>CM041644.1:8900554-8919170 GCA_023333625.1 Bothriochloa decipiens
CGAGATCATCGACGAGTGCAAGACTTTCTTCTTCGCCGGCCACGACATGACGGCGCACCTCCTCACCTGGGCCATGTTCCTCCTCGGCACGCACCCCGAGTGGCAGCCGCGGCTCAGGGAGGATGTGATCCGGGAGTGTGGCGGCGCCGAGCTGTCCCTCCGCGGCGACGCCCTCAACAGCTCAAGCTCGTGAGCCTCTGCGGCGTGAAGGTGCCCAAGGGCACCCACCTGCTGATCCCCATCGCGATGCTCCACCGCGACGAGGAGGTGTGGGGCGCGTTCAACCCGCTCCGGTTCCAGGGCGGCGGCGCACCCGAACGCGCTGCTGTCGTTCTCCGTGGGCCCGCGGTCGTGCATCGGGCAGGACTTCGCGATGCCGGAGGCCAAGGCCACGCTGGCGCTCATCCTGCGGCGGTTCACGTTCGAGGTGGATTGGATCCCAACAACTTTGACGAGGAGGTGTACGTGCACGCGCCGGCTGACTTCCTGACGCCGCAGCCGTCGATAGGGCTCCCGTCGTGCTCAGGCTCTTGGATCCCAATGACTTTGGCCATTTGAGGTCGGCGTCGACTTGAGGTGGATTGGATCCCCGTCGACTTGGGTCGTGGATGTCGACGTGGTGAGGAGTTCAGACCCTAACGAAACTAGCGATGTCGACTTGAGCAGTCCCCTTGCGGCAGATTTCGGCGAGGCCCAGCGGCAGATGTCGCATTATTCTCTCTTGTCTCAAATCCAATCAAATTTTAGTATGCATGATTGTTTCAAACAAATTTATCCGGATTTTTTTTTGTGGATGATTTTGTGCAAACAAATTTTTGTTAAGAAAACCTCTCATCGATCAAAGAACTAATTGAGGCAGTTACAATGTTGTACAATTCTTGAAACCCTGAATACCTCTCATCGGGACATTGTTGGGTTATAAGCTATATTCAACTTCTCGATGGCTTTCAGTAGAGATCACTATGACAATTTAGCTGATATAAGATAAAGAGTATTTGGGTTCCAGCAATGGGCTACAATATAAATTTGCCTTGTCTATTTAAACCACTATAGTCACCTTGCTGTTACTTCACAACACATGTATGGGAAGGAGCCATTTAAGGGCCTGTTTATAACACAGATAGAAAAAAAAAATCACATGAATGGAAAAGATGAGTGTAGTGGCAACACTAAGGAAAGGAAAGGCATAGGAAGAAAGAGATGTTTGGACCAAAGGAATTTATTACACAGAACTTCCAAAGCACATCAAGTTCATACCTTTCCAGACAGTAGGTTTTGTTCCAATCAAAAATTCTAATATATTGACCTAAAATCCTCCCTTGGCTGAGCTATTTAACATCACTTACAAGGACAAGACGAAGACATCGCGGTTGAATTTTGCCCTTCTAAACAGGAGCAGAGCGCCATCTACAAGACATCGATTGGGTGCAACCGTAGAAGACAGCTATGTTACTTCGCATAGTAATATTAATATCACAACAAAGTGCTCTTAAGCCAAGGGAGAACAATAGAAACAAGCATCATCCCCACTTCACACCAGACTGATCAGGTAATCAACCTCGGAGACAACACAAAAACGAGTCACATGCATCCCAAGGCCAGATGAAGAAAAACTAGGAAAACAAGAACTTGGTATCACAGAAGCATAACCAGATTCTGGGATAATTTGTTCCGACAGGACTTAAGATAAACAAGTCTACTACAAAATCCATCATGACAAACGAGATGAGATGTTTCCTGATATCTGAGACACCACAGTTTAGATACACAACAGTAACAGAGTTGAGGCGCTCCAAAATTAGGCTACGTCCTGGGTACCAGAAGGCCACTGTCAGTTCACTCCCTTCACTTCTTGGCCTTCTTCGGCGCACTGACATTGGAGTGTCAAAAAAATGTCAACACATGACCATCTAAACCAAGGAAATAGGTCCATGAAGGAGTTCCAAGGAACTTACGCTGCAGCAGGGGCAGGAGCTGCTGCTGGCGTGGCTGCGGGCTCCCTTGGGCCCTACACAAGGATGAAACATGCATTTAGAATCTAAACAAATGAAAATGGATAAAGAGAAAGGTACATTAAATGATGTCAGAAAACATGCAAAAGATCGAACAGTTTAAAACAAAGTAGAAGGCCTGGCAAATGCAAATAATACACCAAAATACATGTCCAATCATATGCCACAAGATTGATTAACAGATCAATATAGAACTACTAATGAGTGTTAGAAACATTAATTACCAATGGTTAATGTTACAAATCAGCATTTATAACAATATAAAAATATGCAGTATCAAAATGTTCAAATCTTACCTGGGCCAACCTCTCCTCCCTTCTGGCGATTTTCCTTTCCCGCGAGGCCTTGCTCTTGGCCCGCTTGGCCTCGAACTGATCAGACAGAGTCTTCTCTCTGGTCTTCTCTGCCTTTGTTTTGTGAATGCTCTCCATGAGCACTCTCTTGTTCTTGAACATATTACCTTTTACTTTCATGTACATGGCATGGTACATGTGCTTGTCTATCTTCTTTGCTTCACGGTACTTACGCAGCAGGCGCCTGAGAACACGCATCCTGCGCATCCAAAGGATCTTGGTTGGGAGCCTAGCCTCCCTGGTACCCCTCCTCTTACCTGCAGGGAGATCAGATTAGCATGTACAGCAGGATCAGAAAAAAAAACAGAGACCTCAGACCTCAGATGCAAATTCACATGGCAACAAACAGAGTAAATGAGTGCTGCAGCAGTATACCATATCCTGAGTGCCTCCCTTTCTGCTTCGCCTCGTGCGCCCTCCTTGCCCGCGACCTGGAGTGGATTTTCTGGGGCTTCCTTATGATGAAGCCATCCTTCACCAGCTTCCGGATATTCTGGCCTGCAAGTATATTATAGAAAAATGGTCATACTCATGTTCCTTGCATTACAAAGTAGGAAAACAAAGATTTCAATATTTGAACAAAAAGTTCAACCATAACACTGATAAAAATTGAACGAGCACAACACAGAATAACTACCCACGGCAAATCAGAATGATATAACTACTTGATCTTCATCAAATCACATAAAACTGTAGATACATGCAAGGTAATCTCAGTACTTAACCAAACAGAGACAATCAAATGCATGGCAAAAACAGCCTGAGCACAATACCTCAGTCTAACATAAAAGCATACATGTAAATCATCAGTAGTCCATAAAAGCAAGTAATAGCAGTCATATCCAAAATCTAAGTAATAAAACATGTAGGGCAACATATGGTTTGCATGTATAGCATGACAGTTCTTTGCAAATTATCAGCAGTGCACAAAATAATCAAAACACACAATAAACTTTACGCAGAATTGCATCACTTAGCAAACATTATCTTCTTCAGCACACTTAGCAAACATTATCTTCTTCGGCAAAACTAGACAGAACATATGTTTTGCATGTATAGCATGAACAAAATATGTATTGATAAATAAATAGTTCTTTGCAAATTATCAGCAGTGCACAAAATTATCAAAACACACAATTAACTTTATGCACAATTGCATCACTTAGCAAACATTATCTTCTTCGGCAAAACTACATATCCCAGACAACTTGGACTATACATTAGTAGCAGGAAACAAATTATAACAGCAAAAACAACCATAGGCAAAATCTAACAGTTTAATATCATGTACGCTAAGATAATCAACAACTATATGACGAGGTGCCACACAATACAAACAGAACAAGATTTAATTTGCATCCATCACTATACGCATAAACTAAACTGCCACGGTATATCTAGACGGCAACAAAACTGTCCTATATCAACAAGCGACCGAGGCACCACGTTGGTGGACGGCGGGTCAAGCGTCTGCGACTCGAATTGGTTGCCCTTGTCCGAGGACAACGTCATACGCTCAGAAGCATAGATCTGCCTCTACAACACCACCCCACCCCACTGAGCAATCAAGGGATGAACAGACGAGCTTGCTCATCGACGGACGAACTAGACGTGTAACAAACAAAGACTGGACGGACGGGAGGAGACGAGGGGGCAAACAGTGGTGGCCTTACGCGAGTTAGCCATGGAGATCTCAGAGACCTCATTGGGGTCCAGCCAGACCTTCCCCTTGCCGCACTTGAGGACGGAAGCGGCAAGCCGCTTCTGGAGCTTGAGCGAAACCATGGCGCCGCCGCCAAAGAGGGCCTTCCCCTGCCGGTGTGTGTGGTGTGTGGTGGCGGAGAGAATGGGGAACCAGTGGCGGCGGCCGCGCCGCGGCTTATATACGGCGGGGGTTAGGGTTGCCCTGGAACCCTCCCAAGTGGGCTACGCCTGTGTGGACACTGGAGAAGCCGGGCTTATATTCGGCCACGGCCTACTAGACGGCCGGACTAGAAAGAACGGTTGAAGGCCCATCTTTCCTTCTCTTTATTTTCGTTTGTTTTTTCGCCTGACATTGGAGTAGGTACTTTTATACTTGAACAAAAATTTCATGTAGAAATACTTTTTCTTATTCTTATGGTCAGGGATGATTAACTATATTATTATAATCTTGTTATGTAGAAATACGAGTTTTGCAGAATTAATCTACGTGCTTTGATGTTGCCCTCAGCGGTCAGCACGTTTGCTTATCGCTCCAGAGTGCTAAAGACCTTTGTCTTGTACTCGCCAAAACCAAGCTATGTGCACAACTGACCATTATGGTGTATCCAGAACAATCTCCATCGCGCAAGAGCTTGAAATGAATATCAGTGACGCTATCGGAGAGAACCACCACACCCTATCTTAAGTTACCGTTGATGCGTATTAATTGTGTTGAGCCAAATAGGCTCATCCGTGGCTTACATATAGAAAGAGTTGCGTCAATCACTAAATATGGATGTTACATATACATCCATCTATAATATCCTATTTACAATAACTTTGATCAGTAATCTCTCTCGACCAGTTTTTGGCCATATATTTCTCTTGATCATATCGTGCGATTGTGCAACTTCCTTACTTTACGACTGCACATACATTACATGCATATACACGTCATCTGACAGAGCTGACATGGCTTATTAGTCACTAAATGTTGGAGCCTCTCTAGTTAGTTAGGACGACAAGCTCGCTTCGTACTTTTGCACTAAACCTATCACCAAATAATCGCGAGAGGTTTCAACCGAAATTTTTTTGATAATTTGATTCGTCAAAAACAGCATTATAGTTTTGTTTATAAAGACTTAAAGATGTGTTCCCAAAGAGCAGATTTGTAGCAACCTAGCTAAGAATCAACATAGTGACCTTGATAACAGAGCTCCTATGCAAAGGTACAAAGCAAAGGCACAAGAAAATAAACCTGTCATTTACATATAGTGATGTCCCCCGTCGGCCGAAAGATGTTGGCAGACGTGCATATATTTTTGAAGCCTGCAGGACACGAGTTTCCTCTGTCACCTTGTCTAAAGAGACCCCAAATGAAGCTTGGAGTAGAATAAGCCAAACATTTCTTGTGTCTCAAGAGTCAAGAGTTTTTTTTTTTTTTTTTTGACAAGGAGATTCAAGACGTTGGACTGCTGCAGAGGACACATGTATGCCTTGCATGTCGCACAGATGGGACCCAAAGCTCAGTTAGGGGGCCCCACATCACAGAAAACTTGGCCCCACAGCCACAACATCGTATGTATTCCGTCATCCTAACAAAGTGTTATTTTGGGTTTTTGTGCCACATATTTGAGTTGATTTGTGAAAAATACATATAATATTTGTATCTTTATCAAAGTTATTTCTCGAAAAACAAGAACAATACTTATTTTTAGACAGAGAGGGCATCTCATGAAGTCCTCTAAGCAGTAGCCACAGCCCAACCGAAGCGGAAGAGCGTCGTTGGTCGTCTTGCATCGACGTGATGCGGCCGTGCCATGAGAGCACTGTCTCCTGAAAGCGCTCCACGAAGATTTTTTTCGATGATACTTTGGTTCTTATTACATTATAATTTAAAAAATACACTCCATTCTAAGAACCCTATAGTGCTTAAAAAATTAGCAATACCGTTACGGAGGTCATGCTCAGAACTACTGTACTATATGCCCTATTTAAATTTGTGGGTTATAGAATTTAGTGGGAGCTTGGCCAAAACGCTATAGCAACGCTATTTCGATGCTATTCGGCGCTATAAAGCGTTATAGCGCGCTAATGAGCATTACACCGCTATTTCGGCGCTATAGTGCACTATATTTTAAAGTGGTACTATGAATTGTGTGTCATTTTGTTCTTTTTGGTTAATTGGTTCTATGTTGATGGGAAACTCTGATCAAAATACCATGCGAGAGAAGGTCAAAGCTGAGAATGTGAAAGACTGTACAAACCAGTGTTGAACCTAAGCTGTCTAATTTTTTACAATCTTCTCAATAGGACAAATTCTCGACCTATTAATGCGTCAATAGAAATTATGTATATCTGGTTTAGAGGGTCGGGGAAAGGCTGAAATCGAATGGAGAGGTAATTCATGGGGGGAAAGCAATCCACATGTTTCTTTTGGGGAGAAGGCAATGCAGGTACTCAGCGGTTCTTGTGGCTTCAAATCAAAGAATTCAGCGCTTGCTAGACAAGCACTTAGTGCTATTCAACACAATCAATTTAGCTTCCATGGTGCTTGTGTTCATGCACGTCATGATCTTGAGTGCTCTTTTCTTATGGCGCTCCAAAATAAAACCATTAACGATGTAATGGTTTTTATAGCTTCATGTTGTTAATCAATATATTGGATTTCGTTGTAAAAAACAAAAGTGCTGCGGCCTCCAGCTTGGCAGCGTGCGGGGCCGATTCGCAGGCAGGGAAGCCTGTACAAGTGTGCAGTGAAGAACGAAGGGAGCAAAGTGCTAGTATGACTCATATTTGTAGGGTAACCAATCAAGTTTTCATGTCCCTGTGAAGAATAAAAGAAAATTGATTTCTTATGGTATGGTTTCTCTGAAGACAAAATATAGAGAATACTTTTAGAATTGGAACCCTTTTCACCCAGAAGACAAAATACAGACATTGGATCGAAAAAGATAAGATATCGAGATTAAAATAGAGAATACTTTTAGAATTGGAACCCTTTTCACCCAGAAGACAAAATACAGACATCGGATTGAAAAAGATAAGATATCGAGATTAAAATTGAAAAAAAATCGAAAAAGATAAGATATCAAGATTAAAATTGAAAAAAAATTAAAATTAAAACGCCGTCCGTGGGATTCGAACCCACGACCACACGGTTAAAAGCCGTGCGCTCTACCGACTGAGCTAGGACGGCTACAGAAATTTTGTGCACATACGTCTTTATTGTACTTATTTCTTTGTTCACCCCCTTCGAGTGTCTGTCTTCCTAGTTTCTACCGCCATTCAAAGATGCGTGTGCTTGTCGGTCTTCCTAGTTCTCATTTAGTTTTAAGCCAAAATATTTAACTACCTTCTATTTAGTTTATAAAAAAAGTATATTAATGTTATATAAGTAATTGAAATGATGCATATACTTGACGCTTATTTAGTAATCTATAAATATTATTTTATAAATTTGATTAAGTCTTAGATGGTTTACTTATAAAAAAGCTATAACGGCATTCTTTTCCAAGATGGTGGATGGATGTGTCCCTTTTATTTGGGACTTTATCTTCTTGTTTCTTTGCAAAGCCATAGCTTTGTGCATATCACTTTAGGTTGGCTTTCTTAATAAGAATACTCGATGCATAGCCTTGTGTATGTCACTTTAGGTTGGCTTTCATAACAGTAATGCTCGATGCATTAGAGTCTATGTGCAAGGATGCTTGGATCAACCATACTAGCATCGATGCACTGGTATAACCAAGGTCGTGCCGTCAGATTTATAGGCCCAGTACGACGCTCTAAGTGACGCCTGAATCGAAATACCAAATATAGCAAAGATAATGTATATACTACAGAGCAAATGCGATATATGAAGAAATGTATCTTTTGAGCTCCTGGTTTTCATATTCTTTACTTGAATAACATCATTCTCTTAGTGTTCTTTGAAATGAAATCTTCAATAATATACTCATAATTAATCTTCTCCAGCAATCCACTCTCAAATGCTATCATAGCCAAACTATTAAGTCTTTCTTGCGTCATAGTAGAACACGAGTATAACTTCAATCGTTTCAACTTAGAAAAGCTCTGCTCCGCTGATGCAACGGTCACATGAATGATCAATAAAATTCTATATGCAATAGCAACATTAGGAAAACAATCATGCCGCTTTAGAAACTTAAGGATTTCAAGAGGACCCATATTTTATTTTGGAATAAAATCCTCAAAAAACATCAACTCTGTACATAGTTCATCGGCATCAATATCAGATTTTCCATCTCTTTTAAGGGTTGCTTCGAGATTGTCACAAAAAGATTTCAAG
Organism: Bothriochloa decipiens; assembly: GCA_023333625.1. Classification (NCBI taxonomy): domain Eukaryota; kingdom Viridiplantae; phylum Streptophyta; class Magnoliopsida; order Poales; family Poaceae; genus Bothriochloa; species Bothriochloa decipiens. Next base: position 8,908,915 of record CM041644.1, read on the forward strand.
CTCTGACTATCCGATGACCGCAACGAGTCAGAAGTATATAAGAAACCAAATTTTTTTTGGTACTCCTGATATTGCTCAAATCTTCTTGTAAGCGAGGCAATAGCTTGATCAACTAATGGTATAGAATATTACTTTCTAAACAATTCCTCTAGAGACGGTGTGGCATTGGCAACATTTGTATCGTCTGCGTTCTCATCAGAATGTCTCTTTCTTTTAAATTATTCGCTTTTTACGAAATGCTATGCCAATATCCATGGGCTTATTTTTTAGGGCCTGACAATTTTGGGGGGCCTGTACGAGCGTAACGGCTGCACACCCATGGGCACGGCCCTGGTATAGCTCAGCTCTCTAGTGATTAGTATAGTTTAGTTGTTCTTTTGTTAGCTTACTGGTGTACTTGTTGGTGTGGCTGAGTGCTAAAACTACTTAACTTAGCAACTAGAGTCGCATAGGGAGCTTGCAATACTTTAACTAGACTAGTCAAAGCAGTGGCTATCAAGATTTTTCTTTCATATTAATCAACTTTACCTAGTGTCAAGTAAATGGATTTACACTGATCGTGCATGAATGAGGTAGAAACACTTCGACACAACTTGGAATGAAAATAAAGACAATACGGTGACAATACTACTTATATACTTAAGCTACGTGTTGTTGTTAGACATACATTAATTGAATGTTTAATTAGATGGACTATCTTGATATTCAAGTCCGTCGTCGGATTGTTCCCGACGTGTTTGCTTGTGAGCTCACGTGGACCATCTGTGTTGATTGCCAACCCACCCGAGTGAACGTGTTTCAGATTGAAGCGAGCTAAAATTTTGAGACACACCCCATTATCTTGGGATTTACTAAATTCTTGATGTTCACGTGGCATTCCCTTATGTCAAAAACACTTGCCATGTATTAATTTGTATATATAGTTTACCACTAAAAGTCTAGTATAATTTTGTTTCTTAATTCTTTTAACTTTTTAGAGTTAAAAAAGTTTCTAAAACAAATCTAATATATCCTACGTGTTTTTACAGTGGAATTTAAAATCGTTAGGATAATTGACGCTATAGTTTTTACGATGTGACCAAACTTTGTCCTGATGTCGAAACGATATGACAAACGGAATAGTGTGCGCGTCAATTAAAATTCCGTCAAAAATCAAAATACACAGTTTGCTTCTCCGAAGAATTCTCTCAAAATGTTTATTTGGTACAATGTATCCGTAGAGTTCTGCGTGTCCTGTGAGCTGTGTAAACAAATCTCAAACAGTTGCATTTCTTGCCCCCCGACTTCAAAACTTCCTCCATTTTTCCCTCGAACCCAAGTCCTCGACGCAATCGAATCTCGCCTCTGCAAGTCTGCAGCCGGGCACCCTCTGCCCCCGCGTGCTCTGCAAGCTTCCCGCCCGCTCGCCCAAAAGCCCCCAAACCATTTGAAATCACACCGCGTCGCCGTGTAATCGGCGAATCCGCGGCGGCGATGGAGGTGGGCGACCTGCACAAGGTGTGGGAGGTGTGTGCGCTCAAGACCAAGCCGGACGCGGCGGCCGCCCGGGCGACCCTCGACCGCGTCGCCAGGCAGGTTCAGCCCATCATGCGCCGCCACAAGTGGCGCGTCAAGGTCCTCTCCGAGTTCTCGTAAGCGCCGGGTCCCCCATGAAACCCTAACCCTAACCTCCCTTCTCACGCCTCCCGATCGATCGATTGATGGACCCCGTCCCGTGCGTGCCGGGTGGGTGTGAATGTGTCATTGGTCAGGCCGCGGAACCCGAGGCTGCTGGGGCTCAATGTCGGCGGCGGCGTCGAGGTCAAGCTGCGGCTGCGGCGCGCCGGCCGCGACCATGACTTCATCCCCTACGAGGAGGTGCTCGACACCATGCTCCACGAGCTCTGCCACAACCAGCGCGGGCCCCACGATGCGCAGTTCTACAAGCTCTGGGACGAGCTCCGCAGGGTGCGTCGGCTGCTCTCTGCTTTTGTGTTGCTACTTTTACACAACGTGGGATACTGCCATACTGGTGGTGCTTATGCGCACAAGTGAATGTATTGCTCCGGTTTATACAACTACAAGACAATGTTTGCCCCTGACTGAATGATTCGTTGTTGCATTGTCAAGTCAAAATTTCCCTGCTCTTAAAAGGATTGTCTGTAATGGTGCTGTACTTAGAAATTTAAATTGATTTGTAGTTCTACTACTACATTAAACCAAAATTGATATTTGATTGGATGTCCTAATATGGTTACCAAAAAAGTGAAAAACTAAAATACGCAGAACTTGTTTTTCCTGTGCAATTAATTCAATGGGAGCATCTTTGTATCTATCAATCTATATGATTATTACCCCACATCTCTATCATAGACAAACAATTTTATTTCGTAATGGTTTATACATTCTGGAGATGCTGGGAGTGGAGTGGGGGAGAAGAGCTTTACCTGTGTTTGCCTAACAATAACGCGAAATAAGGGTATCCAAATCAGAATGAAGATGCGGTGAGGACACTGGAGTATATTTGGAGGAAAGTTGTGGCAATTGGCAAGGTCTTTGGAATGGAGTTTTACTTGTGTTGAAATCCTTACAAAAACAAACTCAAATCCTGTCATGTTTCTGGCCCACAGTTTCTATCATAACTCAAGTTTATATTTGGTAATGTGTAAGATTGAGGTAGTGTATCTGTAATTTATTTTGATTCTACTTGAGTGAGCTTTGCTGTATCTTTGTACCTTGTATGTGACCAAGCGCATCTAGTTCTGTCATTTGTAATTTTCTTTGCTTAAGTTTGTGCTCTTGAATGCAATTTCAGCTTTACTCATGTGGTGCCATATTGGTAATAATGATCCTTCTTTTGTTTATGATAAATCTTTCAGGAATGCGAAGAACTTGTTTCAAAGGGTATCACTGGAACAGGACAAGGGTTTGATGGTACAGGAAGACGAGTAGGTGGATTTACAGTACACCCACCACCACCATCTCTGCGGCAAGCTACGTTAGCTGCTGCACAGAAGAGGGCAAGGAATGGAGCTCTATTGCCTTCTGGACCAAGAAAGTTGGGTGGAAACAGTGAAATTATGAGTGCACTTAGTCCAGTACAAGCTGCTGCAATGGCGGCTGAAAGGAGAATGTATGATGATTTGTGGTGTGGATCGCATGATCAGGCTGGTATTGATGATTCCGATGATTGTATTATTCTTGAAGAATCGCCAAATTTGGTGACAAGGGATGGAAAAAACACGAAGGGTAGCTGCTCCAACACTTTTGCAGAGTCCAGCACTTCTTCTGGAATTCATATAGCAGCACGAGATGATAGGACAACAAGTGATGCACTTGATATTTCAAAGTGGGAATGTGGTGCTTGCACTCTTCTGAACCAGGCAAGTTTTAAAAGTGCTGAATTAAAATATCCATTTCACCTACAAAGCTGTGTGTTTATTCATGGATCATGGCTCATGGCTCATTTTTTACTCTATGGAAAATTTATAGGAGAAGTCTCTTATATGCTATAGTAGAACAAACAGATCTTTTCCATTCTGATCCATTTAAATTTATCTTTGAAATCCATCCATTTCATTAACACATGCATATGCTGAACATCATAACCCTGTAGAATCTTAGTTAATGCTTTGTTTAGAATTATGCATGTCTGAGCTTCAGATGTTTATAAGTTCTGAGACAAGCTCGGTTTCTGAGGGGGTATGAATGTGCAGATCAAGGGCCTGTTTGGCAGGTTTCTAGATTTCAGCTCTGTTTTTCTGCTCCACAGCTCTACAACTCTATCTGTGGAGCCACTCTGTCCGTGTGGGTGTTTGTCTGGCAGGTAGCAGTTAGCTCTAGATCCTTGAATGAGGCCAGAGGGATGCATTAACATTACTACCCTTACCAAACAAGTCCCTAACATGTGGTTTTTGATACCTTTCTTGTTATGACTGCAAGTTCCTCATATCTTTTCTCATTTTTTTCTTTAGCTTATAGTAATTTGCTAGTTACATCATGGTTAATCAAAGTCAAGGAGTAGATTGAACTATCGAAATGTTTGGCATTTCCTGTAATTTATAATATTCACTCATAATAATAACATACACTGCCTAGTATTGAACTGCACGATAACTGTATGCCTCTTTAGTTTTGGGAAACCTCCTGTTTGTGATATATGGAGAGAGTTTCTATCTGCAGGTTGCATGACTTATAGCTAGTATCCTAGTGTACTGATCATCACCTACATTTAATTAGACTGTACGCAAGACAAATTCCAATTTTAGATACTGAAATCACCAACAGTGTTCCATCCTTGCAAAGTGTTGAAAGTTTCGTTTGTCCCAGAAAAACATACCTGGCTGGTAGTCACATTTGCTTGATTAACTACTCCTTTTCTCATTCTTTTTTGGTATATATATACTTGTGGTTTGGTCATACATTAGTCTTACTTCTTCCATATTTTTTTCCTACTACACATTTTACTTATATTTTTAGCATGCTTTTCTCTAACACATTACAAAATCTGAACCTCTGCAGCCTCTGGCACCAATCTGTGAAGTTTGTGGTACCGCAAAACCTAAAATTGCAAAGGCGAAGTACATGACTTGGTCTTGTAAGTTTTGTACTCTAGAGAACAGCACTAAGCTTGACAAATGCTCGGCATGTGATCAATGGAGATACTCATATGGGCCACCTGTAGCCACACATGGCCCAAGTTATGATTGAGATAACAGTGAAGGCTACAATAGTACAGTAAGTAATCCAGAGTATTGTGTCAGGTTTATAATAAATCTTTTTGCTTTTTCCATGTGTACTATTCAGCATATTATTTATACTGACTTCTTGGATTTTAACAGCCACTAGTGTTCTGCACACCTTATTTCTCAAGGTTGCTTTGTTACTTCCAATTAACATTAGCATGCCCAAACAAGACATTCGGTGTTATTGTGGTGTATGCACCCAAGTCAAAAGTATCCATCTACATAGTAACCCTTCATCTGATACTTTATTTTTGCATTGGTGTGGGACACACTATACCTAACACTTTAAATAGTCTCTGCAGTTTTTATTTTGCTTGGAGCTTTTAATAAACTTCCTTTTGTTTTCTACACTATTTAGTTCTATCAGGACCCCATACTTGGACCTTTACAAACTGATTTCTTGATAAATCCTTTTAAACTGCATGTTTACACATCTGAAATGAAATATAAGCCACTTAACACGCAGACAATATTCTTGGAACCAAGTCTTCACTTGAAGTGTATATCTGAATATGCAAAGCTGCAGCTAGTTTTAGTTAACTAATACAGGCTAGGCTGGTTCAGCATATACCTTTAGTTTCGCCATCTGAAATGTTCAGTTTCCTGCATTTGCTTCCACTTTAATAACATTTGAAGATTTACCCTTATTTAAAGTTATCTGCATAACTCAACTCTAATAATGATTTCATGTGGCTCTTACAGGATGACTCTTCTGAGCAGGCATCTGCTGCGTTGTCGATATAAGTCGTCTTATCTGCAACAGTTCTTGCTGTATTACCACTCAAATATCATGTCAGGTTTCATAGTTCCGGAGAAATCTGATACCTGTTAAACTAGTAATACTGCCTAAGCCACCCTCTTTTGTGGACGTTGCTTGGAGCAATGCACGGATTGGTAAATAGAAACAATTGTAGTCCATGGCTGTTAACGTTAGCCCCAAGATTGGGGCATGCAGCCTCTAAACCCGAATCACTTCGTCACGGTGACAGGTAACAACTCGCACCTAGGGCACCCTTTGGCGAATTGGTTTTCGTCTGTTCCGATGTCGTCAGCTCATGTTGCCGTGTTGGTGACTGGGTTAGGACATTTATGCAAGGGCTAATATCTGCAATTTTCTTTTAAAAGAATTTGTGTGCTCGTTAGATCTAACCCAGAAAATCCAGAGCGAAAGCTTTTACATTTGCTCATCCATGGCGTCACCCTTACGGTTTTGCGTCATCAGTGAAGTATCCAAGTACGCTGTATTTGAATTATCCTCGTTGAAGTTGTGTAGTCAGAGCGACGAGTGTCGCAGGGTCGCCACTGACTGGTACCGCATGGTCAGGTTCATCTTGCTAGCACTTTACAAGCAGATGACCACCCTGGTCTGAAGACATCCCCATTATCCCCGTGCAAGAAACTGGAAAGTGATGTCGACAGGTTTCTTCAGTTCACTGATCTTTGCCATCTTTCCGGGCACAGGTGCGTGCACGTGGTAGAAGATGCCCAACGGTGACATTCGCAGCTTCTTTCGGTAGTGTTGTGCTGCCTTATAATCATTGATCACAGGAAGATCACCCAAGACTTCATGTATTGACACGTCGCGTCGTCCAACCTTTCCCGTTGTTCGGCACTAACTGATCATTCGAGTTTCCAGCACGTTCTGTTAAAGCGGGCCTGGGTTCTATTGGCTATCAGCGGCCAGGTGCGCGTTGGCGGATTCTCCCCGAATTAGGTGGACTAGAACCTGAGATTTTTACCCGTCTTATCACACTCGCCATGTGTCGAGGGGTCGCTGGACATAAGCCGGCATATTTCGGCTTAATTCGGCTTATTTTCTCTTACGTAATACTATTGAACCAGCCGAAATCTGTCGGCTTTTCTATCAGCCGAACAGGGCCTTAGTTGCTTCGTGACTGCGGACTAGTACACTCTACTAAATGGACATCAGTATCCGCATTTCTGTATATAAATAACAAAAATAAAACTCGTGTGGCTTGCTTGGCAAATTTGTGGGGGTGACAAATCCTTGGAAGTTGGAAGTCAGCAGGAAGGAAGGAGTACCATGTACGACTTATGTATCAACATCGTTAGCATTCTCTATTAATCCTGATTCGTGATTCCTGATTCCCGAACAATAATTATCACGGTACGGCGGCATCAAGCAGTGTAAGGTCAGCACGCCACGGTGCGTGCTGTGCGCCTCCAACGCAACGAGGCATCGCGTCGCATCTCCGCTCGTCCTCCACCTGCTGGGCTGGGGTTGCCGTCACGCGGAGGTCGTCGCCTGCTCGTGAGAGGGACACCAACTCAATTACTGCACTTCCCGGTGGCCTCCAGGGTCTGGGCTCCCCCGTCGGTCCGTCCCGTTCCCCAACCCCGCCGTGCTCCAATAAACGGACACCGCCGCGCCACACGACAAACCCCGAGCGGCAGCGCGGAGGAAGGAGAAAGAAGAACCGAGACGCAGTCACAGCAGACGCCATCACCACCCCCACCCCCACGCCTAAACGAACTCCTCCCCACCCCGGCCACGCCATGCGCCCGGGCGGCCTGCCGCCCCCGCAGCAGCCCGGCACGCCGGGCCGCGCGCGCCGCCGCCTCCTCCCGGATCTCACCCTCCCCATGCCGCAGCGCGAGGTCGGCACCTCCCTCGCCGTCCCGCTCCCTCTCCCTCCCGTCCCCGCCTTCCCCAGTGGCCCCACCCCGCCGGCCGCCGCCGCCGCCGCGGCGGCGGCGCAGCAGCCGCCCCCGCTGGCCGAACTCGAGCGCGTGCGTCGCGTCGGCAGCGGCGCGGGCGGGACGGTGTGGATGGTCCGCCACCGTGGCACGAACCGCCTCTACGCGCTCAAGGTCCTGTACGGGAACCACGACGACGCGGTGCGTCGGCAGATCGCGCGGGAGATCGCGATCCTGCGCACGGCGGAGCACCCGGCGGTGGTGCGGTGCCACGGCATGTACGCGGAGCGCGGCGGGGAGCTGCAGATCCTGCTCGAGTACATGGACGGGGGCTCCCTCGAGGGCCGCCGCATCGGGGCCGAGCCGTTCCTCGCCGACGTCGCGCGCCAGGTGCTGTCGGGCATCGCCTACCTGCACCGCCGCCACATCGTGCACCGCGACATCAAGCCGTCCAACCTGCTCATCGACTCGGCGCGGCGGGTCAAGATCGCCGACTTCGGGGTCGGGAGGATCCTCAACCAGACCATGGACCCCTGCAACTCGTCTGTGGGGACTATTGCGTACATGAGCCCCGAGCGGATCAACACCGACCTCAACGACGGCAGCTACGACGGCTACGCCGGGGATATCTGGAGCTTCGGGCTCAGCATTCTCGAGTTCTACCTGGGGAGGTTCCCCTTTGGGGAGAACCTCGGCAGGCAGGGGGACTGGGCCGCGCTCATGGTCGCCATCTGCTACTCCGATCCGCCCGAGCCGCCGCCCACCGCATCGCCGGAGTTCAGGGGATTCATTAGCTGCTGCCTGCAGAAGAACCCCGCCAAGAGGCTCACGGCCGCGCAGCTGCTGCAGCACCCCTTCGTCGCCGGCCCGCAGCCGCAGCCACTCGCCCCTCCTCCCCCGTCATGATCACCGTTTAGGATTGGGATCTCATCTCAGTTCGGACTTGGATGCAGGCAGTGTGGACTCCAATCCAATTCGGCATTCCAGGTGGATCCAATCTCGAAACTGATGTGTGAACGGAATTGGCTGGCCAATTTCGAAGGTGGTGTTCTATCCAATCCATCATCCTCGTCCTCATCCATCCATCCATGGTTGCTGCTGCTGCTGCTGTTGCAGTTGAGGTTCCCCTTGATGTTCTTCAAACCAATTTTGAGTGCTGTGTCCATCATCAATCCATCACCACGATCGTCCTCAACCAGCTCCTGGCAGCGATTAAGGTTCTTTCTCCTTCATTCCTTGTTGTTTGATGTTCTTTACTTCCAGCGATGATAGCATAACCAGAGAAAAAAAATGAAAGTGTGTACAAATGATTTTGTAAAAGACCATATCGTATGTCAAGTACAGAGAGGTCCACTTCGTACCAATTTTCATTGTTCTAAAAAGGTTTGGTTAGAACCTTCAACTTTTCCTTTTTGTCTCCAAAAAATCTCCATGTAGCAGAGCTGTCACATGAACTGGCAATTGTGCTCTGATGCTCGCATCTCTCTCTGATATTTTTGGTGCATAAATTATTGGGTGATGATGATTGAACACGTATTGATGATGATGATGGTGGTGATGATACTGCTGCTGCCGCAGCTGCTGTTTGATAGAGGTTCTTGGATTCCTTTATCCGGATACATGATTGCATAGAGCGAATCTGTAAATGCGAATAGAACCAACTTAATTAGTTTCGTGTCTTTCCCTTGATTGTTGCTCCTGAAATCTGAACCATGCCTTTCTCTCTTGCCAAATCCGTTCTGCCTTTTTCTTTGCCCCGGGCAAAGCTGGTGGTGGCAATTTGGCATGCCGATGTTCTTCTCTTTCTTGATTGAAAGACTTAAGAGTCGTGCCTTTCTTCCTAGTATACATCCTCACTTGGCACTGCCTGCAGACAAGCACATCACCATATCGGCACGTGGTAATATATATCATGGGGCCATGTTTAGTTTTCCAAATTTACGTTCAGATTCACTACGTAAAAAGAAGGTTTCTTATCATATCAAAATGTCGATACATGTATGAAGTACTAAATATAGATAAAATTAAAAATTAATTACACAGTTTGGTTGTATTTTGCGAGACGAACGTTTTGAGCTTAATTATTTAATTTTTAAAAAATTATTATCAAATAAAAACAAAATACTACAGTGTTTAGCAGTGCGCTACTTCAGTATATGCACCGAATCTGACAATCTGAACCAGGCCAGCAGGCGGTAGGGCCCCATGGTAGACGCAGAGGAGAGTCATGAAACGTGCGTTGCACTTGCACCGGGTAAGAGCAACTCCAACCGATGGTCTATCTGAGCCCTCATCTCATTTTGAAGGTTCAAAACGTGAAAAAACATCTTCAACCGGTCTCCTATCCCGTGCCCTAAGGACGAGGGTACCTTATTTCTCTCTCCTCGTCCCCCACATCTGAGGGAATCTGATCCCGTGCCTCATCCGACGAGCAGGCCAACGACCGTCTTCTCGTGCCGCCGCGGAGTTCTCCGATCTGGTACGTCTTTGTTCCTCTCTTCTCCGCCTTGTGCCATCCATGGTTGCCTTCTCGAAATACAGCTTGTAGATATGGATGGGAGATGGGAGATCGACAAAATACCTTGTAGATCCGGGCACCATGGCCACCGCTGCCCGCCGCCCGCCCTTGTTGGCCCTCGTTCTACTGTTGCGCCCTGCATCGCCCTTTGGTGCGCGTGGGCGGGTGCGTGCGTGTGCTTGGCTGCTTGCGGGTGCGTGCGTGTGCTTGGCAGCTTGCGGGTGCCGGTGCATGCGGGTGCTGCTGCTGTGCTGCTTGCAGGTGCCTGTGTTGGTGCTTTACCTTGGCACATGCAGAGAGAGCCCTGTGAGGAGCAGCACGACACCAAAGCCTGCCTGCTTGTCCTTGGTTTGGCC
>CM041644.1:8944170-9034222 GCA_023333625.1 Bothriochloa decipiens
GCTTCAGCCCAACTAGTTCCCCACCATCTGCTACTGTCCCAAGGTAGAAGATTGTCATAATTACAAAACTGCTACTGATCTTTAATCCTTCGCGGTTTATCTGTTTTAACTCCGATTTTAGCAAACTTATACTTTTTGGAATCATCTCGACGAGTAGAATAGTTCTATGCTATTGTTTAACATTGTTGAGATGTTTTGGTGTACTGCCCTAATTAAAGTATGTTTGCTTGCATGTATTATGCGTGTGTGATGATTGTGACGTATAGAGAATGAGACGTGGGTGAACGAGGATCGGCAGAACCCGGAGGACTACTTGCAGCAGGACATTAATCAAGGCAAATGTAGGCATTCTTTTGAACATATTGTGCCTATTCATGTTTAAGTAAGTTCACTGTATTTGTCTTAAATCGGCAAAACCATAGGATTTACTAGCCACTTTACCCAAAGATATCCTATGGGGGTTTTAGTTGATAGGTTTTTGGTTGCTAGTGCTCTATCTCACCTTTCACCGTTTAATGAAGATAAAACCTGTTTCTTAAAATATGTTGGAGCGTGGGCTCTTGGCTTTGGCCGTTGGAGAAGTTGATGCTGATCCGCATCGTTGGTTGGCGGTGAAAGACGGGGGAAACGGATGCTAGTGGGACTCATGTTGATGAGGGTATCCGTATCTTCTCCCCCTTATGGTCCTTTCGTGGAGCGGCAACCTGGGACTTCCATACATCTGCAGGCTAATGGGCTTGGTCGATTAGGAGGACCATCATGGGCAGGATGAACAGCTTACCGACGGGTGGCCATAGCTATGGTCGCTGGGGTTTGTTTACAAGTTGTAGTAGGGGAGGGGCTAGGGATTCGTGTTGGGGGTAGCCTCACGGTGAAGTCACCCATGCGCTTGGACTCAAGGCTGGTGAGTTGTTACTGCCTATGACCCTGTGAAAAGCCTTGTTGTGACCTTTGCAAGCCTATCTCGGCAATGGGCTAAGAGGCTGATCACCTCGGGCATAAAGAGTAATCACAATCTGGAGTGAAAGTATATACATCTACGCAGAGTTAAAATCGATATATCATTCGTGCTCACGGTCACGAGCGGCCCGGATCCTCGCATGATTAGCTAAATGGTTTAAGCTGTGAAATCGTGGTGATGTTGTTGAGGAGGTGGCTACCTCTGTATCTGAACGGGATGGCAATCCTATGTTGCTTGAGATGGCAATCTCAAGGTTAAAGATATTAATGATATATGCTTATATCTGTGATGATAAATGATTCATTAAATACTACTTGAACCTTAATGAAGGGTTGGGTGTTTTAACCAAGTTGATTAGATAATATAGGTTGCTAAGTAAAAATCTTAATTACTACATTAAAATGCTACTGCAGTCTACCTTTCAGCTTTACCTTGTACTAGCCTTGCATGTCATTACTTTTCGTCTGTACTTGCTGAGTTTCGACATGGAACTCACCCTTGCTATAGTTTGTAGTAAGGTACTACTCAGAAGAAGGATAAGATTGTTGAGCATTAGAAGTGCTTGGTGTACAGAGCCCCCATCAACTGTCTCTGAGAAGAATGAAGACTAAAGAGAAGTCTTAGCCAATGTTCCGTGTTACTCTGATTGTGTAAGTGTTAAATATATATGTTTCCGCTATATAATACATTGTTTTTCTGATATTACCATTTTCTGTTGTATGTGTGGACTTCCTGGGCACACATATGACGACCTCTGGTCTTCTTTGGAAACCAGAGTGTGACAGAATGGTATCAGAGCATTGTTGACTGTAGGACGTATGCCATGATAGCACTAGTCGATTTCTAAAGCTTATTTTGTTACAAAACTATTTTACTATCCCTTGGTACTTGAATCTAACTACTTTCTTCATCCTTGTCTTGGATCCCCTCCTTGCATAGCTTCCTTTGAGCTATTAATTTCTTATCCCCTTGGATTTTAATTTTTATTGGTTTACTAAAAGTTTCCTGACCTTATCTATTCAAAATTTCGATGGCCCTCTATCATCTTTAATCTGTCCTTTAGGATGACCGCCAATGTGGAAGAAGCACGAGTAGCATCGATGTTGTGATGAGTGCTTGTAATGCTTTGTGGTGATGCTTGTGTGTCATTTTTGGTTCTGGTGTTATGAAGGAGGAGTCGTATGATAAAGTCTTGTGGGTGAGCGCGATCTTTGTTAAGTGGGGTAGTGTCTTCTATCCTACCTACCTTTCTGATCAATCCTGATTCTTATCGTCATACACCATAGATTCATGTCGTTGGTCTTCATGCTTCATTCTTTAATCAACTCAATGGAGGATCGACACTAGGAGGACGCACCATCAACAACCCTCAAGTAATAGTTTCCTTGGATGTTATCAGCAAAGTGGCACAGCGGATGCGTGGTGGTCCTGTAACCCATAGGTCCCAGGATCTTTGTTACTTGGACGAGTGATCTTTTACATCATGGATGGAAGGATGTTTGAAGATTGAAAACTATCCTTTTCTCGAACCCCGTGATCATCTTTTCGTCTTGCATGTTATGCCTAATCATGCAAGATCTATACTTGTCTCGTGGGAGATATCAATTGGTAGTAAACTTAGTAACAATGTCTTGATTAATAACTGACGGTGCCGCGGTTGAACCGAGAGCCTCCAGTGGGTGCACACACATGGTTGTGCTCGGTAAGCGTTGGTAACGTGATTATTAATCATGACCCCTTATGTAAGCTACTCCGATGTGTTATCCCATCACATAAGCTTCTAGGAATTCCCACGGGAGTTACTCTTGAAAGCTATGGGATCATAAGGACTATTCCTTTGTGCAAAAATGGTCTTGAGTATCATCTAGATTTTTACATCTATATCAGACACATTCCTCTTGGTTCGTTTACCTTTGAGGGCACTCTTTCAGGAAAGACCAAAACAGGGTCCCTTAATTTTGAAATCGGGAAGTTCTCCTATCACTATTCCACTTTAGGCTCAAACAATGTGATAGTAGAACCCAAACCCAAATCAACCTTGATCATCTGTTTTGTCTCTACCCCAAGTCTCCTCGAATCTCAGGACGAGATTCATGTTTAGTGGGGTAGATTTATAACACCTCAACTTTTCTATTGAGTGAATTAAAGACCAAATCTCGGAAGAGATCTTCTACAGAGACTCTAACAAGATGGTGTTCTCATCATTCCTCTCGGACTCAAGCAAGAATTCTATTAAGTGGGGTAGAATTCGCTACCAATTTCAATCAATCTTGAGCGTCTCTAGCCATGGGACATAAAGATCTAAACATACATATTGGCTTGTCTTTTCATCATTACACTATACTCGATTATATTCTACATCTCATCAACCTCTTATGCCCTGAGTCACATGACCACAAGATCTAAGGATCAAACTGTATCTTGTAATCATCTTTTACTAACCCTTATTTCTTATCCTAACATCTCATAGGACTAGAAGTAAGGAAAACATGGAGGCCTAAAGGGATCAATCCTCATACTCTTTGTTGATCTTTTGCTAATTCATAATTCGTCCACCGCATGTCTCATACATCTTGAATCAAGGAGTTCAAAGAACCATAGCATCAATCTCCACCTTTATCTTTTCTCTACCAATAATGACATTGGACGGTACATCTCATAAAGACCTAGAGATCTACTTATAAGCTTTGTGTCAATCGCTCTCAGCATCAACCTTTACCTCTCTTGTTGGTTATTCTTTATATCTGGTCATCCATCTTTCACCAAGCCTCGATGACTACTCGTACTTGAAAGTCTTCAAGTTATTTTGCAAGTCATTTATGACTCCCTTGTTAGCCCTTTTGGCGGTGCTCCTTAAATCTTTATCTCGTAAGTACCAAAGCAACTTTATAACCTGCTTTGTCTTCTTTCTCTTAAGTCTCTTCGAATCTCGGGACGAGATTCATGTTAAGTGGGGTAGATCTATAACACCCCAAAAATTTACATTTTGGGTTGTTATTAGAAAGCGCTAAATAAAATGTGCTTTTCTATATTCTTTTTTTAGAAAATAATGGAATGGGTTTGTGCTTGGTGCTTTGCTTGGTTTTGCTGGTGTGAAAAAGAATTTCTAAACCTCGAGCAAGTCATATCTAGGTTTTCTTCGAATTTGAAAATAAAGCTTCGAAAACCCAAGTTTGCCTCGAGAAGGTTTTGGGAAAACATTTTCAGAAAAATCCTTTCTCTTGCTTAGAGAGAGAGAGTTTTCTTTACAGTGTTGGCCATCGCTCTAGCTAGACACCATCCCCTACCTAGCTCCAGTCAACCCGGGCTTGCCCCAGCCTATCCTGGCCTGACCTAGCTTGCTCTGGCCTCTCCTAGCCTTAACTGGCCAGCTCTAGCCAGTCCTGGCCAGCCCTAGCCGGCCATGGCCACCCTGGCCAGGCTAGCTATAGCCGCAGCCGGCCACCAGTGGCCAAACTTGGCCATCAGCAGTATAGTAAGGCCAGTAGCAGTCCGGTCTAGCAACCCTTTGCCATCCTCAAGGCATCCTAGCTTGCTTTGGCCAGCTCCTACCTAGCTTGGGCCACTCCTGGCCTCACCTATCATCATCTGGCCAACTTTGACCAGCAATAGCCACCTGTGGCCACTCTCACCCGGCCACGGCCAACTTCGGCCGGCCACAGCTAGCAATAGCTTGGCCACAGTGGCCACAAGCCAGCCATACCCTTCCCCGCCCACCTGGAGCCTTTCCTGGAGTCCACTGGCCAACTATGGCCAACATTGGCCAGCTCCAGCCGGTCGCGGTCATCTTTGGCTTGACACAGCCAGAAGCAGCCAGCCAGCAATGGCCAAACCTGGCCACCAGCAGCAGCAGCCGGCCCAATGGGCCAAGACCAGCGGCTTCAGAACAACCAGTTCCCCACCAGCTATAAATAGGGCTAGCCCATGCGCCGATGCCCCTTGGCAAACCCTAGCCGCGCGCAGCCGGCCACAGCCAGCCACCGTCGGCCACATCTAGCCGTCGCCGGCCACAGTCGGCCGCTGCCGGCCGACCAAGTCCCGGCCGAGGGCCGTGGTCCTCCCTCTCCCGCGCGCCGCCACTTGCCGTCGCTGGCCGCCGCTGGCCGTACCTGGCCGCAGCCGGCATTGCAGCCTGCAGCCGGCCGCGTCGGCCCCAGTAGGCCAGGGCCGAGGCCTCTCCCTCCCATGTGCAGTGGCAGCCTTGGTTGCTGGTCATGTCCTCTTCGTGATGGAGAAGATGACCCAAGATATAAGATGCTCGTAATTATGAAACTGCCACTGATCTTTAATCCTTCGCGTTAGCAAACTTATACTTTTTGGAATCGTCTCGACGAGTAGAATAGTTCTATTCTATTATTTACCTCTGTTGAGATGTTTTGGTGTACTGCCCTAATTAAAGTATGTTTGCTTGCATGTATTATGCGTGTGTGATGATTGTGGCGTATAGAGAATGAGACGTGGGTGAACGAGGATCAGCAGAACCCGGAGGACTACTTGCAGCAGGACATTAATCAAGGCAAGTGCAAGTATTCTTTTAAACATATTACACCTATTCATGTTTAAGTAAGTTCACTACATGTGTCTTAAATCGGCAAAACCATAGGATTTACTAGCCACTTTACCCAAAGATATCCTATGGGGGTATTAGTTGATAGGTTTTAGGTTGCTAGTGCTCTATCTCACCTTTCACCGTTTAATGAAGATAAAACCTGTTTCTTAAAATATGTTGGAGCCGTGGGCTCTTGGCTTCGGCCGTTGGAGAAGTTGATGCTGATCCGCATCATTGGTTGGCGGTGAAAGACAGGGAAACGGATGCTAGTGGGACTCGTATTGACGAGGGTATCCGTATCTCCTCCCCCTTGTGGTCCTTTCGTGGAGCGGCAACCTAAGACTTCCGTACAGCTCCAGGCTAATGGGCTCTGGCTTGGTCTATTAGCAGGACTATCATGGACAGGTGGACAGCTTACCGACGGGTGACCATAGCTATGGTCGCTGGGGTTTGTTTACAAGTTATAGTATGGGAGGGGCTAGGGATCCGTGTTGGGGGCGGCCTCACGGTGAAGTCGCCCATACGCTTGGACTCAAGGCTGGCGAGTTGTTACTGCCTATGACCCTGTGAAAAGCCTTGTTGTGACCTCTGCCAGCCTATGTCGGCAATGGGCTAAGAGGCTGATCACCTCGGTTATAAAGAGTAATCACAATCTGGAGTGAAAGTGTACACCTCTACGCAGAGTTAAAATTGATATATCATCCGTGCTCACGGTCACGAGCGGCCCAGATCCTCGCATGATTAGCCAAATGGTTTAAGCTGTGAAATCATGGTGATGTTGTTGAGGAGGTGGCTACCTCTGTACCTGAACGGGATGGCAATCCTGTGTTGCTTGAGATGGCAATCTCAAGGTTAAAGATATTAATGATATATGCTTATATCTGTGATGATAAATGATTTATTAGATACTACTTGAACCTTAATAAAGGGTTGGGTGTTTCAACTAAGTTGATTAGAGAATATAGGTTGCTAAATAAAAATCTTAATTGCTACATTAAAATGCTACCGCAGTCTACCTTTCAGCTTTACCTTGTACTAGCCTTGCATGTCATTACTTTCCGTTTGTACTTGCTGAGTTTCGACATGGAACTCACCCTTGCTATAGTTTGTAGTAAGGTACTACTCAGTAGAAGGATAAGATTGTTGAGCATTAGAAGTGCTTAGTGTACGGAGCCCCCAGTCAACTGTCTCTGAGAAGTATGAAGACTAGAGAAGTCTTAGCCAACGTTCCGTGTTACTCTGATTGTGTAAGTGTTAAATATATATGTTTCCGCTATATAATACATTGTTTTTCTGATATTACCATTTTCTGTTGTATGTGTGAACTTCCTGGGCACACATATGACGACCTCTAGTCTTCTTTGGAAACCAGGGTGTGACACATTCTAAGTAGTAGAAGAGTCCTCTCTCCATCCCAAATTACAATCATTCTAAGAATATTGAAGAGCTAAGATATTTTAAATTTAACTGAATTTATATGATAAGATAATAATATTTAGGATGTCAACTAAGTATTATTATAATTATATTTTCATAGTATGTAGATTTGATGTCACAGATCTTTATGATTTTCTCTACAATTTTTATCAAATTGAGATGTTTGGACTTTTTTGAAATTCTTAGAATGACTTACTCCCTCCGTCCCAAAAAGAAAGTCGTTTTGGTTTTTCGTGCCACAAGTTTGACTTGATTTGTATAAAATACGTGTAAGATTTATAAATCTAAATAAATTTATTTAAAAACTAGACTTCAAGATCTTTCCCATGATACTAATTACTTAGCATAAATCTTTATATATTTTAATATAAAATTACCGACAGTAGTTTTCTTGAAAAGCGAGAATGACATCTATTCTGGGACGGAGGGAGTATGATTTAAATGGAGGAGTAGAAGACAATGATGTGATTCCTTGCACTTGCACAAGCAAAACATGGGCCGTGCTTAGTTAGCTGCGAAATTAGCATTCTGCACAGTGCTACGTCAAATCAGCGTACTGTAGCATTTTATTTGTATTTGATAAAAATTGTCTAAATTTTGACTAATTGGGTTTAAAATATTCGTCTCGCAAAGTACAACCAAACTGTACAATTAGTTTTTTATTCTATCTATATTTAGTACTTTATATATATGTCGGTATTTAGATATGACGAGAAATATAATTTGACGGTATATTTATGAATCTAAAGCCATAGACTCGCGGCAACACGCACATAAAATAAGGGAGTTGCTGTACGTCTTTAGTTGTCTGAATTTTTGGAAAGTTTGAGGCAACAATTCGCAAGAGACAACTACTGCAACAGCCGATGTCTTTAACTAAATAATAATAAAATCGCATGTTACCTGAGCAACTTAAAAAAACCATACATATGGTATACAGTGAATAAATAAACAAGACGACAGCAGTAGGTTAGGTGAAGAGCTGACACTGCTTGGAGTCTCCATCTCCGACACTGTTTTCTTGGCACTGTTTTCTGACACCGGTTGCTGTCGCTGACACTGTTTGGAGTCTCCATCTCCGTCTCGGCTGTGCCTGTGAATGTGATGAGCAACTAATCAGCATCTCCGTCGTATCCAATATTCAAAGTTGGGAGGGATTAAGGTTTTGGCTCGGCCCAAGTCGCCAAAAAAAAGGGGAAGAGGTTTGGCTCGGCCATAGGCCCAGACCTAAGGGATTAGAGGTTTGCATACGTGGCTTCATCTTCCATTCGTTGACTATAGAAAAGGATTGATTTGGAGGACCGTCTATGTTTCCCTGCTCGTACAAGAATATCTTTGCGCCGTGTCAGAAAAAATGAAATATCTTTGCGAAATCTGCTTCATGATGGCCGTATTAGCTCCGTCCTGGCAACGGTGGCTTTTGTGATGGACTTTCTGTAGACTAGTGCTGCTGTGGTCATCGGCTACGCCACGAAGTCCTGTTGGCTCACGAATCACGACGGATTCCTTTTCTCATGGAAGATTGTGGCGATGTTTACTGCTCATCCGCTCGTGCTCTCGCTTCATTCTAACCAAATTATATATATAGCTTAGCTTGGCATTATTGTAAGTTAAAATTTCTCTTGCTTTCATCACATCGATATAAAATGTGCACCGATATCTACAAGGTCAAATTAGCTTTAATAGATATTATATAAAATATAGTTTGATGGTTGTTTATTTGAGGTTGTAGTCATGTAGATAATAATATCTTTTTTGAAAGACTTAAATGTATCAAGCCTCTAAACTTATATCTTTGAATGCGGACATTTGTGAGTTCCTAAACTTGTTAAGTAGTGCACAACACATCTTTAAACTTGTTAAATGATGTAGGTGCCCATGTCCATGTCTAAGACCATACCGACTATTGTGGTACATCATTTATAACAACTTTATAGATCATATATATGTTTTCAAAGTTCGTGAACCTCATTAACATCCCTCGACAAAGTTTAATGGCCATTGATTCATTATCTATTTCTTTTTTCAAAAATGATTAAATAGAGGATATAATTCTGTAAAAAATCTAGTGAACTATACATTTAAATGGAGGGAGTATTTTTTTTGTTGCAATACGTCACTGTCGATGCACGCTACCTTGTTTTTCCAAAAGTCCCTAGAAAAGAAAAGTTTCCCCTTCTAAAAGAATTAATGAAAATTAATAAATATTTTAATATGATTGCTATGCTTAGTGCGAGACTAGTTATTTAGGATCAAAAATTTAAAAAAATTGTCTTAACCCTACCTGCCTTTCCTTTTGTAGTGTCTTTTCGATAGATACCTGTGCCGAGTGCCGTGCAGTTGAAATGTTGCTCTAGTACGAGGTGGCGTCTAGCCGAAAACCAAACCACCGCCTCTTCTTTTCAGTTTCGTTTTAAAAAAAAGTCGATTGGACCTGGCCTGTCCATTCACAAAATCACAATATTTATTTCACAAAAATGACAATATTTGGTTCCACTGTGAAAAACTATTAACAAAACTGAGATAACACACCGCAGAGGATAGAAGCCAACAATGACTAGGAAGGTCACACATGAACGTTGTAGGAAATTTTATACTCCTATGTAGCTACGTATGTCAGTTCAAGAGCTTGAGCACGACGGGGAGCCCTTTCGACGGTTGCAGAGTCAGGAGGTCGACCGGCGCGTGCACGTACTCCGGCGCCACCTCGAACGTGAACCGCCGGAGGATCAGCGCCAGCGTCGCCTTGGCTTCCAGCATCGCGAAGTCCTGCCCGATGCACGACCGCGGGCCCAAGGAGAAGGACAGCAGCGCGTTCGGGTGCGCGGCCGCCTTGCCCAATCCGTCCCGGAACCGGAGCGGGTTGAACGTGCCGGCGTCCACGCCCCACACCTCCTCGTCACGGTGAAGCATTGCGATCGGGATCAGCAGGCGGGTGCCCTTAGGCACCTTCATGCCGCAGAGGTCCGCGTCCGCCGTCGCGTCCCTCACGATCATCGGCACCGCACCGTATAGCCGGAGCGTCTCGTACAGCACCATCGTCACCTGCGAAACAACGTAAGAACATGGCCGTGACGCACGCTCGCCGGCGGTCACCATGTGGATATGCACCTGCTAGCTAGCACAATAAGATTAAGGATTTAAGGTGGAGGAGGCTCACGAGCTTGAGCTTGTTGAGGGCGTCGCCGCGGAGGGGCACCTCGGCGCCGCCGCACTCCCGGATCACCTCCTCCCTGAGCCGCCGCTGCCACTCGGGGTGCGTGCCGAGGAGGAACATGGCCCAGGTGAGGAGGTGCGCGGTCGTGTCGTGGCCGGCGAAGAAGAAAGTCTTGCACTCGTCGATGATCTCGTCCATGCTCATGGCCTGCTCCTGCGTCATCTTGCCGTCGCCGTCGCCGGCGTTGGCGTTGGCCTCCAACATGAGGCCGAGCAGGTCGCTGCCGTAACCCCTCGAGTCCTTTGCAGCGGCGGCGAGGCGCTCGTCGATGATGGCCATCAGCGTGTCCCGCACTGTGCGCTCGAGCTGCCAGCGGCGCACGTTGGACTTGGTGGGCACGTACTGCATGCCCGGCACGCGCACGCTGTTGATGGAGGCGAAGGCGATGAACTGGAGCTCCCGCTGCGCCAGAAACACCTCCTTCCCCTGCCGGTAGCTGCTGCCGAACGCCGTGTGCGAGATCACGTCGGCGGTGAGCTCCGTGAACTGGTGCCCCACCTCCACCGTCACCCCCTCCTCTCCGCTCGCGGCGGCGGCGCGCGCCTCCCACGTCCGGATCACCACCGCCGCGCACGCCGCCATCGCCCCCGTCATCGACTTGAGCTTGTCCATGGCGAACGCCGGGTGCACGACGCGGCGGTGGCGCGTCCAGTCGTCGCCGTCGGTGAAGGCGAGGCCCATGCCCATCAGGGACAGTATGGTGGGGTCCGGGTCCGTCTTGCCGTACAGCCTAGACTTGTCCATGAGGACCCGCTTCACCATGTCGTAGCTGCCGACGAACAGCGTCGGAATCGAGCTGGACCACGTCAGGAACACCTTGCCGTAGAGCGACGTCCACGCGCGGTGCTGCGGCATCACGCGCGGGATGTAGTCGTGGGAGGTGAGGTCCAGCGTGTCGCCGCTCGTCGCCGCGCGCATCGCCTGGACCTCCTTGGTGTTGCCCAGGAAGACACGGTACGGCGGCCCGCGGACGCCCTGCCGCGCGAACGCCCTCGCCACGGCGTAGGGGCGCCACACCAGGTGGACCAGCGCCGTCCACAGCCTGGTGACCACCACCACGGCGACGGCGGCGGCGATCAGCGCGACACCTCCGGTGCCCATGTCGAGCAGGTAACAGGATACGACCAAGAACGGGATACGACCGAGCAGGTCACCAAGAAGCAGGGAAGTACTGCTTTTGTGATGTCGTTGTGTGTGTGTGTGTGGCGGTGTCACCATGTATTTATTTGTCGTGCTTGTGGAGAAGCTGAATTGGCATCCAAATTTTCACCAGCTTCTCTGCCCTTGGCACATGGAGCTTTCTCGTGCCTCCGGGCTCCGGCGTTGTCGCCAGCGACTGATTGCGAGTGGCGACCGGCCGCTGCTACTCACAAGGCAAGTAGATTTGTCCGACGAGGGAAGATGCGACGGCCTTGCTAATGACGGGCGCAGACTTGGAACGATCTCGCACGCCAGCAGCCGGCTATACGTTTTTTTTTTCATATATATCCTCAGCTTTTATATAAAAGTATGTCTTTTGAGTGATCATCGCAATGATTGATCATCTTGTGAACAAGGACAAGAACGCTCTCGGAATATTGTACCGTTCAAATGTGAGTGGATTGGAGATTCTCTTCGCCTTATTTATAAAGTTATTATTATTATATACAGTTTGTGGGGCATGACATGCAATAGTTAGGCATATCTTTTTTGTATCTTTGTTATCTTAGGCTTCCTGTTGACAGGTAATTCTTTTTTCTCTCGAATATGCACGAGGGTTGGCATCTTTGTATTAGAAGGAAAATATGTTATATACAAGATGCCGTTGCGCTACCGATGCCGATGAAACTGAGAAGCTAAATTGCGAAACGATACATTCTGTGACATGTAATTCTTTTATATGTGACTTCATTGAGTAATGCATGAGATCAATCTCGAGGGCTCCGAGGACGGAATTCCATTTTATCTGTCTGTGAGAGTCAGACCAAGGAAATTAGAAAACAAAAGCAAATAGCTGAGGGAAACAAATCGATGCAGATGGTACCAGTAGCAGTATTCAGAATTTCAGATATCAAATGAGTCCATCCTGATACAGAAGAAGCCTACTTCTACTCTAGATTTGAGTTCATATTTGTCTTGTGACATACCTAAATAGCATGGACCGATCATTGAAATAATAGTAAAAAGAAATCCTTAACACTATTTTTATGAAAAATCTTAACACTATTTAATTCGTATCTAACAAAATGAATAATATATAAGCAGTTAGGCACCAAAGGCAGAGGTCGCTTGTGTGCCATCAGATCGTCGATGTGCGACTCTGAATGAAGCCGGTGAACCAGTATTCTTCCTCGCCGACTCCCTATCTGAAACCTAGCTGATTCCATATGCTGAACACAGATCAAAAAAAAGGGCGTAGCCAGTGCCGTAGGCTCCCGTACTGCGGGGTCTGAGGAAGGAAAAATAGCCAACAGCCATCCTTGCACAAATGTGCAGAGGCTGGGGCTTGAACCCTCGACCTCTTGGTCACAGGCGGTAAAGCTCTACCGCTTGCACCATGGCCACTCTTCATGCTGAACACAGACTAAAGCAAAAAAAAAAAATGGTATTCCAACATATTCTGAGTTGCTGACAAAATACACGCGCGGGCCCCCCCCATCTGAAGATCTTTACCCTTAAGGATGAAAAAAGGAAAATCTAATATACCAGTAAAATTTGCATCCTCCCAAGTAGCTTCGAAGCAGGTAGGTTTGAGCCACTCAATCAACCATGAGACTACTGATTCGTTGTTACGAAGGACAAGACAGCGGGCCACTTTGATTTTGCCATGATCATCAATCAGAGGAAGTTGTTTAAGCTGGCTGACAGTGACACGGATCGGATGACAATCCAGTCCAAAGTGCGAAAGGGACCGCAATACTAGGAGTGGAGTTTTTGGTGTGTTGTGAATGCTGAGTGAAGTGTTGCAGCTTTAGGTAGACCAATTCGCCAGAGTTGAATTCCCTCGTGTTTGTCAGCTTGTCTGGATTGAGCTTTGTGGAGATTCTTTTTGTTGAGTTGTTGAGCCAGCTGCCTGTTATGTAGAATTTTACGAGCACTGGACAGTCCGACGTATGAAGGAGGATAACCGTAGAGTGCTTGAAATAGAGTCATGTGTGTGATGTATGAAGGATGTGTTGTTCTGAAATTTAGTTGGATCTTCATAGATTTCAATAATGCTTGACATAAATTTCTACTTTTTCTATTCCAAAATTATAAGAGGTTTAGACTTTTTTTAGATACATAGCTTTTACTACCCACTTAGATAAACACTATATCCACATATATAATAAAACTAATACATGTAGAAAATTCAAAATATCTATAATTTAGAATGGAGAGAATAGTAAAGATCCTATCTTGATAAATGGCAATGGCAAACAGAGGTCCATAGAGCTTGAAAACACAAATTATTACAGTAAATGGACGTACTCTTAACGATAAAAGGGTAAAAGGACATACCAGTAGACAACAACTAGTATCACATCTTTTCCATTCGAATTTTGGTGAATCTTCAACAAAATCCGTAGAAATATATGGAGTCCAGGTCATATCAAGGATAGGAAGAGATTCTAGAAGTCCAGGGTATGGAGCATTTTCAGATTTATTCTTTTGACAAATAATACGACATCGTTGAACATAGCTTTTTACCATGGAATGCAATTTTTTTTAAGCCAGTAGAAAACCAAATTAAGTCTCTTGTATGTGGCCCTTTCCCCGGAATGTCCTCTCCTCCCAACGCAGATTAATGGATTGATTCAAGAAGTTTCTGCTGCAACTGTGTTTTATATCAGTGAATGAGTCTGGAGGGTATTATTATACTAAGTTGTACTTAGGGCACAGTACGCGTGCGATTTGTGCTTTTGCCACTTTGCTAATTAAAAAAAAAGAAAAGAAAAAAATCCCGAAATGGATCACTCTTGGCGAGCCAAATCTTTGTGGGCCGAAACAGTCCAGTTTTCTCCTCATCCTCAGCTACACTTTGAATTGCGCGTCATAGTGGCGAGTTTTGCTAAAAAAAAAGCGGCGTGCTAAAAGCTCAGGCCTCGTTTGGTTCAGCTTCTGACTGTAGCTTTTGTCCCCAAAAGCTGAGAAGCTAACCAAAGGGCTGCTAAGAGGTTACCAGCTTTACTAAAAGCTAGCTTTTGCGCAGTATAAAGTTCACAGCAGGGGGAGACCTGTTTTCACCGGCTGTGAGAGCAAAAAATTACCCGCACTGCCATCCGTTACAAAGAAAACGGTTCGATCCTCTCGTTAGCTTGGCGGTGAGAAGGGATATGGATGACTAGTGGGGTCCATTGAACAGTATTCTCAACCAAACAGGTTTTTAGCTTCCTCACAGCTCATATCTCACAGCTGCTTTTTAGAAAGCCACAGCTCACAGCTGATTCTTCAAAAGCTACAGCCCAACCAAACAGGGCCTCAATCTGCCGTGAATTGAGCCTGACATAGCGGCCTGCTAATCAGTGAATGGTCGCTCAATCTCAACGGATCGAGAAACTGCACCGCCTGGAAGTAGAAAAAATTATGATTACACAAGCGAGAAATAATGTGTACTCTAGTGCAAACCACAGCCTTTGTGAAAATCTGTACAAATCATGATAAAAAAGTCATCTAAATTTATTAAAAAATCAAACACAGACAATTTCCAAATAAAATTTATGAAAACATTTTTTAAAAAATAATACATAATAAAATTTGATTGGATTAGAATGAGAAGAGAGAGGAGAAAAAAATGTGAGATCTGTTGATAGCGTCCACCGAAATGTGATGAAAGGGGACCTCTCAAGTTGTGACTCGCTTTCCCTTTTAATGAAATACGAGTGAATAGTTTGATCTTGAAAAAGAAGTTGTGGCTTGCTCACTGGGGCCTGGGAAAAATTATGCTTGTATTGTATACATAGTTGCACCGTGGATATGGTTTCTACATTTTTCCGAATCCTGGTGGACCGAAATTCCCCCACCAAGTCAACGTCGACCTCCCCGCCTCCCCGGCGCGTCTAGGCCATGGATCTCCTGTCCTTGTAACTTCACCAAGCCCTCCGACTCGTCTGGCACTCTGGCGCCTGCTGGGTACTGTATAATAAGAGAAAATAAGACGAAACAGAAGGTGACACCGCAGCACTGACACTAGCTAGCATGAGGCACACATGGACTTCTGGACAAATTGTTCATTTTTTTAAGGTGAGAAAGCGTTCCCTCGGAGCAAACAACTGACATTAAACATTTGATCTCTGTCGTGGTCTTGTGCTTGATTAATATTCCTAAATTATTCAACATCGCCAGAAATTTTTGTTGAAAAGGAGAGTGATATTGGTTACTCAAGAAGCATGCTACTTTCTTTCGCGGTCAACCACCACCTTAGAGTACAACACAGCAGTAAAACTCTGCCGAAAGTAACTACAACACAAAATTTTGATCTTTATTTCACTTACTTTTTCAACATAATTATTTTCCCAATATCATCTACTGGCTAAACATCTTGACAACAACTTAAGAGAGGAATGGTTATGGCCATTTTTGCTTCACTTCTTCACTGTTGATACGGTCGGTTGCGGAGAACAAACAATCATTGACTACAATGTTTGTAGCAAAAAAAAAGTCACCACAGAGACGACCTTTTGGAAAAATAAGAGTACATTTAATTTCAAATGTGAGAAATAATTAAGTGTAACTTTCCTTAGATAGAAGACTACGTTGAAAAAGTTCTCACTACGAAGCTAAGTAACTTTTTAAGGTCTGTAATTTTATTTTGGTCGTTTCTTTATCTGAGCCCGTATGAAAAATTGAACTTTATTGTGTAGCTCATATCTGTAGGGGTGACTTTATTTTTAGCCACCTCTATCGAAAGGCTGCTGGAAATAGAGCTCCCTCGGATTAAAATAGCAGCCGCCTTTACAGTTCTAGAGGCGGTTTTGTTTGGATGCCACCGCACGCGGCTGTTGATTAAG
This sequence comes from Bothriochloa decipiens, assembly GCA_023333625.1. Taxonomy (NCBI): domain Eukaryota; kingdom Viridiplantae; phylum Streptophyta; class Magnoliopsida; order Poales; family Poaceae; genus Bothriochloa; species Bothriochloa decipiens. The sequence goes on from CM041644.1 coordinate 8,960,304, forward strand.
CTGCCTCTACACAAGAAAGCTCATGTTGCTGAAAAGCAATTCCATTGTATATTGAAATATTCACGGCATCGGAGATGTGGATATCCTCCTTTCCTTTACCTGGAATTATTCTGCAGCAAAGTTATATGCTTTTTCGTTTAAATGCTATGGAAATAATTATATGCTTTTTTCGTTTAATTTAGCAAGTTGCATTTTTAAGTGCTATGGAAATAATTATATGCTCATAAACTTCAAAATTAGGTCTAGGGTCTTCTGTTGCATTTTCTTAAAACTCTATTTGCTTGCTGTATTTCCGTTCAAGTTTGAATGGGAATGGGGAATCCGCAAATTTTGAAAAAATAAACTTCAAAATTAGTGAGGTCGAGGATGGAGACCAAGAAAATACCACATCATTTGGCAAGCACATGGGATGGTATTCTGTCGTTGGTGCACGTATATGCATTTAGTAATAATCCCTCAATTATAATGGGCGGCCACGGACAATTGCCTGCTGTATGAGGTGTTTAGACTGTAGGGCTTGATAGTCAATGGACTAGGTCCATGTCAAGCATGTTACGTTCGGGGCCGGACGCGGCCATGCGCAGCATGTATGATCTGGCCTTTCCCAACGCCGTTTATTATGCTGTTTTGTATTGACCTGCTCGCTCGTCGCTGTTGTCAATGCCTCAAATCATGCATGGCGTGCATTTGTTTATGGAGGAATTATGTTGTTGCTTGTTGAGAGGGAAGTTAGAACGTGCATTTGCGACTTGTGAGCATAAGCACAGGTTGTCAACCTACAACGCACTCAACTACATGTAGCCGGCACCTCTATAAATACGTATACGGGAGAGGTGCAACGAGGCAAGCCAGCCCAACATTCTACCCGGCCTTATATAGCCTCACTTGATACATACTTGCACTGCCATACATACAAGGGATTTGAACCACCACTCCACGCACTCTTGTGTCCATAATTCGATCCATGACGATTCAGTATTGTGCAGTTCTGTTACTGCCTGTGGCCCTCCTGGTCCTCCTCGCAGGTAGTTCATCGGTGGTGGCTCAGCTTGAGCTCGGCTACTACAGCAAGACATGCCCCAACGTCGAGGCGATCGTCCGCACGGAGATGGAGAAGATCATCGCGGCTGCACCCAGCCTCGCTGGCCCGCTCCTCAGGCTTCATTTCCACGACTGCTTCGTCAGGGTAAGTTTAATTTTCTTTACAAATTATTCTTGCAACGTGGAACTCTTTTTTAAATTTATATAAAGTTATGTTGTAACTTCTGCAGGGTTGTGAGGCGTCTGTGCTGCTCAACTCCACTGCGGGCAACCAGTCAGAGAGAGATGCCGGGCCGAATAAGAGTCTGCGAGGCTTCGGTTCCGTGGAGAGGGTCAAGGCCAAGCTCGAGGCTGCCTGCCCCAACACCGTTTCCTGCGCCGACGTGCTCACCCTCATGGCCCGCGACGCCGTCGTGCTGGCCAAGGGCCCCTTCTGGCCGGTGGTGCTCGGGCGGCGAGACGGCAGGGTGTCCAGTGCGACTGAGGCGGCCGACCAGCTGCCTCCGGCCTACGGAGACATACCACTGCTCACCAGAATTTTCGCCTCAAAAGGTCTCGACGCCAAGGACCTAGTCGTCCTCTCCGGCGGCCACACCCTCGGCACGGCGCACTGCCCGGCCTACGCCGGCCGGCTCTACAACTACAGCAGCGCCTACAACGCGGACCCATCCCTCGACAGCGAGTACGCCGAGAAGCTCAGGGCGCGCTGCAAGAGCGTCGACGACAAGGCCACGCTTTCCGAGATGGACCCCGGCAGCTACAAGACCTTCGACACCAGCTACTACCGCCATGTCGCCAAGCGGAGGGGGCTCTTCCAGTCCGATGCCGCGCTCCTAACCGACGCCACCACTAGGGACTACGTCCAGCGCATTGCCACCGGCAAGTTTGATGACGTCTTCTTTAAGGACTTCAGCGAGTCCATGGTCAAGATGGGCAATGTCGGGGTGCTCACCGGTGCTGACGGGGAAATCAGGAAGAAATGCTACATCGTCAACTAAAGAATTATCAGCAACTTACTAGAATTAATGTATGAAATTTATTTTGTTTCTGAAAAAATGTAAACTGCACGCGATAGTAGGGCACTTATATATGTATCTGTTAATCATTTTGGTGTATTGATTATTGTTGTATAAATTCATTCCTTCGATGGAGGTAGATATAATGAAGCACAATACATTATTATATATTGGTGTAATGTATATATATTTTTCAACATTTAAGTTGCACAAATGCTAGATTTTCAACACTGAACTACAAAATCCGGGTAACAAACACCCTCCACCGTTGAAACATTAGTATAGAACCGACAATCATTGTTGAACGTCCAAACCGTACATCAGTGTTGGGTACTAGAATGTATCTGTTAATCATTTTTTAATGTAAACTGCACGCGATCGATAGTAGGGCGATTATGTATCTGTTAATCATTTTTTAATGACAAGTATTGGAGCCAAGTGAAGGTATCTCAAGGTCTGGCTTTTGTCGAGCAACCTGAAACAAATGCACTCAAAAATCAGGTGGACCTCATGCAAGCTTTCTTCGCCTTGTTTTGTTACATACATTGGATACATGTTCAGATGTAATAGTATTCAATATTTTTGAATGGTAGGATAAAAACGGGTTTTCTTGATGTCACTAAGGAATGAAAAAAAGCTATCGCAAAAGGGAACTTAATCTCTACTCATAGGACAGCTGTGATTGGAGGAAACATGCTTGGATATGAATATTTCGCAGTTGCTGTTCACAATGTTAGAGATTTTGAGGATAAGAACTTGCCTAGACCATATGAAAGTCTTTATACAGTAAAAGATGCCATAGGCCGTGCTGTTGCATGGCCTAGATCACGTGTAAGTTTAATTCCACACAGATCTATATTACATTCCACTTTTATTTATTTTTGTTCTTAATTTTACTAATTTAAGATGTCCATGTTTCCACATAGACCTAAATCTTAAACTCCAAGATCTGCATGATGACCTGGTTAGTTAAATTTTTTTGTAGTTGTTGCTACAAAATTTGCTATCGTTTAGTTTTGAAGAGGCCATTGCCTAATTTTTTCTCCCTCTTATTTTGCAGCAGAATGCCAGAATGGAATGATCTATGAATGAAAGCTGCAGACGAATTAGCTAATCAACTAGTTTGCAGAAATTATTTATGGATATGTGCATATTGCTTGGAGATTTATTTTTTCTACTTCAAAATATGGCTTATTCCCTATGTAGTAGTTCAATTCAATGGATGTTTGATTCTGCTATTAAATGCATTTCTTCTTATAAAAGTATGCGTGGTGCACAGACTTTTATGCTTTGGTTGTTTATTTGCCAAAATAACATGTCATAATATTGTTAAGTGACAGTAATCTAAATATGCTTAAAATGGTTTGTGTATTACATATAAAACATGTCCCATTGGTTGATGCGAATATAAACATATCTATAAAAGCGCATCAATTATTCTTTAACACACCGTAAAATGTTGCTATACAACATGTCTATAACCATATCTATAAAAGCGCATCAATTATTCTTTAACACACGGTAAAATGTTGCTATACAACGTGTCTATAAATCAGTAGATGCATAATATAAAAGTATATACAAGGGCATTCCTACGTGTGCAGACACTCATCAAGCGCATCTATGAAAGCATATCAAAGCTCTTAGACGCGTTTAATAGTTTGTGTCTACAAATCTTGACACGATATGATGTAGACACACCAACAACGTGTCTATGAAAACCTCGCAAAAAAAGTGTCTATGAAAACGTCTCAAAAGCCTCTAGACCTGCTTCCAGATTTGTATCTATATCTCTAGACACGGTCCGTAGAGAGACGCTCCACACACGCTTTACCAAAGCATATCTATAATCCTGTAAAGATGAACTAAAGCATTTTAAACACTTATATAAAGAGTTAAATACACTATAGATCCATTAATTAATTTACAGCCTTGTCCCAATTGGTCTAGCAACTACGAAACTGGTTATGTGGCCCAGAAAACTTTGAAACAGATTCACTCCAGGTTCATAGGCCAAAACCTGCCTAATTTTGCTGACGTGGCCAGTCCACCGTGAACCGGACCCCGTGCGATTTATCGAAAATGCCCCTCTCCCATCCTCCCTTCTCACCCCCCGCATCCTCCCATCTCTCGTCCGTGATTCAGCGGGCGCGGAGGCCAGCGGACAGGCGAGCACCGCGGCCAGCGGGTGGGCAGGCGTGCGCATTTGGCCTCGGCGGGGTGCGGCGGCCATCGACTTGGGTGAGCGTGGCGACGGGTGGGAGCATGCGTCTGCTAGTGTGCGAGCTCGGCGAGCGGCAAGTGTCGCAGCCAGCGGGCATCCGTATGAGCGCACACGAGCTCGCCGGGGCACGACGACCGGTGACAAGGGCGAGTGCAGAGGCCAGAGGGCGGATGCGTGCGAGCTCGGCCAGTGTGGCGGCTGGCAGGGTGGGCGAGCGCGGCAACACGAGGTCCGACGTGCTCGGCGCTACCGGTCGTTAGGAAGAAGCCGGTGATTCGGCGACCCTAGTGGCGAGGAAGGGCGCAAGCGGGCTCAAAGGACGTGCAACGATGATATGGAGGCAACTGCGAGATGGAATTGGATGGAGGTGGCGTGGAGAAGGCGAAATCAGCTGGCAACAGTGAAGGCGACGGAGGTGAAGCAAAGGAGGTTGCGACGGAGGGGATGGTGTCCAGCAGCACCTCCTCGGAGCTCCCACGCCCGCGGCAAGCAGCGCCCAAGCCCGTGCACATGGCTGAGCTCAAGCCCACGTACGTGACCGAGTTCGATGCACTCACCCGCTGCGGCGCACCACGGCGTGGGCGTGGGCGCGAGGCGCACCGACACACCGAGGCGGCTATGCACGCGGGGGAGGGGGTGGGGGGCATAGCCACGACCTCCTCAGGTTAGGAAGTCACAGGTGGTGCAGGCGGTGCCCAGGGCCCTCAGAGCACTCACAGCAGCAGAGGAGCAGCGGCCGCCCTTGGAGCGCCGCTGAAGCTCGCTTCGCGGCAAAGGCGCGCTCGTGGAGCGGTAGAGGCGGGATCACGGCGGAGGTGCTCGCGGCGGTACAGAGGTGCTCACGGTGGAAGTCCTTGCGGTGCGCGGAGGTGGAGGTGCTCGCAGCAGCCCAGTGGCAGGCTCGCAGAGGCAGGTCCTCGCGGCACAGAGGTGCTCACGATGGAGGCGGGCACTCGTGACCGATGCTTGCGGCGCGACGAGGTGCTTGCGCGGCCGTCCCTTGCCTCAGCTTAGAAGAAGAGGGTGACGGCATACTGGTGAGATGGGAGATGCTATTTTTTTGAACAAGGGAGATCCCCATTTCCATTAGCGTTGTAGCGGAAATACAACAGAGTTTTAGATCAATTCAGAAAGGGACGGATGACAGGTCCAGATAAGTTGACCCAAAAAGAACAACACCTTGCATTACAGGTGCCATAGACACAACTGGTAATGAACCATTGATGCTACACAACATCAGGCGATCACTCATGGTCTTCTTCTTCCAGGCGTCCTTCCTGAGCTTGCAGCATCTGCTCTTCGTCGTCTCCATCTTCCGGTGCCGGTAGAATCCTCAGTTGAATGGGCGTCGCCTTCTTCTTCGACAGCAGCTTGACGACAATCTTGTACAGCGAGTCCACTCCTTAGATCATCATGTGCTTGTCCTGAGGTTTCTGCAGACCTGACCAAAATTTCATGAGGGCACAAGCATGACTGATAATAGTCAGTGGATTATGTATACTTTTTCCTTCAAAGCAAACACTGTTTCTTGCTTTCCAAATGGGCCAACAGATAGCGGCAATTCCCATGGCATGGAAGTGTTTTGTGTTTTTTAACCACTTGCAACACCATGGCCAACATTGTGCAAATGAACTTGGGATATCAGAAGCTCCCAAAGCGGTGGCAACCGTTGCCTAGACACATTTGGCTATAGAACAAGTAAAAGCAAATGCTCAACAGTTTCATTTTGAGAGCAAAAAACACAGGTTGGGTCACCATCCCAGTGTCTTTTGACCATGTTATCTTTTGCCATTCTTTTGACCATGTTATCTTTTGTCAGAATGGCGTTATTCGCTACTAACCATAAAAAGATTTTAATCTTGGCTGTTATTCTTCCTTTCCAAATGTTTTGGAAAGAAAAGCCATTCTCAGATTTGGTCAAGGCATTATAAGTGGATTGAACTAAGAATTTTTTCTTTTTGCCTAGTTTCCAAAGGACAATGTCTTGTTCAGACACTAGCTGGGTATTCATAATGTCCCCAAGAATAAAGTTCCATGAGTTTTCTAGCTCAAGGGTTAACCATCTAACAAAAGTGATATTGATCTCTCCATTAATCAATTGAGCCATAGTTATTTGTTTTTGCTTACATAGTTTATAGAGATCAGGGAAAAGAATATATAGAGGACGATCATACAACCAGGTATCTAGCCACAACATAGTATTTTTTCCATTCCTGACTTTAATTTCCCTCCCATGCAAATAAATGCTTTTTATTTTCAAGAGGTCAGCCTAGATTGGTGAGTCAGACTGTTTATGCCTGACAGTGAGGATAGAATCTTTTTTCAAATTGTCGGTGTTCTGACCCTCGAGGGGTTAACACCAACGAGTAATATTGTATCCGCGTGCTCCCTAATCCGGTGGGTGATGCAAGAATGACACAGTGATTTATCCTGGTTCGGGCAAAGAAGGCCCTACGTCCAGCGGGGGGAGGATGATTCGTGTTATCTTGCACCGAAGTTCTAGTACAGGGGAAAATACAAGCTGGTGTGAGGAGTGAAAGGTGGAGTTGGGGCGTTCGGACGCCTTGCTCTCGACCTTGCACAGGCTCACGGTGACGCTCTGTGATCTAGGGCCTTATTGTTTCTATGCTCTAGATCCTCTCTATTTCAGTCCGGTCCCTTTCTCTAACGCCCTGGCGCCTCCTTTTATAGACGAAGGAGGGGCACAGGTGTACATGTATTTCGAGTTCGCATGACGCTGATGACGTACGACGTTGAGGCCAATCATGTCGGTGCCGCTGTAGTGATGTACGTCAGTATGGGAGGCCCTGCAGCCGTCGCATCGGGAGTTGTTGAAGTTCAGCTCGAGGGTTCGCTCGGTGAAGTCGAGGGGCGACGGTCGAGGGTCCTGGCCGGAGCCGAGGGGGTTGTTCCGAGGAGGTCGAGCTTCGCTGGATAAGATCGAATCCCGGATAACACGGAAAACATGTTAGTTTATACGTCTCGAGGCGGTGCGGGTCGTGGCACAGCACTCGGTATGGCGCAACAGCGTAATATGGCTTGTGGGATTCCGGGGCATGGGCGGTAAAAGTAGATTTGACCGCCACGCCTGTAACTGTTACCGTAACTGTGGCCATGCGGTTAGGCGGGAGTAGATAGATCGCATTAAATGCGCTCGAATCCGTACGGGGGAGTTGGTGGCCGAGGGGTGTACTGTCCTCGAGGGCCGCCCATTCGCCCAGGCGAAGTTTCGTCCTCGAGGGGAGGCTCGTTCGCTGGGCGAAGTTACGTCCTCGAGGGCAGGCTCGTTCGGAGGATGAAATTCCGTCCTCGAGGGGTTGCTCGAATCGTACCCTCGCGTATACAGTACTTGTCCGTTCGGTATCCTCTTGGGTGAACAGTACTGGTCCGTTCGGTAACCTCTCGGGTGAACAGTACTGGTCCGTTCGGTAACCTCTCGGGCAGGCTTTGGTTTTGGGCCGTCGTTGTTCGTTCGCGGGCCAGTCCGATACGTCTCAGCCTATGGGCCTTCGTACGTTAGCGCGGGAGATTATCGAAGGGGTCAAGATGCCGATCTTGCGGGGCTTTAGTTTGTTAAGCAAGGGGTCTGGGATACCTGTTTCTAGGGTATCGACACAAATATTTGTATGCAACAATGTCTTGCCAGAGGCCACTTTCTTTTTCTAACTTCCACCACCACTTACACAAGAGGCTTAGATTCATTATGTTAATATCTTTTATGCCTAGGCCCCTTTTTTCTTGCTTTTACAAGCTTTGGTCCACTTGACCAAATGATACTTTCTTTTTATGTGCCCCCTGCCAGAAGAAGGTTCTTCCTGTTTTATCCATTTCATTGGTGATGGTCTTAGGGAGTCTGTAAATGGACATATGACAGGTGGGGGTGTTGTTGAGGATGAAGGTGATGAGGGCAGATCTACCAGCAATAGACATTGATGATCCTTTCCATACATCAAGCTTTTTCCTAGTTTTGTCTCATAATGGCAACCAATCAATGACATGTAATCTACTGGGGCTAATTGGTACCCCCAAATATTTGATTGGAACTGACTAATTTCAGCATATACCATGGCAGCATTGTCAAAATCATTTATCATCACAATTTCACTTTTATTGAAGTTGATTTTCAATGCAGAGAGCATTTCATACAAGTATAACAAGAGTTTTAGGTTCCTAGCTTTTAGAAGATGATGCTTAAGACACATGATTGTGTCATCAATATATTGGAGTATGGCTACTCCCTGGGGGATAATATGATCCACTAGACCAGTGATCAGGCCATTTCTTTGTGCCTTAGTAACCATTCTAGTTAGGTAATCTACCAAAAAATTGAAAAGTGTGGGAGACAATGGGTCCCCTTGCCTAACCCCTTTATAGCTTTTAATATAGGAGCCTATCTTGTTGTTTACTTTGACACTCACAGTCCTGCCTGTCACCACTTGTCTGATCCAATCACACCACTTAGGGCAAAAGCCTCTGGCCTCCAAACACTCAAAAAGCAATTTTCAATTTACTTTATCGTAAGCTTTTTCAAAATCTAGCTTTAAAATAACACCTATTTATTTTCTGATTTTGGTTTCATGTAGAATTTTGTGAAGGATCATGATGCCTGACATGATATTTCTTCCTTTCATGAATGTTGTCTAGCCTTGGTGAATTAATTGTTCAGCAAAAGGCTCAATTCTGATAGTCAAAGTTTTGGTGATCAACTTTAGGCAATTCAGCAAGCATATAGGTCTATACTGTTGGATTTTGGCAGCATCAGTAACTTTTGGGAGTAGGGTATAATCCCATAGTTTATCCTACTGATGTCTACTTTTCCATGGTAGAAATCATCAAATAATTGAATAATGTCACCTTTAATAATTTGCCAGCATGATTGGTAGAATTCAATGGGAATAATATTAGGTCCAGCTGCTTTATTTTTTCCATTTGAGATAAAGCATCCCATATCTCTGATTCAGAGAATGGTCTGCATAGGTGTTCATTGTCTGATTCAGATAATGAATTGGCCTCTCTCCAGATTTCATTGTCAATTTGAACATTGAAGTCATGGGCAGGTCCAAAAAGGTCTGAGTAGTATGCAATGGCATGGCTAAGAGATTTTCATCTCCTTCAGTGATCTCATCTCCATTAGTTAGGCTGAGGATTGTATTTTTTTTCTCTTCCTGCCACTGGCAACCCTGTGGAAGTATTTGGTATTGAGATCACCTTGTAATAGCCAGTTCTCATGTGATCTATTCAACCAATATAGTTCATCTTGTTCAAGAAGTTTTATGTTTTCACCTAAGATCCAGCTCGTTCTAGAAGAGTCAATTTTTCTTGTAGTTCTTTCCTTATTTTTCTAAGCTTCCCAGCCACATTAACTCACCATCCCTTGAAGTACTGTTTGATAAGTTTGAGTTTTTGTTGGATCCTATCAAGAGTGGTTTGGGCTTTACAAGGTTTCTTCCAAATCTCCCCCACATGCTTGAAAAAATCAGGATTTTTCAGCCAGCTTAATTCAAACTTGAACTGAATGTTCCTGCTAGGAATCATAGTATCTGTTAAGAGGATGAGGGGATTGTTGTCTGGTACTTCCCTTGGAAGTTTTTTGATCATAGCCAGAGGGAAGATATCCTCCCATTCTTTATTGACAAGGATCCTATCTAGTTTTGCCAGGATAGGGAATTCTTGATTGTACGTTGGACCATGTATAGATCCCATCAGTCATCACAAGCTCCCTCAGCTCATAAGTATGAATAAGAGAATTAAAGAGGTCAGAGTGTCTATGTAGTCCAGAATTGTTGTTTCTCTCATTAGCATATCTGATGATATTGAAATCACCCCCAATCAGCATGGGTTCTTTGTTTTGTGAGCAGAATTGTGCTAGTTCAGAGAGGAATTCCATTTTATTTTCTTCTTGGGCAGCGCCATAAACAATTAAGAGATTCCATTTGACCTCATTCAATTTGTCCCATAGGTTTAGTTGTAACATAAAGTTACCTTGTTTGAAGGAGCCTACATCATAAAATTCAATCCTAACCCCCACTCGGATTCCACTAGTGAGATGGGAGATGGTGGGGGTCATTTTTGATAAATCACGCGGGGCCCATGCCACGGTGGACTAGCCATGTAGGTAAACCAGGATGGTTTCGGCCTGTGGACCTGGAGTGAACCTGCTTCGATGTTTACTAGGCCAAATAACTGGTTTTAAAGTTGCTGAACCCAATTAGGACATGACTGCAAGTTAATAGACCGACAATGCATTTACCTCTTAAGCGTATCTACAGGTACGATGTTCTTGTAGTCCCCATCGTCGGGTATCTCCTAGGTAGGTCTGCTCATAAAGTTCTCTGAAAATATTTTCATACAAACTTGTACAAATGTGATTTAGCGATCTTATTATTACTCTACAACATATGAGAGAGCTGGGGGAAATTAGCCATAACGCTTGCTATTGTGGTTACTACCTCAGGATGCATGAATAAAGCTACGAAACATCATCACATGTCTGGAAGGAAGGCGGAGCTTGATGCCAAGGAATCGCTCGCGGAGAGACGAGTCACCTAGATGCTATGGAGAAGTCGCACCACCTTTGTACCGTTGATTTTACCCTAATACCAATTCGATCTTAGTACGCGTGGGGGCTTAGGATCCGGTATCCATGGAATTTTATATCCCATGGATATGTCGACGGGCACAGATGTCAAGGATTACTGGAACCATATGTGTCTTCTCTTCAATTGCACAATGTTAAAAGTTCCCTTCCGGCACCTGCTCGATGATTAGGTTGTTGAAGTACTTGTAATTTCACATTTACAACGGTCACAACGATAAAGCTGCTGTAGGAGCTACGGCCCCTCCAGATTCCTCAAAAAAAAAAAAAAAACGGTCACGACGATAAAAAAAACACGGGGACTACGCCGAGAAATAGAAGATGCCTGGTAAGTATGTGCTGAAGACACTTCTGAAAATAAATAAACAATGATGCAATTGAAGATATAATACACATGTGGATGTACGTGTGCGCTGGGAAATTATATATATTGTATTAATGCTAATGGTGACGGTAACTTAAATCAAACACGCCTTATTTATGCAATAACATATATTGTCCATTATTGCATGACACAAAGCTATATTCTTGCATCATCGCTTATTACTTTTTGGTGATGACGGCCCCATCCTTGCTAGGTCTCGCAGAATGGGCAGTTTTTCCTACACGACCTCCTCGTTTTATAACACGCATTATCGCGATCTGGATCAAGCTCACAACAGTAGCAGTCCACAGTGTGACCCTGGGCATCATCACAACTAGCACTCCGTTTGCCGCAAAATACAAGATCACAATCTGTATTATTCCCGTCTGTAGTGGAGTCGATCAGTGTAGCCATTATTGGCACTTGTGTTGGTAACCCTAGCTTTAGCTTCAAGCACTACAGGAAATAGAGGCTTTGCCGAGTGCCTCAGGTTTTGCCGACTGCCATACACGGGGCACTCGGCAAAGAAGCCGTTTGTCGACTGCCAAAGGCAGCACTCGGCAAACATATCTTTGCCGAGTGACTGGCTCTCGGCAAAGTTGGACACTCGACAAAGATTCCCTTTGCCGAGTGCCGAGCAGTAGAGTACTCTGCAAAGTTTTCCGCGCAATAACGACGTCCGTCGTAGTTATCTTTGCCGACTGCCCTAACTTCAGGCACTCGGCAAAGATAATGTCTTTGCCGAGTGACTGGCTCTCGGCGAAGTTGGACACTCGACAAAGATTTCCTTTGCCGAGTGTCGAGCACTCGGCAAAGTAGAGTACCCGGTAAAGTTTCCCGCGTGCTAACGACGTACGTCGTCGTTATCTTTGCCGACTGCCCTAACATCAGGCACTCGGCAAAGATAATGTCTTTGCCGAGTGCAACGCCACGCACTCGGCAAAGAGCCTCTTTGCCGAGTGTCAGACATGGCACTCGGCAAAGATTTGAATTTTTTTGAGTTTTGAGTTCAAACTTTTTCTGTAGCCCACACATATTCTATTCAGGGACATGTTCGAATTTGGGACCTTTTTATAATATTTTGCTATATTTTGTTCATTTATTTTATTTACTTGAATTTTTCACGATAATCCAAATTTGAACTGCAGGTGCATGAAATAATGAAATGTAGCCATTCAAAAAAATGATATTCATGTTGGAGAGTGTATTTTGAGACCGTGTCCATAAACTCAACCAAAAGTTTGCACGTCTTGTCCACGAAATATGACCACCCAGGTGCGGTAGAAGTGTTACAAAATCCAAATAAAGTCCGAAAATCATGAAACTTGTCGAGGTGTCATGTTATCGCATGTCGAGGCTATGAAAAAAATTTAAAAATATTCGAAGCAAGTTGCGACGCCAGATGTCTAAAACCCAGATGAAACATCCTCAATTTTTTACGAAGGAAAAATACACAGAATGGCGAATAGAATGATAGTTCAAAGCTCAAACTATCATATAATCCAGCAGCAGTTGATACAGGATCCATACATCGAATAAAAATAGTACAATTAGGGAGAAATTACATAAATAGTCCATCGCCACACTGGCGAAAAACATCAGAGTAGCAGCATTTGGAACAGCTGCAGAAGGCGGAAGCAACAAAAAATCTCCAAAAGAAGCCTGAGCGTAGGAACGAGACGTCTACTCCTCATCGGTGAAGTCATAGTCAGGTTCACTTGCCAAATAATTTTCAGTACGGTTTGTACTGGCCACATCTCCCACCCTATGCTTTGCTTTTGCTATGTAGTATTTGGTGGGATGCAAAGGATATAATCAAAGCGACCTAATATATGACTGTGGTTTCCTATGTAAGTAGTGACCAATATTATATAATATAATTCATCAAGTTTTAACCCATCTCATCCACATATCCATCCCAATTCCATCACCATCACACACATCTCACCCTCTCGCACTCAGTCGACAGGTCCAACTCCCTCTCGGAGCCTGTCTCAGCGGCTCACAGCTGGAAGGGTAACACCAGGGGAAAGAATAGAAGGACTCATCTCACTACTCCCGAAAAGCGTGGGTCTTAGGAAAAAGCCATACCATTGGCTCGCGGACTATATATATAGATTCATAAACTCTGCAGAGCGTGTACTCCCGTAACCACAAGATCACCATCATCGGCGGTGCCCCGCCTAAGCTGATTTCAGCTGCTTTCTAACCGGTGCGATGCCACCCTACCACTCGGTACTGGGACATCCCGGATAGGTACCACCGGCACACTGAGACTGTGAGACATAGTACCGGGCCCCAGAGGTCACTATGTTGTCTAAGGAGGGTGTGGGTCTCCATGCCCGTACCTTCCGACACAATCTGCTAACAACCTAGTAGTAGTGGCACCGTCCTAGCTAGTCAGACATCCGTCTCCCGCCCATACAAGAGCGAGTGGTGAGCACGTAAGTCCCAAGGTTCTGGTCCTCGAGAGATATCAGGTCCTAGGGGGATCAGACAGGATTATCTTCTCTTAGGGACTACAACAGTCCGTGCTACAACAACAACTCCTACTCGGGGCTTCGCTCCACGAAGGTTCTCACCCCCGGGATCACCATATACCTCATAATGTGCTCGCCACAAGCACCTCATACAGGAATGCCCAGAACACATCCCCCGGCAAGACTCGCCCATAAGGCTCATGGTAGAATCCTGTCCGATCGACTCAACCCTCACCACACACCCAAGACGCACGCAGCACTCTCCCCGAGTAAAGTGGCACCACGTGCCTTAACCATATAACCATATCCTCCACCACGCATCACATCACACAGATATAAGCGTAGTAGAAGTAAAGCATCATAAGTAAATAAGCATGCGTCTAGCCTATTAGCGGGTGTGCAGGAGTAAGGTTGCGACAAGGTAAAGGCTCATCAGGAAATTCTACCATGCGACCTATCATCAGGTGATATTCATAAATAAAGCACTAGCAAACTAGATATTATGCCATGCGTAATAAGATCTGCAAGGTTGGGTGGGGTGTGGCACCTGCGAAGTCATCACCGAGCTCCTCCTCGTACTCAAGTCCTCCTCCTCAAGCTCCTCCTCCTCTGAAACGAGACGTAAATAGTCGCCTTAGCGACTCCTATGGAGTATCACAAAGAACCAAATGAAATTCAATAACTCCGAATGCAATCATACATAAGCCTATGACATAGAGCTCATTTTTATAAAAATTTGGACACTTGGTTCATATTTTTTGGAGTTCGTATGACTTAGTTATGAATTCCCAAAGATTTAATCATATTCTGAAAAAGAAAAAGGGCAGATAAACCTGGACGCAACACGTGGCAGGTTCTTGTTCGTTCACATGGCATGCGGGTCTGGCAGAGGTGGCGTGGGGCTAACATCATGCTGACGTCAGCGTGGGTCCGCGGTTTAGTGACTGACAGGTGGGGCCCACGGTCAACGTTGACTGTTGAACGGGCCTCGACCGGGCCTCGGCGGGCCTGGGTAGGGCTGGATTTGGGTCGGGTTGGGCCAGTCTAGCCCAGACACGTGTTAGCTTGTGGACAGGCCACGTGGCGGGCTGGTCCTCTGTTGGGCTCGGTCCATGGTCGGCCGGTCCATGGACTCGGTGCATAATGGACCGCAGGCAGAGCGGCGGGGTGGCAGGCTGCGGTTGGTCCAGCTGGTCCACATGGTGGACCTAGTCCACACGAGTACAGGGGAAATCCCCTTCGCTTTCTTCTCTGTCTTGCGTGTGCGACAGCCCGGTCGGGACTCACCGGTGGCGAACGGTCGAGCAGCGGCGGCGGGCGGTGCTGGTTAGGCTAAGGCGAGGCTAAGCAGGCACGGAGGCCAGGCCAATGCAGCTGCAAGGTCTGTGCGGCCTCACGGGGCTTGGCCTCACCGGCGCACGCGCGACGGCGGCGTCGAGTGATAGGGATGCAGCGGCGGGGAGCTACATCCACGACCAGGGAACTAGGGTCGCAAGGTCACGGGGAGTGTGTCCCTGTGCTTTAATTAGACCGAGGCTCGCAAGAAGGCCTACGGCGGCGGTGGCGACAGTCGACGGTGAGCGGCGGAGCTCCAAATTGGTGTGGCGTAGCGCTTCTCCCTTCCCATCTCCTATCGAATCGAGTAGCTTGGAGCTCGAATAAGCTACTACGCGGCTAACGGGGGCTCGCGGGGGTGCGCGCGACGGCGAGGTCACAGCGGCGCTCTGGCGGCCGGATGCCATGGTGACCAGGGTTGCAAACTCGCGTGCCCCCACTATGGTCGAGCCAAGCTCCCTTGGAGTTGCCATTTAGGTGTTCTAGAATGAGGCAAGCTTGGCGGTGAAGCTAATGAAGGGAAAGAGAAAGAGGAGAGTGGGAACGACAGCGGTGTACTAGCAGCGGCCATGACAGAGCAGGGCAAGAGTGGCGGCGGCCTCACCTGCGTGGCGCATCAGTGCTAGTGGTGGCTTGTGGACATGGAAGCCGAGCAGTAGCGGTCGTGGTGGTCGAACAGAGCTGTCGGGTCCTCCTCCGGCGAGCAGCAATGGCGGCGGCGCGCGGGTCTAGCTCCGGCAGCGGTAGCTCTTCTCTGCCTCCCTCTTCCCCTCTCGTGCTTGGACATGTGAGTGGTGGTGCGGCTGGTGTCAAGGTGACTATGTGGCACGGGGGAACCCTAGCGGCCTAGTGCTTCCCCCTTTATAAGCACGGCGGCCGGCGGCGGACGGTGGGGATCGGAGATCCCCATCAAGCGGCTGAGCACGGCCGTGCGTTAGGGTTAGGGTTTGGGTGCACGGCCGAGGCGGACGGACGGCATCCGGAGTGTGGCGGTGGGTCACTGGCGCCGGATGAATGGCGGGGCTCTCGTTGCCAAAAATGGCATGGCGGACGGGACGGGCGCCCAGCCAGAAATGGGAACGGGGCAGCTGACAGGCGGGGTCCGGGTGTCAGTGAGAGAGAAGGGGAGAGGCGCAGGCATGGGCGATGGCAGCAGCTGCCTTGTTGGGCCACCTTGTTGGGCCAGCGGTGCGGCGAGTGGCTCGGTAGGCCAAGGCGGGCCGTTGTGGGCAGTTGGGCTGCTGGAGCGGGCGAGCGGGCGGGCGGCAGCGCAGCTGGCCGCCTTGCTAGGCCATTAGCCGGTTGGGCCGACAGGCTGAGGCAGGCAGGCAGGCGCGGGGAAAGGCAGGCTATGCTGGGCCGTGGGAGCAAGCGCGCCCGCAGCGAGTGGACGAAGGCCGTCGCCTTGCTGGGCCGAGTGGCTTGGTGGGCTGCGAGGCCGTGCTGGGCTGCTTGCTCTTTTCTATTTATTTTCTTTTTTCCAAATCCTTTTCTATTTCTTTTCCAAGCTTCCATACCATGCCATGATCAAGTTAGTGTTAAGAAAGTAAATGACCATGACACTTGTCTCATGGTAGGTCTACTAGGGTCTCAAAGGTAGGTTGGTAGCCATGCCAAAGGTTAATAGCACATATATACACATACGATATTAAGGTGTTTGTTGATTTTATTATTTAATACATAAAATCAACAAAATTCAAACCAAACTCTGAATTAAAATGCAGATGCTCAACTACGAGTAGGTGCTACTTGTGCCACATCTAGTGGGGTTCTTACATGACACTCGCCAAACATTGGTATACTTTAGAATTTTTTTTGAAAGTTCGTATTTTTGGTGTTCGGATTTTTGGGAATGTTACAGTCCTACCCCCTTATGAGAATTTCGTCCTCGAGATTCAAAAGTGTAACTTACTCTTCAAATAGGTAGGGGTAGAGCTTCCTCATTTCTGACTCTTTCTCCTAAGTTGCTTCTCGTTCTGTGTGATTGCTCCACTGAACCTTCAAGTATGGCGTGCTGGTGTTTCTGGTTTCCTTGGTGGTTCTATCAATAATGCGGATGAGGTGCTCTCTATATTCCAGGGTGTCCTGAATATCAAGTGCCTCTACGGGTATCAAATGCTCTGGTGGCTGCAAACACTTGCGCAGTTGCGACACATGGAACACAGGGTGCACTCCAGCTAGTTGCGCGGGTAGCTCAATTTTGTAGGCAAGCTTGCCAATTCTCTCACAGATTCTGTACGGTCCCACATACCTTGGTGCTAGCTTTCCTTTCACATGGAATCTGATGGTCCCTCGAGGTGGGGTGATCTTGAGATAGACATAGTCCCCGACTTCAAACTCAAGGTCTCTACGCCTCTTGTCGGCATAGCTCTTCTGACGGCTCTAGGCAATCCTCAGATTCTCTCGCACTTGGGTGACTCCTTCCTCGGCCTCCTTGATGGTGGCAAGGCCAATGAGTGATCTTTCACCTGTTTCGGACCACAACAGGGGTGTTCTGCATGGTCTTCCATACATAGCCTCGAATGGTGACATCTTGAGACTAGCCTGGTAACTGTTGTTGTAGGAGAACTCTGCAAAGTGAAAACTCTTCTCCCAATCAGTTCCATATTTCAGAATACATGCTCGGAGCATATCTTCAAGGATCTAGTTCACTCTCTCTGTCTGACCATCCGTCTGAGGGTGGTAAGCGGTACTGTAATCTAGCTTGCTCCCTATTGACTTGTTCAGGGCCTTCCAGAACTTGGAATTATACTGCGGCCCATGATCAGATATTATGCTCTTAGGGGCTCCATGTAGCTTGAGAATGTTCCCAACATATAAATCCGCTAGCTGGCCAACTCGGGCATCATTCTTGATGGCTAGGAAGTGAGCTACCTTAGTCAAGCGATCGACTATCACCCATATAGCATCATGGCCCTTCAAGGTTCGAGACAAACCCACAATGAAGTCCATTGAAATGCTATCCCATTTCCATTCGGGTATATCAAGTGGCTTTAGTAGTCCTGCAGGTCTTTATGCTCAGCTTTGACACGTTTACAAATGTCACATCTAGCAACATGACCCGCGATATCTGACTTCATGTTCTTCCACTAGAATTTTCTCTTCAAATCAGCATACATCTTAGTACTGCCTGGGTGGATAAAATACTTGGAGTCATGTCCTTCTGATAGGATCTCATTGTGGATAGCTGGGTTTGTAGGTACACAAATTCTATCCTTGTACCAATAGGTACCTTGCTCATCTTCACTGAACTCTGGGCACTTGCCTTGCGTCAGGAGCTCGTGTATTTCCCAAATCTCTGGGCAATGGCGCTGGGCTTCACGGATCCTATCCATGAGGGTGTAGTGTGCACGAAGCTCATTCAACAGGCCATGGGGTATCACCTCCATCTGTAACTCATCAATGCCCTCTTGCAACTCCTTGGGCATGGTGGTGGTGAACAGAGCATAACAATGGATTTTGCGGCTAAGAGCATCAGTGACCACATTGGCCTTCCCAGGGTGATAGAGAATCTCCGCATCATAGTCATTAATCAACTCAAGCCAATGACGTTGTCTCATGTTTGGATTTTTCTAGGTGAAAAAGTACTTAAGGCTCTCATGATCGGTGTAGATTTCACACTTGTTCCCAATCAGATAGTGCCTCCAAATTTTTAATGCATGGATCACAGCTGCAAGCTCGAGATCATCGGTGGGTAACACTGTTCATGCTCTTTAAGATGACTGGAAGCATAGGCAATGACTTTCCCATTCTGCATCAGAACACAACCGAGCCTGAGGCAAGATGCATTGCAATAGACCACAAAGTCATGGTGGATATCGGGCAAGGCAAGAACAGGCGTTGTGGTGAGCTTCTCCTTCAGGATTTGGAAACTCTATTCGTATTGGGGCGTCCATTCAAACTCATTGGTCTTCTTCAAGAGGTTGGTCATGGGGCGAGCTATTTTAGAAAAGTTCTCGATGAATCGGCGATAATAACCAGCCAATCCCATGAAACTACTCACATCGGTCACATTCTATGGCTGCTCCCATCCCTTCACTGTCTCAATCTTGAACGGATCAACAGCTACTCCGTCAGCATTGAGTACATGGCCTAGGAAAGCAACCTCTTCAAGCCAGAACTCACACTTGCTGAACTTGGCGTAGAGCTGATGCTTTCTCAACTTCTCCAGCACTATCCTCAGATGCTGTTCATGCACCTCAGCGGTGGCAGAATAGACAAGAATGTCATCAATGAAGACCACCATGAACTTATCCATCTCCTGCATGAACACTTTATTCATCATGTTCATAAAATAAGCTGGTGCATTCGTAAGACCGAAGGACACGACAGTGTACTCATACTTCCCATATCTGGTGACAAATGTTGTCTTGGGAATGTCCTCTTCTCTGATCTTCATCTGATGGTAGCCTAATCTGAGGTCAATCTTGGAGAAGTACTTGGCATTGCGTAGCTGGTCTAGCAGGTCATCTATCCTCGATAGGGGGTACTTGTTCTTTATGGTCACAGCATTCAGGTTCCTGTAATCAATGCACATCCTTTGCGTACCATCCTTCTTCTTAACAAACAAAATAGGAGATCCCCAGGGTGAGGCACTGGGCCTAATGAACCCTTTCTCAGATAGCTCCTCAAGCTGTTTCTTAAGCTCCTTAAGCTCATCAACTGCCATACGGTAGGGTCGCTTATAAATAGGACTCATACCAGGCAACAAGTTGATCATGAACTCAACATCCCTGTCCGGTGGCATCCCTGGTAGCTCTTCAGAAAAGACATCAGGGTACTCATGAACTACAGGCACTTCCTTAAGTGACTTTTCTTCAAGAGTATATAGCATGGAAACATCTGTCCCTTTGTTTAGCTCACATCTGATCTGGCGACCACTTGGATGGGTTATGTCCACAAAACTAGGCGAGCATGAAATCACTCCCTTGTTCTGGGTTAACCAATCCATCCCTAGAATGACATCTAGGCCTTCAAAGGGTAGCAAGGTAAGATTAGCAAGAAAGGTAAGACCCTCGATTGTGATACTCACTCCCTTACATCTTTTGGTACAACAAACATTGCCCAAAGGTGAACTGGTGTATAAGGCTTCTTTTCGTGGAGTGACAGGTATATGGTGCTCTCGTGCAAACTTGGCGGATATATAAGAACATGTAGCTCCTGAATCAAACAGCATGGATGCCTTAACTCCATGCACTAAAAACATACCATACACCACATCAGGGGCAGCTTGGGCAGCCTTTGTTGTGATGTGGGCGAGGCGGCCACGGGGTGCTCCAGATGGCACCTGCTTGTGCGGGGTGCCCTGGTTCTGCCTGGCGGGCACTGGTGTATCCAGTGCAGCCTTGTTTGGGCACTCGGCTTCCTTGTGATCCGGCTGGCCACAAGCGAAGCAAGTGTAGGTCGCGCCGCCTGTGGGGGTTGGTGCGGTGGCCCTCCACGTGCTACCTCCTGGTGCGGCACGAGCGTACGCTTGGCTGTCCTGAGCAGGGCAGGGGTAGTTGTTGGTGTGGATACCACCGCCCCAACTCGTACCGTGTGCAGCTCCCTAGGTGAAGCGAGAGCGGGGAGGATGAGACGCCTCACCACGCGACCTCCGTGGGGCAGGTGCACGGGAGGTGCCCTCAGCACGGCACTTCTTGGTCTTGCCAAGTGCCTCCTTCTCCATGAATACCTCGTCACAGTCCTTCTCAATCTCCATGCAGCTGTCGATCAAGTCACGCAGGGTGTGGCTCTTGGTGCCTGAGAGGGAGAGCCTGATGCGGCTAGGCAAGCCCTTGCGGTAATAGTACATCTTCTCCTTCTCAGAATTCACCACTGAGGCAGGTGCATAGCGTAGTAGGTTAGTGAAGCGGGTGGTGTACTCATGCACCTTGTCACCTCCCATGGAGATATTGCGGAACTCATTCTCCTTCTTCTCCAGCGCACCCTCGCGAATGAAGAACGCGCAGAACTCCTCCACGAACTTGTCCCAGGAGATGTTAGCGGGGTCCTGGTGGGTCTCACAGAGGCTGTCCCACCAAGATCGCCCAGCACCCACAAGCTGGTGAGTTGCCAAGCCAACACACTCCTCGTCAGTGCAAGTGGTCAAGTCCAGCTTCTTCTCGATCTCCCTCAGCCAGTCATCAGCAGTGATGGGGTCTATGCTAGTGCTGTCGAACTTTGGGGGCCTCAACTTGAGAAAGAACTCTAGCTTCTTATAGTAGTCATCGCGTGGCTCCCTGTGGTGGGGGTGCAGCATCTCCTCCAGCGGTAGGCTCGGGCTCAGGCTCAGCAGCAGGCTGTGGTGGTCCTCCAGCCGCATCTCTGGCAGCTGGTTCTGGCTCAACAACCTGCGATGGTGGTGGGTGTGTAGGCCATGGGGTTGCAGCGCGAGGTGGCTCCTCAAGGTCGAGGGGTATATGACCAATGCGTCCATGACCACATCCACGACTGCATCCACGGCCCCTGGCGGGCGCAGGCGAAGGGGAGCAGTTGTTCAAGCGGCTAGTATGACGAGTGGACATCCTGCTTAAATATAAGATTAGGGCATGAGTGCATGTGATATAACTTTGTTGACACCATTTTTTGACACGTGTCAATATAGGCCGAAAACTGTGCCGATCGGCAAGGGAGTGGTTGTGCTTTTAAAGCTTACTTTGCTTTGAAGTATGGCTAGCAGATGGTTGCCGATGAAGGTTAATATGATCTTGCTGATGAGAGCAGGAGGCTGTTGCCGATGGAGAGAGAAGCATAGTTGCCGATGGAAAACAGAGCTGAAGAACGTGCCGATAGAGGTTTCATCGTAAGCAATGGATAAGGAAACTGGCAATATTTATGCCAATATTTTAATAGTTTACTTTTGAGTCCGACCTTGGTATGAGTCATTATTTTTTATTCCTTAGAGATAAGACTTGTTTAGGTAATACTTTGTCGTTTCTGTTTAGGACTCATAGTACCAGGGTATAAATATGTACCGAGAGGCAATGTAAAAAAGGGAAATCAATCAAATACAACAAATCTATTACTTTTATCTACTTTTCAAGCAATCTACTTTTCGACGACTTCGTCACCAGTACCTTTTCCTTTTCAACGAGTTCTTTCAAGAATCGACGGGCTGCATCAACTTGATCTCCGGCAACCTTGCAGGTTCCGCGTCTACCGAGCACGATTCAGGCTTTGACGTCCGGGCGTATCGTTGTCGTCTCGTCTGATCTATTCAACAGTTATCGAATATCCTCTGAGCTTTGACGTCCGGGCGTATCGCTGTCGTCTCGTTCCGGTTTTATTCAAATTTATCATCCTTGTCGATTAACAGGTCAAATCGACTGGCACGCCTTGATATCGAACTTGGGTATTAGCCCGGTGTGTTTGCAGATCCAACGCCTTTTTGCATCAACAAACTTCGACATTAATGATGTAATAGTTAAACTAGCTTAAATGACTTAAAAACATTTAAATCTATCCAACACTCATACAAAGAAGCATGAAGATCCAAAAAGATGCGATAAAACCCGAATTCATCCATTACATCAAGTGGGTACATGGTGATATCTCTAGCAGCTATGCTAGGAGACTCACAAGAAACATACTACACGCAGGTAGTTCTAGCAAAAGGGTGGACAAACTACTCAACAGCATGGTGAGTCTGGTCATTTGGCCACACAGGGCCCATCATCTCCTGATCCTACACCATGCTAGATCATCCCTAGGGACTGGTCCAAACTGTAAGCTGTGGGGGAATACCAATGCTAGAGGCTTGGATCTGCTCGTCAGTCATCCGAAGGCATGAGACGTAACGACGGGCCTCCTCAAGCTGAGGGGTGGACACTGACTGTCCACTGAGTCTAGTAGTGGGGCACCCACTCAAGTTGAGGCGAGATTGCCCCAGCTCGAACGTCTCAACTCTGACCTTCTTATGGGCTCGTAAGGGAAGCTCGTCCTGCAACTCCTCGTACTCCCTAACTCTCTTGCGATCTGACCTCTTCCAAGCCTCCATGGTGAGTTTGAGCTTGTCCATGAGGTATGCTGTCTTGTGGACGTAGTTGATCAGGTGTCCCTGGTTGTAGTCAGCGAGGGTGCGTGCCTCCATCAACCTCTCACGAAGTGCACTACACTGCTCACAAAGTCTGTCCCTGTAGAGGGCATCATCACTCTTCTTCTGGAACATCTTCGTGTAGTCCTTGTTCTTCTCTGCTAGAGTGGTCTCAAGATCCTAGATCTTCCTGTTGAGTCGGCTGTCATAGAGCTGAAGCTTCTCCATTTCATTCGTCAGCCTAGCGATCTGGTCCTGGTGAGTGTGCTCCTTACACGCTAACTCACGCTCTAGGTCCGCAATCTTCTGCTTCCATGCTATCTCCTTGCTCTCTGACTTGCGAATTCTCTCGTCAACCTCCATCGGGTATGTAACACCCCGGCCCAGGGCTTAATAGGATTAATATGATACTCATACCAACAAGTTGCAACTTCTTTTCCGGAAGCCCGTCACTAAAGAACTCTAAGGTTAAGCGTGCTTGGCCTGGAGCAATTTAGGGATGGGTGACCGACCGGGAAGTCTTTCCGGGTGCGCACGAGTGAGGACAAAGTACGCAGAAAAGACTAGTGTTGGTCTGTGAGGACAGTCTATGTCCTAGATAAGCGGCCGGATGTAAGCGGGCCTGGCCTCGAGGAGGCGGGACGTTACAGTTGGTATCAGAGCCGACCCTTGCGGTTTCACGGGCGCGTGTGTTAGTTGCGCAGGCATGGTGTGCATGGCTGGTGTGGATCCGGAGTGGTCACACAGCATGACACATGCGCTGGCACTGGACACACGGACGTGGCCAAGAGGGGACGTTCCTGGCCTGGGGTTGACCGACGAGGACGTCGGTCTTCTAAGGGGGTGAGTATGTAACACCCCGGCCCAGGGCTTAATAGGATTAATATGATACTCATACCAACAAGTTGCAACTTCTTTTCCGGAAGCCCGTCACTAAAGAACTCTAAGGTTAAGCGTGCTTGGCCTGGAGCAATTTAGGGATGGGTGACCGACCGGGAAGTCTTCCCGGGTGCGCACGAGTGAGGACAAAGTACGCAGAAAAGACTAGTGTTGGTCTGTGAGGACAGTCTATGTCCTAGATAAGCGGCCGGATGTAAGCGGGCCTGGCCTCGAGGAGGCGGGACGTTACAGGGTAGTTGCAGTCACAGCGTCCCTTTCGCTCCAGCTCGACAATGTACATTTCCTGGCACTGGAGGTACATCACAGAGGTGCGGTGGCAAGGGTTGTGGTCAACTCTGATATTCTGCTCGGTGTAGGCGATCTCCTCCCAAGTACCCTGCTGAACGTCGAGGGCACGGGGAAGCAGACGAAAGCGACTCTCCTTCAGGTAGTCAGCCCCGTTGCGCAGCACAGTGCAAAGCGCCTGGCACGAAATGGTCTGAACACACATGCTGGTGTTGTTGTCGAAGGCGAAGTCGGTGAAGGCAGCAACTCCAGGCAGGTTCATGCTTGTAGGTACATTGATGCAGACTACCTTGTAGCCCTCGATGCCTCCTCTTAGGGTGGGCTTGCCATGACAAAGATACTCGACGTTGTCCACGGGAACACCAAGCTCAGTGAGAACCTCGCGAAGCACGTGAGCGTAGCCTCCATACTCGAACCCGTTGATCCTGAACTCAATGAGGTCCAGTGTTAGCGGTCCAAGCGGCAAGTTGGGGTCTATCTGCAAGTTGACATGAAAGTGGAATTAGAAATCTATTGTAGGGAGAGGTAAGCCATGCATAAGAGCGCTATGCAAGGTCGGTATATAACGGAAAGAGATCAAGGTTCCCCTAATTCTATCATCCAATCCTAGTGTCTCGTCCTAAGGTCAAGCATGGCTCTGGTACCAATTGAAACATCCTCAATTTTCCACAAAGGGAAAATACATAGAATGGCGAATAGAATGATAGTTCAAAGCTCAAGCCATCATATAATCTAGCAGCAGTTGATACAGGATCCATACATCGAATAAAAAGAGCACAATTAGGGGGAAATTACATAAATAGTCCATCGCCATACTGACGGAAAACATCAGAGTAGCAGCATTTGGAACAGCTACAGAAGGCGGAAGCAATAAAAAATCTCCAAAAGAAGTCTGAGCGTAGGAACAAGATGTCTACTCCTCATTGGTGAAGTCATAGTCGGGTTCACCTGCCAAATAATTTTCAGTACGGTTTGTACTGGCCACATCTCCCACCCTATGCTTTGCTTTTGCTATGTAGTATTTGGTGGGATGCAAAGGATATAATCAAAGTGACCTAATATATGGTTGTGGTTTCCTGTGCAAGTAGTGACCAATATTATATAATATAATTCATCAAGTTTTAACCCATCTCATCCACATATCCATCCCAATTCTATCACCATCACACACATCTCACCCTCTCGCACTAAGTTGACAGGTCCAACTCCCTCTCAGAGCCTGTCTCAGTGGCTCACAGCTGGAAGGATAACACCAAGGGGAAGAATAGAAGGACTCATCTCACTACTCCCGAGAAACATGGGTCTTAGGAAAAAGCCATACCATTGGCTCGTGGACTATATATATAGATTCATAAACTCTGCAGAGCGTGTACTCCCGTAACCACAAGATCACCATCATCGGCGGTGCCCCGCCTAAGCTGATTCCAGCTGCTTTCTAACCGGTGCGATGCCACCTTACCACTCAGTACTGGGACATCCCGGATAGGTACCACCGGCACACTGAGACTGTGAGATATAGTACCGGGCCCCCGAGGTCACTATGTTGTCTAAGGAGGGTGTGGGTCTCCATGCCCGTACCTCCCGACACAATCTGCTAACAACCTTGTAGTAGTGGCACCGTCTAGCTAGTCAGACATCCGTCTTCCGCCCATACAAGAGCGAGTGGTGAGCACGTAAGTCCCAAGGTTCCGGTCCTCAAGAGATATCAGGTCCTAGGGGGATCAGACAAGATTATCTTCTCTTAGGGACTACAACAGTCCGTGCTACAATAGCACCTCCTATCCGGGGCTTCGCTCCACGAAGGTTCTCAACCCCGGGATCACCATATACCTCATAATGTGCCCGCCACAAGCACCTCATACGGGAATGCCCAGAACACATCCCCCGGTAAGACTCGCCCATAAGGCTCGTGGTAGAATCCTGTCCGATCGACTCAACCCTCACCACACACCCAAGACGCACGCAGCACTCTCCCCGAGTAAAGTGGCACCACGTGCCTTAACCATATAACCATATCCTCCACCACGCATCACATCACACAGATATAAGTGTAGTAGAAGTAAAGCATCATAAGTAAATAAGCATACGTCTAGCCTATCAACGGGTGTGCAGGAGTAAGGTTGCGACAAGGTAAAGGCTCATCAGGCAATTCTACCATGTAACCTATCATCAGGTGATATTCATAACTAAAGCACTAGCAAACTAGATATTATGCCATGTGTAATAGAATCTACGAGGTTGGGTGGGGTGTGGGACCTACGAAGTCATCACCGAGCTCCTCCTTGTACTCGTAGTCGTCCTCCTCAAGCTGCTCCTCCTCTGAAACGAGACATAAATAGTCGCGTTAGCGACTCCTATAGAATATCACAAAGAACCAAATGAAATTCAATAACTCCAAATGCAAACATATATAAGCCTATGACGTAGAGCTCATTTTTATGAAAATTTGGACACTTGGTTCATACTTTTCGGAGTTCATATGACTTAGTTATGAATTTTCGAAGATTTAATCATATTCTGAAAAAGAAAAAGGGCAGATAAACCTGGACGCGACACGTGGCGGGTTCTGGTTAGTCCACATGGCACATGGGTCCGGCAGAGGTGGCGTGGGGCTGACGTCATGCTGACGTCAGCGTGGGTCCGGCGATTCAGTGACTGACAGGTGGGGCCCACGGTTCTGGTCACTGACAGGTGGGGCCAGGTCAACAGTCAACGTTGACGGTCAACGCTGACTGGGCCTCGACCGGGCCTCGACGGGCCTGGGTAGGGCTGGATTTGGGCTGGGTTGGGCCGGCCCGGCCCGGATACGTGTTAGCTTGTGGACAGGCCACGTGGTGGGCTGGTCCTCTGTTGGGCTCGGTCCACGGTCGGCCGGTCCATGGACTTGGTGCATAATGGACCGCAGGCAGAGTGGTGGGGTGGTAGGCTGCAGTTGGTCTAGCTCGTCCACGTGTTGGACCTGGTCCACACGGGAACAGGGAAATCCCCTTCGCTTTCTTCTCTATGTTGCGCGTGCGGCAGCCGACCGTGACTCGCCGGCGGCGAATGGGCGAGCAGCGGCGGCGGGCGGTGCTGGTTAGGCTAATGTGAGGCTAAGCCGGCACGGAGGCCAGGCCGGTGTAGCAGCAAGCTCTGTGCGGCCTCACGGGGCTTGGCCTCGCCGGCGCGCACGCGAGGGCGGCGCCGAGTGGTAGGGACGTGGCGGCGGGGTGCTACGGCACCTTGGGTGCTTCCTTGGTGCGCGCTATGGCTTCTCTAGGCTAGGGTAGAGGCGGCAGTGGGGTGCAGGCGGGCTCACGGTGCCTCTGCTAGCCGGCGCATGTGCAGCGACGACGCTGAGCGGCATGGCCGCGGCGGTGGGGCGCGGCGGTGGGGCGCAGCAGCGGCTCAGGGGCGTCTTTGACCAGGGAACAGGGGTCGCAAGGTCAGGGGGAGTGTGTCCCTGCGCTTTAATTGGACCGAGGCTCGCGAGAAGGCCTACGGCGGCGACGGTGACAGTCGACGCTGAGCGGCGGAGCTCCAAACTGGCGCGGCGTAGCGCTTCTCCCTTCCCATCTCCTATCGAATTGAGTAGCTTTGAGCTCGAAGAAGCTACTGCGTGGCTAACGGGGGCTCGCGGGGGTGCGCGGGACGGCGAGGTCACAGCGGTGCTCCGGCGGCCGGGATGCCATGGCGACCGGGGTTGCAAACTCGCATGACCCCACTGTGGTCGAGCCAAGCTCCCTTGGAGTTGCCATTTAGGCGTTCTAGAACGAGGCGAGCTTGGCGGTGAAGCTAATGAAGGGAAAGAGAAAGAGGAGAGCGGGAACGGTGGTGGTGTACTGGCAGTGGCCATGGCAGAGCAGGGCGAGAGTGGCGGCGGCCTCACCTGCGTGGCTCGTCAGTGCTGGTGGTGGCTTGGGGACGTGGAAGCCGAGCAGCAGCGGTCGTGGTGGTCGAGCAGAGCCGTCGAGTCCTCCTCCGGCGAGCAGCAAGGGCGGCAGCGCGCGGGTCTGGCTCTGGCAGCGGCAGCTCTTCTCCACCTTTCTCTTCCCCTCTCGTGCTTGGACAGGTGAGTGGTGATGCGGCCGGTGTCAAGGTGACTGTGTGGCACGGGGGAACCCTAGCAGCCTGGTGTTTCCCCCTTTATAAGCACGGCGGCCGGCGGTGGACGGTGGGGACCAGAGATCCTCATCAAGCGGCTGAGCGTGGCTGCGTGTTAGGGTTAGGGTTCGGGTGCGCGGCCGAGGTGGACGGACGGCATTCAGAGCACGGCGGCGGGTCACAGGCGTCGGATGAACGACGGGGCACTCGTTGCCAAAAATGGCGTGGCGGACGGGACGGGCACCGGCCAGAAATGGGAACGGGGTAGCTGACAGGCAGGGTCCGGGCGTCAGCAAGAGAGAAGGGGAGAGGCGCGAGCGTGGGCGATGGCAGCAGCGGCCTTGCTAGGCTGCCTTGTTGGGCCAGCGGTGCGGCGAGCGGCTCGGCAGGCCAAGGTGGGCCATTGCGGGCAGTTGGGCTGCTGGAGCAGGCGAGCAGGTGGGTGACAGCGCAGCAGGCCGCCTTGTTGGCCGTTAGCCGGTAGGGCCGATAGGCCGAGGCAGGCAGGCGCGGGGAAAGACGGGCTATGCTGGGCCGCGGGGGCAAGCACGCGCGGGGCGAGCGGGCGAAGTCCGTCGCCTTGCTGGGCCGAGCGGCTTGGTGGGCTACGAGGCCGAGCTGGGCTGCTTGTTTTTTTCTATTTATTTCCTTTGTTCCAAATCCTTTTCTATTTCTTTTCCAAGCTTCCATACCATGCCATGATCAAGTTAGTGTTAAGCAAGTAAATGACCATGACACTTGTGTCATGGTAGGTCTACTAGGGTCTCAAAGGTAGGTTGGTAGCCATGCCAAAGGTTAATAGCACATAAATACACATACGATATTAAGGTGTTTTTTGATTTTATTATTCAATACATAAAATCAATAAAATGCAAACCAAACTCTGGATTAAAATGCAGATGCTCAACTATGAGTAGGTGCTACTTGTGCCACATCTAGTGGGGTTCTTACATGACACTCGCTGAACATTGGTATACTTTAGAAAATTTTTGAAAGTTCGTATTTTTGGTGTTCGGATTTTTGGTGATGTTACACTAGACATCTCCACTAGTTGCGCCCTGCCGTAGCCTGCGCCCTGCGGCCGCCGCTAGGGCAGCCCGCCGCTGGCGCTACCGCACCCCACAACCGCCAGGACACCCCGCCGCCACGCCTAAGCCCGCCGTCGGTGCCCCAGGAAGCAGGAAGGAGGAGGAAGGGGAAGAAGGGGAAGGAGGAAGGGAAAGAGAAGAGGAGGAAGAAGGAGAAGGAGGAGGAAGGGGAAGAAGGGGGAGGAAAGGGAAGAGAAGAGAAAGAAGAAGAAGGAGAAGGAGAAGGAAGAAGAGAAGGAAAGGAAGAAAGGGAAGGAGGAGGCCGACAAGGCGAGGAAGGAGAGGAGGAGGCCATGGAGGAGAAGGGCTGCAGGGGAGGTGGTGCCTCCGCAGCAATGTCCTGTCCAGTTTTTGGCGTCTTCTTCTCCGCGTGCATGCCCCGCCACCATCGAAGGTATACGGATCGTTGTGAATGTCGGCCTTCATGCCGTTTGCGAATGTTAGCCTTTGTGCCGTTATGGTTGTTAGCCTTCCTGCTATTGTAAATGTTGGCCTTGGTGCCTATGTTTTCTGCAGGTTTTGGGAACCTCCCTATGCAGGTGAGGTGCTGTCGAAATTATCAATTGATACTAATCTATTTCCCTTTTTTTGCAGGACCCGTGGGAGGGACTTGGCCACCCTGATCGTCGCCTCTCCACTGCCCTGCTAGCCTCTCTCCACCGCCACCCTAGGTATAAATCACCTCTCTTCCTTACCCGTTGTCATACTTAGGTCACATGACCCAGTTAGGCGTCTCCCATCCGAAAGAGATACGGTTGGAGGTATGCAGGTCTTTGCATATCGGCGACCGTATCTGTTTTGGATTGTCCATGGTTTTTGGACAGCCCGTGGATGCATAGATGGGTTAGCTTCCATGTTCTGGCCCTGCCTGAGTCTGAGTTTTGGCAGCACCTCCCCGTTGTTCTCCAAATACACACTCTCCTTGCAGGGACGTGTATCGAGAGAATAGTGGGGAGGTGGTGCCAAAATTCTGACTCATACGAGAGCATAGCATGGAAGTTAACCCATCTACGCATCCGTGGGTGGGATTAGGACCTATTCTTCACCTATTAGATGGTTGGAACGGCGTGTAGATGCAATTGCTGGTTTATTACTCGCTTATGCATGTGTATGACAGAGGATGGATAACCTTGAGTGGATGTACACGGGCTTCACAGCTAAGAGGAAGAGCGATGAATGGGTTAGGGGGACCAATAATTTCCTAGAGCAAGCATTTGGCCCGGCTGCTAAAGGGTCGATTTGGATGCCGTGTCCCTGTAGCCAGTGTAAGAACTCAAAAAGAAAAATAAAGAAAGATGTATACAAATATTTTTTCAAGAATAGATTTGTAGAAAACTATAAGAGGTGGATCTTCCATGGTGATGGGGACCATATTAGAGAGGAGGAGGTGAGAGCATGCCTCGAGGAGTATGATGGAGATACCAGGATTGCCGACATGGTGGTAGACTATAACAAGGCACACGACAATGAAGGATTGGTGAAGGAGGATCCAGAGGAAACCGCAAAGGCGTTCTACGAAATGATGTCTTCGGCACAGAAGGCCCTTCACGAGAAGACAACAATGTCGCAACTGGATGCCATTGGATGCCTAATAGCGTTGAAGTCAAAGTTGAGCCTGAGTCAAGAAGGCTTCGATTACATGTTGGCAGTTTTTGGCACAATGCTTCCGAAGGGTCACATGCTGCTGAATAACATGTATGAGTCACAGAAGCTCCTTCGTGCACTTAAGATACCGTATGAATCGATCCATGCTTGTCTTAACGGGTGCGTCCTATTTAGGGGAGACCTTGAGGAAGCAACGCACTATCCAAAGTGCAAAGCGTCTAGGTATGTGGAGGTACACGGTAGTGATGGCAAGAAGAAACAGTCTAAGATCCCTGAGAAGGTCCTACGGTACCTTCCTGTCATACCGAGGCTCCAACGGATGTACATGACAGAGGAGTCTGCGAAATAGATGAGATGGCACAAGGATGGCAAAAGATACAGTGACAAGATGGTACACCCATCTGATGGTGACGTATGGAAGTATTTTAATAACCAGCATCCTAACAAAGCTATGGACACTTGAAATGTACGTGTAGCGATGGCAACAGATGGGTTCAACCCGTATGAAATGATGGCGGCCCCGTACACTTGTTGGCCCGTGTTCGTGACCCCCCTCAATCTTCCCCCTGGCGTCATGTTTGAACCCAAGAACGTGTTCTTGTCACTGATAATACCTGAACACCCGGACGACAATATGGGTGTGTTCATGCAGCCACTATGGGATGAATTGCAACATGCTTGGGAAAAGGGGGTACTGACGTATGACCCAGCTATGAAGAAGAACTTCACAATGCATGTGTGGTATTAGTATTCAATGCATGACTTCCTAGAGTATGGCATATTCAGTGGGTGGTGTGTTCACGGGAAGTTTCCTTGCCCAGTATGCAAGGCATCTGTGATGTTCACCTGGCTGAAGAAGGGAGGCAAGTTCTCTTCATTTGACAAACTTCATCAATTCCTAGATGACGACCATGAGTTCAGACGAGACATCAAGCACTTCACGAAAGGTGTTCAAGTCGCCGACCCCATTCCTCAGATTATGAGCGGTGCCCAGGTCCTTGCCTAGCTAGAGGCTCTCAAAATTGATGAAGACAATGGTGGTTTTAAGAAGTATGGTGTGGAACACATGTGGACCCATATATCAGGCTTGACTAGGCTCCCCTACTTCAAGGACCTTCTTCTTCCACACAACATCGATGTAAGGCACATAGAAAAGAATATCGCCGAGGCACTTTGGGGTACACTCATGGACATAAAGTAGAAGTCAAAGGACAATGTTAAGGCAAGACTGGACATGGAGGAGATCTGCGATAGACCAAAGCTAGTCATGAAGACCCCTGCACAAGGCAAGAGTTGGAAAAGGGGCCCGGCCGATTACATCCTGAAAAGGGACGATAGGAAGGAAGTGCTGCAGTGGATCAAGACGTTAACGTTCCCTGATGGGTATGTAGCGAATCTAAGTAGGGGAGTGAACCCTAAGACTATAAAGTCTTAGGGATGAAGAGTCATGACTTCCACATATGGATTGAGCGACTCCTTCCTGCGATGACCCGTGGATACCTCCCCGAGCCAGTGTGGCGCGTTTTAGCAGAGTTGAGCTATTTCTTCCGTCAGCTTTGTGCCAGGGAGTTATCTTGGGAAGTGATTCATGATCTGAAGCATGTTGCATCTCTGTTGATCTGCAAGTTGGAGATGATCTTTCCACCCGGCTTCTTCCTGCCGATGCAGCATCTGATTCTGCGTCTACCGCATGTGGGACGGCTGGGGGGTCCCGTGTAGGCCCGTTGGTGCTATCCAATAGAGAGGTGTCTAAAGATTCTTCGAAAAAAGTGTAGAAATAAAGCCAAAATTGAGGCTTCCATGGAAGAGGCATTCAGAGAGGAGGAGGTGTCAAACTTCACAACAACGTACTATACTGAGAACCTTCCCAACGTGAACCCAACCTCTCGTTACAACGACGATGAGAGTTCATCGACCCTGAGCCTTTTCAAAGGGCAACTCAGAAGGGGAAGCGCAGGTACCCCCATGACGTTGCAACAATATGAGTTTCACACTATCATGCTCTACGTGTTGTTGAACCTTGAAGAAGTGGCTCCTTATCGAATGTAAGTTTTCAATGAGCTAGTTACATGCGCAGTCAATATCCTCCACTATCGGTCCTACCCCCTTTGTCTCTTATTTTTTCAGAGAGTTTATTAAGGAACACTGGACAGGGAATAAGGCTCCTACCGACCAAGAAGAAGACTATCTTCTCATAAATGAATCGCCCGATTTTATTTCCTGGTTGTGTACGAAGGTACCATCCAAGTTACCTTGTTCCAACTTTGAGATTCCACTTTGCTCCTAGGAGCAAGTAATGTAATGATCTACTTGGCCTCACCTTGTAGGCACGCACGGATAGGGCAATGAGTGGTGAATTGAAACGGGTTGCATAGGGCTTCACCCGTAGGGTCAAGACATTCACCGTTTATGATATGAATGGCTATCGCTTTCGCACCAGAAGCTACGAGGAGAGCCGGCCCACCCGAAAGACCACGTGCACAGGAGTTCGTACGCCCGGCAACGATGATCACAACTATTATGGCATAGTAGAAGAAATATATGACCTCCACTTTGAGGGCCCCAAAGATCTTAAACCAGCGGTATTCAAATGCCATTGGTTCGATCCTAATGACACAAGAAGAGCAGATGACATTGGGCAGGTCAAAATTTGACAGGATTTCATCTATACTAGAGAAGATGTCTATATTGTGGCTCAACTGGCCATGCAAGTTTATTATCTCCCATAGGCGCTAAAAAGATGAGAATCTTAAGGGTTGGTACCTTATGCACTTGGTATCGCCACGCGGTAAAGCGCTTGTCCCAAACGATGACGATTACAACTTTGACCCAAAGGCAGATACCGAAGAGTTTTATCAACCCGAGGGGCTAGAAGGGCGTTTGGAGGTAGACATTCTTTCGCTGATGGGCATGGAAGTAGACAATGACATCGATGAGGACGAGGGTGAAGTGGTGCAAGATCCTAAGGATGTAATGATTCTTGAGCGATGGAGGGCTCAGCGCGATAGAGTTGTTCAGGATGATGGAGGTGGTAAGGACAAAGGAGATGATGAGGACTTAGGTTTCAATAATATTGATAGTGATGATGACTATAGTGATAGTGATGACGTGGAGCCAACCACTGCTGTTCGTGGAGATAATTTCTAATTCATATAATACTATATTGTTCTTATTATTACTTTGTAATTATGTTTCGTTCATTTTGCATCTCTTTACAAGTACTTATCAATTATTTGTGCTAATTGGTTTAATCTTTGTCTTTGTCATTGCAGGCACAGGACAAAATGCCAGGTGGAAGTAGACGATTGCGACGAACGGGGGTCAACTCACGCTACCTGAGGGCCGGCCCCGACGAGGAGGAGGTGGAGGACCAGCGTCTGGTGCAGTCATCGACAAGGGCCCATAGGATGAGGGCAATGTTTTCGGCGGACGACAACGACTGGTAGGACATCGTCGAGGAGGAAGGGGGCGAGCAGCACAAGGGCGAGCAGGATGAGCTAGACTGGGGCAACCAGGAGGGGGGCGAGGCGACACCAGGGGAGGCAGCTTCCTCAGGTTCGAGCAAGGTCTACCAGCGCGGGATCACGCGCCTCACTTCAGCGCCGCTCGTGCCAGACCAGCGTCCGGTGATTCGACCCGACGATGCGAAGTAAGTAACCATTCATATTTTCACGACTTATTCATATGACATGTTTAAAATTGAACTTTAGACTAACAATTCTTCTTAATGACTCGTGTAGAAACTAGAAGCGTGTCAGCGGGGCCAGTTCACACCATGCTAATGGCATGTTGGCCCTCCTGATTAAGAAGCACTACCCTGGCCTTGTCACCCATGATGGGACCACAGCGCCGCCCTGGAAGTGGCGGGACTTCTACAACATCAGGAATGCATACGATGTCCCTATTACGACCAAGATCAAGAGGGAGTTCTGGGTGAGTCTTCATTGCACCACTTTGTCAATATTACGCATTCGTTGGACGTTCTTGAAATAATGAAATGATACATGATATCCGTATGCCGGAGTGGTTCACGTGCGAGCCGGGGAAAGAGGTCAAGGTGTCACAAGTGCAGGACAAGGTCTGCATAGACCGACTCAAGGACATGTACTATGAGGCACACCTCCAAGTCCTCATCACCTACCACGCCGACGTGCTTCACCGGTCGCTGTCAAAGACGCAAGCCAGGGAGATAATCCTCTACCCCGAGACCAACCTTCCTAAGGAGATCTACCTCCAGGTAAGTAGGGAACATTAATTCAAATTCCTTCAATGAAAAATAAGTAGAAAACATTAATTCTGATTCATCTTCTAACATGTCAAATGCACGTTATCATGCAGTTTCCTGCTGATTGGTGCAAAATGCACATGGACTACTGGGAGGCCATTGTGGATGAGTGGAGAAAGCCGGAGTTGTACGAGCGGTGCAGAGCCAAACGGGGGTACCACCTGGCGATGCCAGGGCCGGCACACCACCAAGGGAGCCGCCCCTCTCTGGGTTCATGGACACATGAGTACGCTTCTGCTGATTTATTTATTTATTTATTCATTCTCATTATGTGTAATCATCCTTGTGTTTTCCTTGCAGTCCCAATTGCATGATGGCTAGGTGATCAACGAATTCATGAGCTATGCCCTGTCTCACAAGGGTAAAGCGACAGATTCGGACAACGTCTACAACCCGGCGGAGGGGGTCGACGCGTACACCAACCCGAACGACTACGAGAAGATGGTCCAGTACATTGAGGCAGCTCGCAAGCGCCATGGTGAGACCATTGATCCTGCCACCGAGCTCCTGGATACAGACATCCTGATGAGGACGGGAGGAGGAAAGCAGCACGACCGGTACTTTATTGCCCACAGCGCAATCGACCCAGCCACCGTTCCCACCCTTAGTCAGGTTCGTCGATCAGACAGCACAACCTCCTCCGACGTCCCCATATGACCTCGGCAGTCGAGCTCCACGCAGATGTTGGCGGCGGTTCAGGTAACTTTAGTTTTATTCACCGTTCATTGGTTTTACATATGTACTTTTCCTTTTGCATTGTTTAAACATCGCGGGTGTACTATTGCAGTCCGAGCTAGCCGAGTTGTGGGCTGCACAGGAGGCCGCACAGCAGGAGCTAGCGACCCAATAGGAGGCCCATCGGTAGGAGATGGCGCGCCAGATGGAGGTTGTACGGCACTCGCAGCGTCAGATGCAGGACTTTGCCGGCTTCTTTTAGAGCCTTCACATCCCTGATATTGTCCTGCCTTCGTTGCCTGCCTCGATGTTCGTTCCACCCCCTCCTCCTGGCTCTATAGGGACTTCGGTGAGTATATATGTTTTCTATTGTTTTGGCTTGTGCGGTCATCCCGCTGGTACTAATGAGATCGCTTCTCCTATGTGTAGGCACAGTTACGGGTTTGAACCCTACTCCTTCACATGGCGCTTCTCTAGGCCATGAGTTCCAGGTTGGCCCGAGTGCACACCACACGTGGCCAGGTGGCGCTCCTCCTCCGTTTTCATAGCACGGGTGGGATCCGTGGTCAGGTGGCGCAACTCCTCAGCATCAGCAGCCCGGGTGGTCAGGTGGCGCTGCTGAGCCTTAGCAGGAGGTCGGGGCCTAGATGTACTCCTCGGCGTCGCAGGGGTGGCCGGGGTGGCAAGGTGGGGGCTCTTCACACTCTCGGGGCCATTAGGACGCCGGGTCATCGTAGGTACCTTTCGTTTAGCTTATGATGGACTTTGTGATAGATGTTGGACATGATGAACTTGTTATGTATGTTAGAATTGAATGTGGATGGATTTGTTATGGCATGCAGGCTCTCGTATTTGTTATGGCATGTGATATATATATAGATTTGTACTTTATATGTGGATTTATGTTATATATATATGTGTGTGTGTATGTTTGCATGTGATATATACGGAAAAACAAAATAAGAAAAAAAATTTCCCAGCTTTGCCGAGTGCCATGGCACTCGGCAAAGCTAGGCGCCGACTGGCAATAGTACCAGCTTTGTCGAGTGTTGAGGACGGCACTCGGCAAAGACTTTCTAAATAAAAAATAAAATATCTTTGACGAGTCAGCACTCGGCAAAGAAGTCGCCAGATGACGGTGGCCGTTTCCTTTGCCGAGTGCTTGTTTGGCACTCGGCAAAGTCTTTGCCAAGTGCCTTATCTTGGCAGTCGGCAAAAAGATCTTTGCCGAGTCATTCTTTGCTGACACCTCTTTGCCGACTGCCGACGTGTAAAGCACTCGACAAAGCCTTCGCTGACTGCTTTGAGGCCTTTGCCGAGTGCTTTCGGCACTCAGCAAAGCCGGTGGATCCGGTAGTGAAGTAGCTGGTATGGATGACCTGTAATAATTGATGTTATGTTTTGTCAACACGTGCATATATGTTCTTAGTAAAAACATGTGAATGCATATACACATCTTATATTACAAGACAAGGTAATACGGTTTATAAACTTATACCAACACTTACAATTTGAAGGCGATAGTACTAGAAACAGCAATATCGCCACTACGCACAGCATGCCGCACGTCCCTCTCATCTGCGATGTCTTGCTTGGAGTAAGCGACTCTCTCGATTATTGGATTTTGCAAAGCACTAGGGCTGCAAAACGCAATACAGAATAGGCTCTTGTGTTTTCCATGCATTCCTATAGTCGTGGCTAGATCGCGCGATCTAGTATATTCATGGTATATATGGATAGTCAGAACAAAAAGCAGCCTTTCACACGAACTTGAGATATAAAATAGGAATATTTATCGTCAACTGGACTTCATTGAAACAGTGTTTGGATATAACATAACTAAATCAAATATGCTTTACCGCATATGCTGGTTCACTCCTTTTCGTTCGTGTCTCGGCCTCCCACCGCGCCGCACTCCATCCACCCGACGCCGCCTGCCACACCTTCCGCACCTCTAGCACCCCCTACCGCCGCCACCCCACGGCAGCCCCAATCCTTATATATACTGCGCGTGGGCGCACCGTGCGCGCTGGAACAGAGGAAGAAAGGGGCCTGGTTGGTCCGGGAGTAGTGAGCGCTTGGCGGGTGGAATGGCCGGTGGCGAGGGCGCCGTGGCCGGGGCGTTGGACGAAGTGGCGGTCATTACTGCAGCCGATCACATCACTTCTTGTGCTTAACCCTTTGGCGGAATTTGAACCAACAGTGAACTAGTGGTAGTCATGTGCAGGTGCACATCACTGTTGGTAACTTGTCATCTGCAGATATGCAACCAACACTGCCGGCTCGTAGCACAGACCGGCAGTGTTTACTGAACTCAACACTGCCGTCTTGTGGCTCGAGCCGGCAATGTCTTTTCATCAAACACTGTCGGCTTATGGCTGTAGCCGACAGTGTTGTTTTAGCCAACACCAAGCCGGCAGTGTAGAATGAGCCAACACTGCCGGCTTGTTCTATGAGGCGACACTGATCTTATTTTTTTAATTTAATTTTTGTTTGTATTTTCTTTACTAGTGAGCATGCTCATGCGCACGTAGATATCAAAAGAAAACTCATTATCCATGTCTATTAAAAACAAATTTATTTTGTACATAGAAAAAATACAATAAAATTTAATCCATTGATATTTGTTTAGTTGTTAGATGCTTCAATGCTGACAAAACCATCAGTTTATTGTAAATAAAATTGATAATTTCAGCCAAATGAGTGCATAGGATTTACATAACAGACCTATTTGGTATAAGGAGATTTCCTTAGATCATATAGCCTTTTTAGTCGACCAATAATTCACCACTAAGCACCTTAAATACACTTGAACACTAAAGAAGCATATTAGTGAAAACAATAGCAATAGCAAAAGAAAAAAAATCATTTAATGTATTAAAACTTCGATACATTCTTAATATGTTTGGCAAGTTAATCAAAATTCTTCACATGCTAACTTGTCTCACATACTTAACAAAATCAATACATTCTTTGACCATTAAAAAACCAAAAATATTACCACTAATCATTAAACAGAAAATATCTCCTATGAAACCTAAACGCCTTAGGTTGCAAAACAAATTTGCCACAAAGCAGCTCTTGAATCTGTGTTCTCTTCTTTAACTTGATGTTGAATGGGATGTATCATACAACACATTGTATATATTCATCTCCTCATCACACACATGAAAAGCCACATTCTTTATATCCAGACCTCGAGAGGATATGTTGAGAAAAGAACTGAATTAGCTTCATTTAAATCTGCAACTATTTGCATGTTGTACCACATGTTTCATCCGTACATGCATACATTTTAAAGAAATACCAGGACGAAGTTTCTTAAAAATGTCAAAGACAAAATTTGGCCTACAGATGTCCGACATGGGAAGACATGAGCAAAATTCACAAATATAACTATGCAACACAAATGACTTCTCAGAGAAATATAATAACCGGCTACCTGCTTGATGCTAGATTTGAAGATTATCATCTTCGAATTTATTAGATGCCTTTCAATGAAACTCCGGAGCATCTCAAGAGGTACAATCATGGCAGTAGTTCAAGAGTATTTGGAGTGGCTGTTTTGGCCTCCTCGTGCATAACTCATATGTTCAGAAACCCTTAGGCTAACCCTTGCAAGGTCCTTAACAGATTTCATTAGACAGCAGAAAACAATAAATATGTCTAATTTTGTGAATCTGGGAACTAATAGCATCAACCTAGCGTCTGAAACGATGATCGAGAATTTGATCTGCCTCATCAAGCACCAACAACTGTTTTTCCATAAGGAAAGAAAATGAAACAAGAGCACTAATAAGAAAATTATTATTCAATACAATCATAGAACATGATACGTTTGATTACCTGTAAAATCAATTAGCTGCTCATAGCACTTGTTACCTATAAACTTTATACACCAACTAACATATATGTTTTTAGTATGAAAATTGAAAAGTACATTTGGAATACAATGTTTGCTACAATCAAAACATGTTGATCTTTTTGACTTACTGATAAAGTATACTCTGTACATCATATCCTTGCATTGGGTCTGAAGCTAAAACGCCTGGAGTGTGCACTCGGACCATGTGCTTATAAACACTGAAAAGCACAAGCATATGAGAGAGGCCACCAAAACTATATTCTTTTCATATACACACAAAATTGATTTAGTGCAAAAAGACCACATAGAAAAAAATAATTTTGTACTTCTGAATCAATTTATATATACCATGCGCACCGATTCAATTTCATGCGGCATAAGTTTTCTTCAATCACATCAATCCAAATGCTTTAATGCACATAATAGCAATAATATCCGACGTTTTCAAATCTACTGCTAATTCCTTTGCTATGAAACCAATTGGCAGTGCTTAAATCCTACAGTAACATGCAAGCATACTAACCATCGGGGTGGATGTGAGGTCTCTCGATTGCCTATCTGCAATATGCAGCTTCCGCGCGCTGGTGGCTTCCTGTTATTCCTTGCGCTGGCACAAGAAGCACTGCAGCAGGAGGAGAGGAGGAGGGCCGCGAGCCTCCGGCATCCGCCGCTGCGTGTCGCCAGGGTGCCGTCCTCACCGAAGGTTTGGGATTGGACTTTACGTGCGGTTTTCTCTCTTCTCCGTCCCGGCCTCTGACTCTGACTACGAATGATCTAGAAGAAGACGCGATTGTTGCGGGTACAGGCTGGGTGGGTAGATTGACGTGGGTGAAAAAAGATCGGACACGGAAGCACCTCGCAATGGCAGGAACACACGTAAGATTGCAAATGCAGGATGTAAGATTAGAGATGGCCCACCATCAAACTAATATAAGCTATTGGATTTTGAGACAATCAATCATCTAACGGTTCTAAGAGGAGGTGGGTGTAAAATTTTAGGTAACAACTATTTTACAATTTGTTGGCTCATTTATAGATATAGATATAGATATAGATATAGATATAGATATAGATATAGATATAGATATAGATATAGATATAGATATAGATATAGATATAGATATAGATATAGATATAGATATAGATATAGATAATCTTATTGCGCACACGATCTTGGTGAAGCCGTTGAGCGAGAGACTTTCCGTCCTTGGTCTACAGGGACGCACAGGGACTGTAACGATGCGCTAGTGGCACGGAGACAAGCCCTAACTGTGGAGACTCACTGCTGGAAACAGCTCCTTTACCAAGTGCCTCGAGCACTCAGCAAAGCCACAATTGTGCTCGGCAAATTATCGAGTGCTACACTCGGCAAAGGGCTCACGACATACCTTTGATTGGCAAAGAGCTCTTTGCTGAGTGTTTTATCGGACACTCGGCAAAGACTTTGCCAAGTGCTATCTTGACTCTCAGCAAAGAAAAATTACCATGACAACGGGAGCCACGTAACGGAGTCTTTGCCGAGAGCCAGACGATGGCACTCGGCAAAGGTAAAAGTTTTGCCGAGTGTCATGGTCATGACACTCGATAAGCCTGGGACACTTGGCAAAGGCTATTCCCAGGTGTCCAGAAATCTTTAGCTTGTCGAGTGTCATGACCATGACACTTGGCAAAGTGGCTAAAACAATATTTTTCTTTGGTTTTTCACGTTTCATCCAAACAAACAGAAGATATATATAATATACATATCATCATATATATCTGGCCATCACCGCATACATGTCACCAAAACCGCATATATATCATGACCATTCATCGCAAATATATCACAAGATTTACAACCATAAATTCACAAGCAAAGTTCACAAAAGATAGTTCACAGCCAAGCTGCTCACGGCGATTGTCGGGGTAGATAAGGCCCAGCTTGCGATCTCGGTGAGTCTCCCAGGTGAGGAGGCACCTCGTTCGATCTCGGTGAAGCCGTTGCACCGGCGCACAAGGACCGCAACGATGCGCCAGTGGCCCTGACACGCGCCCTGACTGTGGAGACGTACTCTGCAAACATGGATAGAGGGGTTCCAGATTAGTATTCATCGAGGATTTGACTTTTTATTCATTATGGAAATCACGGTTGATATCGAACACGATTATTCTGACGACGAAAATGATGTTTTTGGCACCACCACTTGTCTGCTTTTCTTAGGCCTGTTCTTTCGGCTGCTTTGGTAACGCCCCCTTGACTGCATATGACGAGTAGGTTCAGAGAGAGGAGCAAAGTAGACGCCATGGTAAGAGACAAGCGGAGATACTATGTTAAATTCCAGTATGGACTATGTTAAATATGGGATACACTTGATTTGTTACTTTTTGGATAGCGAAACATTAATTACGAGGATCAATGGACTTGGGCCAGTTCAATGCATCCCAGTTCCGTTTTGTAACCATAGGAAATACAATTTAGGCAAAAAAAATGGAATCAAGAAAATTCCATTAATATTTTTATCTTTAAACTTTTTGTCTGTTAGGACACATGTCAAATTTTCCTAGCTCATCATTTTAGAATTATTTGACCAAAAAATGTTTCTTTGAAATGTTTGTCCAAATATCATTATGGAAATATAAATGCATATTTATGATCACGAAAAGAAACAACTGTTCATATTGCATTCACGTAAATTTTGCATCTTAGTCTTCAATAATCTTGATATTAAAATATTGTACTACCGTATTAACTCCCTGCGCCCATGATCTCGGGGAAGCATTTCGGTGCGGGGCAGCTCTGTTTTGGTCTCAACCGGTGAGCACGCTAACGGCACAGAGGCGTGGTTTGCATGCGAAGCCCCTGCAAAGCGGACGAACATTGGATTTTGATTTGCGTCAGAACTCTGGGCTTTGTACATTATTTTATCGGTCCAGATCCAGCACCTCTCAGTGTGGAACATGCTGCTTCTGATGATGACGGCACGAAGGCTTTCGGCACTACCGTAAATTTGTGTTGTTGCTGGTGACGACCTGCAGCTACTGCAAGAACAATACTACCGTAGGTGCATAGAACTAGCAGGGACAAGAGCAGCGAAGAAGCCATGGCGTGGGATTGATTGACGACTAGTGATGATGCTTATAGTTCGTCCATGAGAGACTTAAATAGGAGATGGGAGTATTGGGACTGAGCTCCTGAGGAACGGCGCATCACTAGGAGCAAGACTTTTTTGGTCCATCGCTTGTAAGTGAATGCCAAAATAATGTGCCAAATTAACGCGTCCCTTTCTACGCGTCGGAACATGACCTCAATAATATGTGTCTGCTTCTATCGTGCATCTCATTTTCCTATTTGCTTATGCTTCGTTGCTTAGTATTGCTGCCAAATGCATGGCATGCACAACCATATATACCCGGTGAGATTTTCTTCTATAAATTAAAGCCTGGTTGTGGATTGCCAGTATATTCAAAAGTTCATCGTTGCCATATTTTCTCGCTATTAGTGATCAAATAGCACCAGAGACCAGGCATTGAGCCAAGTCACATTATCCCTACGAATATGATGAGCAGTGCCAATCTGACATCAAAGTATGTAGTAGAATTTGACCATAGCCTTTTTGTGTTTATTTATAAAAATATGTGGTAACATGAAATCAATTTTGTAGCAAATACCTTTTCTTGTGTTTTTGAATAAAAAAGCAATTTTCTCGTTGGGAAGTTCAAATGGTTAAATAGTTGAGTAGAAGTATTAACAAGTGACACAGAAAAATAACCTTTTACTGGATGGACGATTGGAGACCATAGATGCGTAGATCTCACTAAGTGCAAACTGTTTGACTACTAATATCTTGTTTTCAGAGTTTAGATCAATAAGCTTTAGGTCTTGGAACATCGAAGGGATAAAAATAAATCTTGTGCAGTGTGCAGCCACTGTTGTAGTTTCTTTTCTTCTTTTTCCTCATGCCTTTCCCCTCCCGTAGTCGGCCTCCCCCACTTTTATTCTTCCTTGTGTTTATCCCTTCCACATTCTAACTCTCCATCATAGCTCTGATCTCTTGAAGAATAACCAGAAAGAAACGCAAATGGAATAGGTTGATAGACCAAAATTTTCCCTTTCTTTTGTTGTTGTTTGGTCAAAGAGGAAACCCTAGGTGGTAATGCTATGATTATATTCATGCCTTGCATTCTTTTTGAATAAAATGCAGCAAGACTAATAATATTCTTATTTTCATTATTGTTTACTTATACATTGTATATGGATTTATTTACCATGTCGATGTCGCAAATCATTATAAGGTGACGGCTCCAGATGATTACATTATAATTGTATTATCTGAGTTCAACTTTGCCAATGATGACATGCTCACCAAAACATAATAGATAATGACACCCATTATAGAATGTACACATCAAGCAAATCATCATGACATGCTCATCAAAACCAAAAGAACAAAAACAAAAGACAAGGCTTAAATCGACCATCTCATCCAACTTTGCTATTTATGCATTAGCATAGAACACCATAAGGCTCTATCATGTTTCTTGTCACTATGAGATAACGGCTACAGATAGTTACATTATATTTGTTGCACTATTAATTTATGCATGCAGATCATTCATATACATATATATGCATTTCATATGGAGTTAATAGCCAGTCACCATCATCGTGCATTGACTAGTCCGGTACATGGAGTTGCATTAAGAGGTTGGCAACATCCTCCATTGAATTCTTATCACGGTTTATCTTTTGGTTCAAAAAATATGTTAATCAACATGTGTATGATATATGTATTTTTATAGCCATTGCTTGCTAAGTTTATCTTACCCCATTATTCTGATTAATTATGAATGCTCTCTTGAAAAGGATGGGATTAGCACAACCTCTTGTAGTTCTTATCCATCACAAAATAATTGT
This sequence comes from Bothriochloa decipiens, assembly GCA_023333625.1. Taxonomy (NCBI): domain Eukaryota; kingdom Viridiplantae; phylum Streptophyta; class Magnoliopsida; order Poales; family Poaceae; genus Bothriochloa; species Bothriochloa decipiens. The sequence continues at coordinate 9,005,053 of CM041644.1, forward strand.
AGAAATCTACAATAATAAAGATAATAGATGTTTTCTTTTATATATCTATATTTTTATATGTTTATGTATTCTTCCCCTCACGATCATCTTTTGTGTTGGAGTTGCTGAATTTAATAGTTTGGCAATTTTGTAGTGTTTTAGGTTCTTTTGCAGATAGAAAGTGTGGGGAATACGATTGACTAAGTGTATGAACATGTATCTATTATTTATTTGATACTATGCTCGTCGAGGTTTTTCTTCGGTGGGTTGGCTCCCATTATGTGCAATCTACCTATTATATTTTGACATATAGGATTTGTGAATTTTTGCGTCCCTTGTCCTATATATTGGTGTGGTGCTGTTTAATCCTAAATATAGGACGGTGTAAAAAATTCTCCATAAGGTATGTGGCAATCTTGCACTAGTCATGGAGATGTGTTGAGAGTATCCTAGTTCCAAGTAGTTATGAGGGTTACATGCTGCCATGTGCATTTGTAGAGAGCATAAGAGCTCCTACTATCCAATCATGAAAACCTATAGATCGGATTCTATGAAATGACTATCTGTTATAAGTTTTCTTAAAGTTGATGACTTGATTTTGAGAAGGTTTAGACTTAAGTAAGCGGAGTAGTATATGGCCTTTACTTAGAATGTAAAGTTTGTGTTTGTAAGATCGACCATCAGTTTGTTGATAATGATGGTTTATTTTACAAAAGTTACATTGAGTATCTATGTTATGACAATAGTCTTATGGATGCATAAATAGAAAAGTTAGACGAGATGGTCAATTTAAGTGTAGTCTTTGTTTTTATTTGGTTTAGTGGGCATGTCATGTTTGACTTGATGTGTACCTTCTTTTGAGGTTGTCATTGTCTCCCTTGACCAGTTAGGTACTGTGGGTGTTGTCTAGTTGCTTAATTTACTGTTTTCTTTCTTCAAATCTATGATATATTATTTTCACCTTGTGTACATTATTTTGGCAAATAGGTCCACTTGTGTGGTATTGGTGGTTTTGGTTTTACGTGTTTGCATGTAATTTCAAATTGAGACGTACCATGTTCAACCTAGATTCGATAAGTTTTAAGTGATGTGCTTTGTTGGTGTCTTAGTTTCACATATGCCTTGACTAGAAGTATTAATGAGTAGCAAAATGATTTTTTTACTCGGATGGGCGATCGAAGACCATAGATGTGTAGGTCTCATTGAGTGGAAAATATTTGACTACATATAAATTGTATTCATGGTTTAGATCAATAAGTTTTAGATCTTGCAAGATCCAAAGGATAAAAATAAATCTTGTGAACAACATAGGTAATGAAGTGTGCGTCCACTGTTGAAGTTTTTTTTCCTTGTGCCTTTTCCCCTCCCGCGGTTGGCCTCCCCCTCTCTCTATTCCTTGTGTTCCTCCCTTCCGTAGTCTGACTCTCCTTCATAGCTCTTCTCAGTTGCTTAAAGAATAACTAGAAAGAGATGCAATACGGAAATGGTGGAGCAGATCAACGGGGGTGGATAGATCAACTTTTCCCCTTTGTTTTCCTTGTGTTTGGTCAAAGAGGTATGATAATATTCATGCCTTGCATTCTTTTTGAATAATGGTTATAACTATATTCATGCCTTGCATTGTTTTTGAATAAAATGCAACAAGACTAATAATATGCTTAACTTTCATTCTTTATTTACTTATACATTGTGTATGAATTTATTTACCATGTCAATTTCATGAGTCACTATGTGGTGATGGTTGCAAATTATATTTGTATTACCTGAGTTCAACTTTGCCAATAATGACATGCTAACCAAAACTTAATAGATAATGACATTCACTGTATAGAATGTACACATGAAGCCAATCATTATGACATGCTCACCAAAACCAAAAGAACAAAAACAAAAGACAAGACTTAATATAAATCAACCATCTCGTCCAGTTTTGCTATTTATGCTTTATACTAGAACACAATAAGACATTATCATCATAACATATATAATCAGTGTAACTTTTGCAAAAGAAACCATCATTATCATGGGCTATTGCATAAATAGCAAAGTTGGACGAGATGGTCAATTGTAAGCGTAGAATTTTTTTATTTGTTTTGGTGAGCATGTCATGATTTGCTTGATGTGTGTGTCCTATAGTACGTGTCATTGTCTATTATGTTTTGGTGAGCACGTCATGGTATTGGCAAAGTTGATCTCGGGCACTAAAATTATAATGCAATAATCTTCAACTGTCATCTCATAGCGACCAACTTGACATCGACATGATAAATAATCCAAACCCAATGTTTAAGTAAAGAAGAATGGAAGTAACCATATTATGAGTCTTGCTGCATTTATTCAAAAAGAATTCAAAACATAGATATAATCATAGCATTGGCTAGACCCCTATTTTACTTGCCTAAAAGTTAAATGATAATATAAACTACATTAGGCACATCAGAGCATTACCACTAAGGGTTTCCTCTTTGGCCAAACATCGAGAAAAACGAAGAGGAAAAGCTGATCTATAAAGATTCATTGATCTTCTCCATATGCTCATTCTATTTTGCATCTCCTTCTATTGATTCTTCAAACAATTTAGAAGAGCTATGAATGAGAGTTGGATCGGTGGAAGGGAGGAGCGCAGGAATAGAGAGGGGGAGTACAACCATGGGAGGGGAAAAGGCATGAGGAAAGAGAAAAAAATACTGCTACGGTAGCCACACGATGTAGGGCCTACATCACTATTCACAAAACTTATTTTTATCCCTTCGATCCTAATGCTTATTAACTCGGAATACAACATATGATAAGTATCAAACAATTAGCACTCGATGAGATCAACACATCTATAGTCTCTGATCGTCCATCCGAGCAATATGGAGCAAAAAGTCATTCTTTTGCCACTCATTAAAACTTCTTGTCAACTAATTAACCATTTGCGCCTCCCAACAAGGAAAATTTCTTTGCTACAAAATTCACTCCATTAATTAAACCGCATGAAGAATCAATTTAATATATGAAACCACATATTTTATAAATAAACATAAAAGGCTATGGTCAAATTCTGAGGTATTACATAGCTTTCAGATTGGCAATAGATGGCTGAGACATTGGTACTCCTCGCCGTATAGGGATAATATGACATGCCTCAATGCTCGGTCGTCACTAGTGCTATTTGATCACTAAATAGAGAGAAAATATGGCAATCCACATTAATACTCCCGAATTAGATAGTGGCAATCCATAACCAGGCTTTAATTTATAGAAGAAAATCTTGTGTATGCCATATACATTTGGCAGCAGTACGAAGCGATGAAGCATAAGCAATAGGAAAATGAGAAGCACGACTGAAGCAGACATATATATTATCGAGGCCAGGTTCTGACAAGTAGAAAGGGCCACGTTAATTTGTCACATTATTTTGGCATTCACTTGCAAGCGATGGACCGAAGTCAGAAGTCTTCAACAGCTCCTAGTGATGTTCCTGAGGAGCTCACTATCTCCCATCTCCGATTTAAGTCTCTCATGGACGAACTATAAGCATCACTAGTCGCCAATCTCAATTCTTTTTTTAAAGGGCGGCAAGAAACCCTTGTCGATTTTTATTAGACGAATAAAAAGAAAAAGGAAAGCAAACAACTTTACAAACTCGCCACTTAACAACTCTGATCTACTCTACCGCAACTCTCCACTTATTTACAGACACTGAACTTGATCACCTACACCTGGATCTAAACAGTAATTATACCATCTGAACTCTAGCCATCTGAAACTGCTTGATTTCATCCTTACATAAATGGGCCACATGTTCCGCTTGCAAAGATTTGTTTTGAAAGGTTCTTTTATTTTTTTTCTTCCATATATTCCACCACCAGTAAATCATAATCCCATCGAATTTTCTTCTTTGGCTACTTTGCACTTTCCGACAACATGACCTCCAGTATTTATAAATAGATCCTGTCGCCATGGCTTCTTCACTACTCCTGTCCCTGCTAGTTCTATGCACTCACGGCAGTATTGCTCTTGCAGTAGCTGCAGGTCATCAGCAACACAAATTTACGGTAGTGTCGACAGCATTAGTAGTCATCACGAAAAGCAGCATGTTCTACACTGAGAGGTATTGGATTTAGACCAATAAAATAATGCAGAGCCCAAATTTCTGACGCTAATAAACAAATCCAATGTCCATCCTGTTTGCAGGGACTTCAGATGCAAACCACGGCTCTGTGCCACTAGAGCAACGGAATGGGCCGTGCTCACCCGTTCAGACCACAACAGAGCTGCCCCACGCTGAAATGCTTCGCCGAGATCATGAGCGCAGGGAGTTAATACGGTAGAACAATATTTAGTATCAAGATTATCGAAAACTAAGATGCAAATTTTACGTGTTTGAAGTTCTTTTAATGCAATATAAATAGTTCTTCCTTTTCATGATCGTAAGTTCCAATGTTTTTATACCTCCCCAATGATTTTTGGATAAACATTAAAAAAACATTTCTTAGCCAATAAGTTTGCAAATAATTCTAAAATACGAGCTTGGAATTTGGCATGTCGAAGCAGACAATAAGTTTAAGGATAAAAATATTAATGGAGAAACATTAAATGATGACTTCCTACATTCAAAATCTAGCTAGTCTACTCCTCTATTCGGAATTATAAATTGATTATGGTATTCACAAAGTCTTCAATATACATGTTTAGAATAAAACTACTTATGCTCACTAAAGGACCGGTAAATATCGACTTTGGCCTTCACTACCTTGGTTTCTTCACTTGCAGAGATGGATCCCAAGCCTTTTTGCGAACTCCACAAGCATATTTCTTAGAATTAAATCGGCACGAGCACTTGGTCCATAAATTGTACACGGAATTTGAAAACCCAAAATTTCTTAGAATTTCGTCTAGAAGAAGTAGGCTAAAACAGCCAACTTTTTACTCCGAATATCTACGGAATGCTTGGAGCGTATCCATCACGTCTAAAAACAAGGTCTAAAACCACCATATGCAAGTGTTGTGACAAATGTTTCTCTCAAGTTAGCACAATACAAGGGTTTAGTTTAAGCATTGAGACCTTTTGACACATTAAATGTTGCACATGTCTTGATAGTACGTCATACCTACGCTCAAGACCAAACATTTAAAAAATATTTCAACCTCCAGAGATTATGTGCACAAATAATGTCGAGACAAAAACAAAAAAAAAAGGACAGAACCAGAATGTGTTGAACTAGTCCTACGGAAACTCAGTTCCACTTCCAAGTGTGGACCAAGTCCGTTGATCCTCGTAATTAATGTTCGGTATAAAAAAAAATCATAGTATCTCACTCATCTCTGCTCCTACTCGTCATATGCAGTCAAGGGGGCATTACCGAAGCAACTGAAAGAACAGGCCCTAAGAAAAGCAGACAAGTGGTGGTGCCAAACACATCATTTCAGTCACAAGAAGAATCGTGTTCGAAATCGAGGGGTATCATCAGATCTATCAACCATAATTCCCATGACGAACAAAGCCGGATCCTCGATAAATACTAATCCAAAACCTCTCCATACATGTCTGTAGGGTCTCCACAGTCAGGGCGCTTGTCCGTGCCACTGGCGCATCGGTACGGTCCCTGTGCGCCCGTGCAGACCAAGAACGAGATGTCTCTCGCGCAACGGCTTCGCCGAGATTGGGTGCGCACCAAGTACATCACAAGGAGAATGTCCAGGAGCACAAGACAGCATAGCTATGGCACTTCAACTGAGAGCGCCCTGACACGGCTGGGCTCGTCCTATGACTCGCAACAGTATGTTGTGACTGTGGGCTTGGGCAAGCCTACCGTCACGCAAACCCTTCTCCTAACCACAGAAAGTGACCTGACATGCATGGGTGCAGTGCAAGCCCTGCAACTCTAGCAACTGCTACCCCCCGAGGCTCCCTCCATTTGATCTGAGCAGGTCATCTACCTACACCACTATCCCTTGCGACTCACATGAGTGCAGGGATCTGGCTACAGGCCTCGATGGCAATGGTTGCACCAGCGGCAACTTGGAATGCGCATTCCATATCAACTATGGTAGCAGCGCCAACACGACCGGGGTGTACAGCAGTGACTCACTGATACTTGCTGCAGGAGCCGTCGTTGAGAACTTCCACTTAGGTTGCGGTCACGACCAGGAGGGCCCTTTCGGCAAGTACGACGGCGTGCTAGGCTTGGGTCGCATGCCGGAGTCCCTTGTGGGGCAGACGTCCACAGAGCACCGTGGCGCCTTCTCGCTCTGCCTCCCGCTGACGGGGAACTCCACAGGTTTCCTGGCGTTCGGAGCCCCGAAGAACACAGCCGACTTCGTCTTCACGCCGCTGCTCATCATGGACCACAGGTGGAGGCCAACGATGGGCCTTGGAACCACAATAGCCCAAAAGGTGGGCTGCGCACGCCCAAAAGGATGGGCCTTCAGCTGAATATATACCATTTCGGCATTTCCTCAAAGAAAAAAGCTGAATAAATTTTAGCGACATTTTCCCACGAGCGAGAGTAAGGCATCTGCATCTGCGTCTGCGTCGGCGATCGGTTTTTTTTTTTAACATTCACCAGGGATTACTCTCGACCGAATATATATATTAACCCAAAACCACTGATTTATAAAATGTTTGAGAAGAGAGAAAATACATTACAAAAGTACAAAATGCCCCAGCAGCCAGCACAAGGACGAGTAATGGCATAATCACAAATAAATGGTAGAGAGGCATGGAGACCGCCACATCTACGCACAAAAGCTCTCCAACTCCAAGGATATATGACATCGTAACGTAATCATCGTTGACCAAGCACGCTTGGTGAGGTTTTTCGCCCGAGTCCAATGCTGAGGAGAAGCAGCTGCAAAAGACTCTTCAGATTGAGATGACCTTTCTCCCAGAACCTTTGACAAAGCTCCTGAAAACCCACCTGCGACCAAAGAACGCGTGCACAGGCAAGTGTCCACGCCTGAACTGGTAGTGGTCGTCGTCACACCACAAGGAGCTAACTGGACTCGCCCGCGTGGATGGGAGACGCGCACCGGAATGCATCAACTCCCCAGTCAAGAAAGGGGGCGTGTTTTTTCAAAAACTCAGCCGAAATAAATAAAAAATAAAAAGACAAAACCGCCGTCAAAACCGCTCATAACTAGGCCAGAGATGTAATTTACATGGTTTCAATAGTCGAGGAATGTGTTTTATCCGATTAAAGTTCAGGGATGAAAACTAGACCTTCGTGATTGTTGTGCATAGATGTGCTATGTGTAACATGGGAGGGCGAGCGGGGGAGTCCCCCCCACCAGGTCAACGTCGACGTCCACGGCGAGTGTCGAGGCCATGGAGTCCCGTCTTTGTAACTTGTCACCATGCCCTCTGACTCCTATGGCGCCTGCTGGGGGATAAGAGAAAAAGAAGACAGTAAAGAAGGTGAGACTGACACTAGCACGAGGCACACGTGGAGACTTCTAGACAAATCGTTCTCATTTTTTGAAGTACAAGAAAGCGTTCACTTCACTCGGAGCAAACAACTATCATCAAACACATACAAACTAGAGATGGAGGCCAACAGGATGATGTGCAACCTGTCTAGACAAATCGACAGGTGCGTGCCCTTGGGCACCTTCACGCCGCAGAGGTCCGCGTCCGCCGTCGCCTGCCTATCGATAGTGATGACAGGGCCCTACAGCCGAAGTGTCTCTTGGAACACCATCGTCATCTGCAAATTATTGCACGACAACCACGGCACCGTTGATTTAATCACAGTAGTCTTGTACTTTTCGTTCATGGTCGGTACTTACCAGCTTGAGCTCGTTGAGGGCGTCCCTATTGAGAGGCACCTCGGCACCGCCGCACTCGCGCAGCACCTCCTCCCTAAGCCGCTGCTGCCACTCGGGTTGGGTGCCGAGGAGGAACATGGTCCAGGTGAGGAGGTGCGCGGTTGTGTCCTGGCCGGCGAAGAAGAACAACTTACACTCCTCGATGATCTCGTCCATGCTCAAGGCCTGCTGCGTCTTGCCGTAGTCGTCGACAGCATTGTTGGCCTCCAACATGAGGCCGAGCAGATCGCTGCCGTAACCCCTGGATTCCTTAGCTGAGGCCAAGCGCTCGTCGACGATGGCCGTGAGCGTGTCACGCATGGTGCGCTCGAGCCGCCACCGGTGCACGTTGGCCTTGGTCGGCACGTACTCCATGCCTGGGACACGCACGACGACGTCGTTGGTGGAGGCGAAGGCCATGAGCAGCTCCCGTTGCACCAGGAACACCTCCTTCCCCCGCCTGTAGCTGCTCCCGAACGCTGTGTGCGAGATGACGTCGGCAGTGAGCTCCGAGAACCGCTGCCCGACCTCCACCGTCGCCTCCTGGTTCCTCAACGCCGCAGCGCGCGCCTCCCAGTCCCCGCTCTCCTCGGCCGCACACGCAACCATCGCCTGTGTCATCGACTTGAGCCTGTCCATGGCGAACGCCGGGTTCACGACGCATCGGTGGCGCACCCAGTCGTCGCCCTTGGTGAAGACCAGACCCATGCCCATGACTGCCTTGAGTGCGGGGCTCGGGTCCGGATTCACGTACGGCCCGACCTTGTCCGAGAGGATCCGCTTCACCATGGCATGGCGTGATTCCACAAATCCAGAGTGTGCATTCATGTGCATTTGTGAGGTTGATGCACTTGTTAAGGGGGAGTTGCACATTTGCTTTGCTAGATATGTCGATCCGTTTTGCCTCTGTCTTGAGGGTCTAGCCGCTTTTGGGTGCTTTGAGCTTGTTTTGCTTGGTTGCGTCGAGCCGTTGCCCATGTCTTTGGGGACCAAGTTGTTGGCTTTGCTTTGCTCATTGTGAGTGACCCATTTCGAACTTTTCTTTGGCTTTTGGTCACTTGAGTGGGTTTTCTCTGGCTTTGTGTTGGTGTTGACAATGCACTCATCAAGGGGGAGATTGCGAACACATGGTTTTTACATAACCATTGTGGAGCACCCTTGTTGTGTGATGAGCGATTGTTAACATGCCAACACTTTGGTGTGTGGTTGGTTCGGTGGTTCTTCTAATCCCTTGGCACAGGGTTATGTGTCAAAACGGTGTCTCTTGGCTTCGTGATGAGCAGGTGTGGAGTCCGGAGGCGGCGGCAGCAGTCGGGAGAAGGTCAAGTAGGGCGTGTCGTGCTGACAGACCGGTTGCGGTGAAGGGCGGACGCGAGGCTTGGGCCGAGGGACCAGACGGCCGGGTGGCCAGCCGCGGTGGCTGACATTTAAGACATCGACGAGCGCAAGTGTACACGGCGGGGGACTCGTACGGGCTATGCTACTCGCGGACAGTTTGGTGGTTTGCCCTCAAAACCATCGACAACGGTTTGGTGGTTTGTCCTCAAAACCATCAGCAGCGGGTTTCCCCGGTTTGGGCCTCAAAATTCGGGCGGAGGTCCCGATGTGGACGGACGGCACGTGGCGGCATCGGGGAGATTGCTTCGGAGCGAGGCTACCAGTGAGGAGGCGCGGTGGTCGTCGGATCAAAAAAACTCGAGTTGGACCTATTACCCCTGGCTAGGTGGTTCTCTCTTAGAATGTCTAGGGGTAGAAGTGGAATTGTGTAATAAGGCTATAAATAAGAGGGACTGCCTCCACTCAGTCTCACCTCTCCCATTCTAGTGTTAGGGTTTCTCATTCTCTAGCCATTCAGAATGTGTGAGGTCCACTGCAAGACATTTGTAGTGATTTCTTCATGGAAAGAGCACCCCTAGTGTGCTCGTGCCCTCTGGGCTTTTACCTTCATGTGAATTTCGTGATGAATTTGTGTTCTTGTTGTTCTTGAGCTATTCATCCTGAGTTCCTCTCCCCCCTCCAATTTCGTAGTCGGATTTCTTTGATTTTGTACTGTTTGAGTCTGTTTTTCTTATGTTGATTCAAACTATGTCATGAGAGGATCAATCCCACCAAAGGGTTTGAGCTAATTCCTCACGAGCAAGTAGATCGGTGTGATTTTGTGTTCATGGCTAGTTCTTGGTGGTTTTCACATCCCTTTCTTAATTTCTCTTGATTCGTGTCAAATTGGGCCATGATCTTTTAGAGGTAGCTTTCCTGTTGCCTTGCGAACCTACGGTTAAAATTTTGTGGCAATCGGAGTTGATTTGACTAAGAAATCGAAGTTTCTTTATTCCGGGCGATTTCCGTGCGATTCTGTTCGTGCTGATTTTGGTACTACCGGTACTACCGGTGCTACTACCGGTGTTACTTCTGGTAGTATAATTTTGTCGTGTGATTCTCTTCGGTACTACCGTTTTAAACTACCAGTACTACCGGTACCTCACCGGTACTACCGGTAGTAACGTCGGTACTACCTGTTGGTGTGTTCCGATCGTGTTCTGGGTCTGAAGATTGGTCCGGTACCTTACCGGTACTACCGGTGGCAACATCAGTACTACCGGTAGTGCATTTACGGGCAGTCAAGGGCACGTTTGACTTGGGCTAAAAGTATTTTCTAGAACTTTCGGTCACTGTCGGTACTACCGGTTGGTCTACCTGTACTACAGGTAGTACACCCGATACGCTGTTTTTTGATCATTGCTTGTCCGTTTGGTCTCCAATTCGCTTCCGGTTCGTTGCGTTGGTTTTGTGGTGTCCTGCTATGTTCCTAGTGAACATCCATCCTCTCAATAGGGTCGTAGACATCATGGTTTATGTATTGCTACTTGGGTTGTTTGGCGAGCTGAGGACCTAAAGTTTTGAAAGAAATTTGAGGCTCCCATTCACCCCCCTCTGGTCGTCGTATCCGGTCCTTCAATTGATATCAGAGCCGGTTAAGGATCACTCCACCTTAATCGGTCCGTGATCCACGAAGGTGACATTGCTTGAGGGTAGAACTTGCTTTCGACTTTCTTTGTCGGGTTTTGAGTTTTCTTTGCTAACACTAACGGTGCTTTGAGAAATGGCACCAAGCTCTTCTTCTTGTGCATCTTTGTCCTCAGGTTTGAATGATGGACTTTGCTTCCACACCAAAACCACCAAGCAAGGCTTTTGTACCATGGCACTTGATGAGGAGGTCAACCATGGATCTGAGGTGTCGGGGAGCGATTGTGATGCACACAACAACGACTCCAATCTGAGGTATCACTTTCTACTGATGAGCTTGCCGCTGAGGTTGAGAGAATGACAGATATTTTGCTGAGTCAGGATAAATTGCTTAAGCATGCTGCTCGTGAACGCAATGACTTCAAGCGTAAGCTTCTCATAGCCTTAGATGAACTTGAGCATGCAAAGAAGGATAGAGTCGTTGTGTCTGACGAGACTGAGTGCGATGAATGTGCTGTTCACATGTCCAGTCTTGTGTCCTTGTAGTCCAGGTACTCTGATTTGGTTGAGAACTTTGATAGGGCTAGAACTGAACCTGTTTTGTCAGATCCTTGCAAGTCATGTGCTGAGTTGTGCTCTGAGCTTTCTAAGAAAGCTACTAGGATTGCTTTGCTCGAGAAGTCTAGTGCAGATGGTTCTAGTGCTCGGTGTGTTTGCTGTGAGGCTTTGAAGCTAGAGCTAGCTAATTGTAGGAATGACAAGAGAAAGACCGAAGAAGAAAACACATTCCTTCGGCACATGTTGAGTTGGCTTTCTTGTAGTGAGCCACAATTGGGCATGATGATGAGTCAGTACAAGAGGGGTACTGACACAACAGATTTAGGCTTTGCTTCAGGTGGGAAGGGTGACAATGTTTTTGGCTAGGTTGGTGAACATAGTGGTTTGAGCATGAGTGAGAAACCCATCAATCCTTCCAAGCCCATCAAGATAAACCCACCTAAGCCCTCTGAGTCTACCAAGCCCATTGTGAGCGATGGAGTGATTGATGGGAATCCTAAAGCTCCACCACAGAAACAAGTGTGGATTCTAAAACCTAAACACCTCAGGAACCCACTTGACACTTTGCCAAACATCTCTGATAAGCCCTTCCTAAGGCTAAACCACCTCCAAGAGTGAACCATGTCCACAACAGAGTGAGTCACCCACAACCCAAGAGAGAGGTGTACCACTGTGAGTATTGCAAGAAGGATGGTCACTTGTTTGAGTTCTGCTTTAGGAGGAAGAGAGATGACAGGCGTAAGTTTGAGCTTTCACACCAGAACATGCATCGCCCATTTCATGGCATGCATGCTTCACCTGCTCAGAGGAGCAATGCTAGGCTTAGAGGTGGAAGACCTCAAGGTGCTAGGCCCTAGTTTATGAGACCACAAGGTGGTCGTGCCCGACGAGGTCCAAGTCATCCTCAATACGACTCAAGGTCTCGTGGCAGTGGCTATCAGTCCTGCACTTCTAGTGGACCATTTTTTTCTTTCATGGTGATCGCTTTGTTTGTTGGCCTAGGATGAGTGGTTTTTCAGCTAACCCCTTTTCTGAACAAATGGCCCAACACCAGTATGCTTCACAGTTTACTAACCCCAGTGTTGAGTCATTTGCCCGTCCTATGTCATTCTATTGAGCAAGTCGGAAGTCGTGGGTGGAGAACATGCATTTGATGGAACTTGATCTTTTAGTGTAGTCAAGAGTTGATGGTTCTCTACACCCACGTTGATGGACTCCGAAAGGCATGTGTTTTGTTGTGGTGCCTACACACACTTTGTGAGCTATCATATACACTCATACCTTGTACATTCATGCATCGATACTAGTAGTATGAGGTAGTTGTTCATGTGCTCACTTGTATAGCTCTTACTTGTATCATGCTTTTATATCTAGTTTAGCATGTTTTATCTTGTGTATCATATGTCATGCTAGCCTTATGCATATCTTGGTGGATTAGCCACTTTTCATGTTAGTGTGTGATACTCATGAATATTTTGCCATACTTTATCTTGTGCTCAAATTGTGTAGTTGATATTGTGTTCATTAGGTATCTTTTTAGTTAGCTTTTGCATAGTTACATGTATCCTTTTGACATGTTTTGGTAGCCCAAGCTTTTAGCTTTTTAATTAGTTTCATGTTACATACTTTTACTTCTTATTTAATATCATTGTGCATTGTAGCATGAGTTGAGCTTTTGAGCTTTTGGGTTTGCTGTGTCGTTAGGTTGTTGTTGGCTCTTTTGAGTTTTCCTTCTCTTAGTATTGGATCTTTTCTTGTGGTTTTTGTGCTTTTTGTTTTCTAGCTTTCTTTTGCTAGGTGTCTTTGTTTAAGGGGGAGTTTGGCCTCTTTTGAAGGAAAGTTTGGTGGTTGCTACCCATTTTAGTAGTGGGTTGCTTTGGTTCTTGTATAGTAGTCCTTATTTCTCTCTTCTTTTTCTTTTCTATCATATTGAATTGCATATCATCATGTATCATATATCATGTGCTTAGCTTCACTTATATAGCTTGTTGATTAAGATTATTCTCTTGTTGATATGGTCTATGGATACATGATGGCTATATAGCAGCTTAGGCTCTTTTTGATCATCTTGATTCATGTTATGAGTTAAGCCTGTTTTTGGAAATGTGAACATGCTTAATACTTGATGAAACTTGGAAAATTGTTCACCCTTGAGATGGCAACTAGCATGTGTAGGATATGTTGAAATCCATGTGCTTTCATATGTATGTTTTAGTTGCTATGTCTCATGTTTCTTGAATCATACACTTAGCTCGGATCCTTGATATCTTTATGCTAAAACTTGATGTCTAAAGCTAAGTGATGAATATGCTTTTGAGTTGGATCTTTACTGTCCCACGTCAATGTCACGAGATTGCTTCTCATTCTTTCAAGTGAGATGAACTTGGGCTTTGTAGTGCTAGTCCTCAACCATTCGTGACGAGACAGCTTTTCACTTGCACATAGGGATGAACTCGGCGTGAAAATGATAAAAATAACATAATTGTTGGCGGACAGTTTTGATCCTCTCACATACACATGTCTAAAAATAACCTTGTAATCCGCTGTAAAACTTCGATCACTGTTGAAGCTACAAGTGTTAAGTGCTTCCTTGAGACATGATGTATGATCGTTATATGGGGTAGTTCACTTTTGTATACATGTGCTAGCACTAGTTTGGTCTCCTGCTTATATGTGCTATGTGCTATCCTCTTTGGTGAACACCTTTTATGAGATATGCTTAAAATTGGTCAAAATGCTTATAATTCATATTTCATTCATTTGATCAGTTTGAGCATTGGCCTTGTCTTGCGCCTGTTGTACTACATATACCGTACCAACTTGAGCATGTTTTTAATCCAGTTGCTATACTCCTTAAGCTTTGTATGTTCGCATTGTGCATCTCATAGCATGATTTGACGGGGAGCTTCTTTTGTGAGAACTTGATAAGTGCATTTGTCAACAAGGGAGAGAATGATTCCACAAATCCAGACTGTGCATTCATGTGTATTTGTGAGGTTGATGCACTTGTTAAGGGGGAGTTGCACATTTGCTTTGCTAGATGTGTCGAGCCGTTTTGCCTCTGTCTTGAGGGTCTAGCTGCTTTCGGGTGCTTTGAGTTTGTTTTGCTTGGTTGCGTCGAGCCGTTGCCCATGTCTTTAGAGACCAAGTTGTTGGCTTTGCTTCACCGTTTTGAACTTTTCTTTGGCTTTTGGTCACTTGAGTGGGTTTTCTCTAGCTTTGTATTGGTGTTGACAATGCACTCATCAAGGGGGAGATTGTGAACACATGGTTTTTACATAACCATTGTGGAGCACCCTTATTGTGTGATGAGCGATTGTCAACATGCCAACACTTTGGTGTGTGGTTGGTTCGGTGGTTCTTCTAATCCCCTAGCACAGGGTTATGTGTGGAAACAGTGTCTCTTGGCTTCGTAATGTGCAGGTGTGGAGTCTGGAGGCGGTGGCAGCGGTCGGGAGTAGGTCAAGTAGGGTGTGCCGTGCTGACGGACCGGTTGCGGTGAAGGATGGACGCGAGGCTTGGGCCGAGGGACCAGACGGCCGGGTGGCCAGCCGCGGTGGCTGACATTTGGGGACGCGTACGGGCTACGCTACTCGTGGACGGTTTGGTGGTTTGTCCTCAAAACCATCGGCGACGGTTTGGTGGTTTGGCCTCAAAACCATCGGCGGGGGATGCGTACGAGGTACGATACTCACGGACGGTTTGGTGGTTTGCCCTCAAAACCATCGACGGCGGGTTTCCCGGGTTTGGGCCTCAAAACTCGGGCGGAGGTCCCGATGCGGACGGACGGCACGTGGCGGCATCCGGGAGATTGCTTCGGAGTGAGGCTACCAGTGAGGAGGCGCGGTGGTCGTCGGATCAGGAAAACTCGAGTTGGACCATAATGCCCCTGGCTAGGTGGTTCTCTCTTAGAATGTCTAGGGCTAGAAGTGTGTAATAAGGCTATAAATAAGAGGGACTGCCTCCACTCAGTCTCACCTCTCCCATTCTAGTGTTAGGGTTTCTCATTCTCTAGCCTTTCAGAGTGTGTGAGGTCCACTGCAAGACATTTGTAGTGATTTGTTTGTGGGAAGAGCACCCCCTAGTGTGCTCGTGCCCTCTGGACTTTTACCTTCATGTGAATTTCGTGATGAATTTGTGTTCTTGTTGTTCTTGAGTTATTCATCCCGAGTTCCTCTCCACCCTCCAATTTTGTAGTCGGATTTCTTCGATTTTTCACTGTTTGAGTCCGTTTTTCTTGCGTTGATTCAAGCTATGGCGTGAGAGGATCAATCCCATCGAAGGGTTTGAGCTAATTCCTCACGAGCAAGTAGATCGGTGTGATTTTGTGTTCATGGCTAGTTCTTGGTGGTTTTCACATCCCTTTCTTGATTTCTCTTGATTCGTATCAAATTAGGCCATGACCTTTTAGGTAGCTTCCCTATTGCTTTGCAAACCTACGGTTAAAATTTCGTGGCAATCGGAGTTGATTTGACCAAGAAATCGAATTTTCTTTGTTCCGGGCGATTTTCGCGCGATTCTGTTCATGCTGATTTTGGTACTACCGATACTACCGGTGATACTACCGGTGTTACTTCCGGTAGTATAATTTTGCCGCGTGATTCTCTTCGGTACTACCGTTTTGAACTACCGGTACTATCAGTACCTCACTGGTACTACCGGTAGTAACGTCGGTACTACCGGTTGGTGCGTTTTAATCGCGTTCTGGGTCTGAAGATGGGTCCGGTACCTTACCGGTACTACCGATGGCAGCACCAGTACTATCGGTTGGTCTACCTGTACTACCGGTAGTACACCCGATACGCTGTTTTTTATCATTGCTTGTCCGTTTGGTCTCCAATTCGCTTCTGGTTCGTTGCGTTGGCTTTGTGGTGTCCTGCTGTGTTCCTAGTGAACATCCACCCTCTCAATAGGGTCATGGACATCGTAGTTTATGTATTGCTACTTGGGTTGTTTGCCGAGCCGAGAACCTAAAGTTTCGAAAGAAATTTGAGGCTCCCATTCACCCCCCTCTGGTCGCCGTATCCGGTCCTTCAGGTCACCCACCCACAGCCTCGGCGTCGAGCCGGGCCATGACAGGAACACCTTGCCGTAGAGCGATGCCCACGCCCGCACGTGCGGCATCACGTGGGCGACGATGTAGTTGGAGCTCCACTCCAGTGCCTCGCCGCTCGCCGTCGCCAGCATCGACCGCGCTTCCCGGTTGTTGCCCACGTAGAAGCTGTACGGCGGGCCCCGGACGCCCTGCCACGCGAACGCCCGAGCCACGGCGTACGGCCGCCACACCTGGCGCACCAGCGCTGCCCACAACAACGGTACCAGCGCCGCCGCGAGCGTAGCGAGGACCACTCCCATGTCGCTGCCGCCGCTCGTCTTGACCCGTCCAATGCCACCGCCACTAGTTGCTGCACTGTGCCATATCACGCTGCTCAGATTTCGCCGGTGTCACTGCGGATATATATATTTATAGCGGCAGCACAGCTTGGAGATCTCTGGTCCATCGATATCGATGTCGACGTCGGCCGGTTCAAGGAAGCAAGGGCGTGCAAAACGTGCGACTGCGATCTTGCTGATAATGCTGACGCACGGTTGCTGAGTGCGAAAAACGACCTAGAATTGCGAGAACTTCTGTTCTGGACTGACCAGGCTCATTGCTCATGAGATGCGACGGTGGTTCGACTGGTTAGCTATAATAGAACTTCAGCCAAGCTCCAGAGATGCAAAATCAGCCACTCAGATCAACCAAGCATTAAAGACTGTGTTCAGACTAAGCAAATTTGGCTCAAATTTACGGAAATGATTTAATATACTAAGAAACTACATCGTGCCAACTACCACCTCTAGATGAATATGTAGATCCCACATCACGCACATCACGTTAATCTACTTACTATAACATGTAGTATGTTCAGCCCTTTTCAAACCAATAGACATATATACATATATACAATACAATACAATATATATAGAAAACGCAACCAAAATAATCCAATCTAACCCTATCCAAACTAATTTTGGGCCTATTTGGATCTCATTCTTATAATGATATTCTAGATGGTGAATGTAGAATCAGGATTCTGGATAAAACAATTGAGGAACATTCTCATAGTGATTGTTGCCTATGTATAGTGAAATCCCCAAATAGTAGGTTTAGAGTAGATAGTTGGTGTCTAGAATCTAAGTGTTTGGATATTATTCTCATTTTTCTACCTCATTCTCATTTTTTTCTTAGGAAATCCAAAAATAAATGGCACAAAAAAGCCTATGTTACCCTAATCAAAACGTGAATATAATATACCAACAATAATGGCCACATCCATTTTTTAAGGTTTTTGATTTGTTTGAAAACACAGAGAAAGTATACATCAAACCTTTTTCTGAGAGAATGAAAGCTATATTACTCATCGGACTCAGCAAACTCTCTGGTCATCAAATCCTCAACAAACTGAAGGACGCCATCCAAGTGGATTGCATACCAATAGGCCTACTACACCCATAAGCAGCTATGGCATCAGCTGTCCTGTTACAAGCCCAAGGACACACCGTCACTACACAAAAGTCTGAATGCATCATATGCTGGAGTTCAGATACAATTCCTCAAACGCCAATTGATGGTATTCATCTCCTTCAACTGCATGGAAATGGGTTTTTCCGCGTGGAAAAAGCAAATCTTCTTCAAGTGTTGTTTTCACCAGGGAAGCATCAGTCTCCCGGACAACTCGGGATATCCCCAGGGATGCAGCAGCTTTCAGCCCCGACAAACACCCGAGCAACTCAAGTGGAAGGCGCTTTGCAAATATTATTCTCACCTGCTCCAGCCTGTATCATATCCCCTGCGTCGTGCCCCAGCCACCTGTGCCAGAGTTTTGATGTCGAAAGCGCCATCAGTGTTCACTTTGGGCACACCCTGCTCTGCACGCCTCCATTTACTGACCTGACAGGAAATTAGCAATGGTGTGGCATCTATTTTTGTCTGAAACCTGTAAGCAAGAGCCAAAACGACTCTGCGACATACGCCACATCTATAGTTGTTCTCCTCCCTTCTTCTCTGTAAGTATTTCCTTCATTCCACCATAACCACAAGAGCTACACTGTTATCAACTGAGTCTTTGGTTCAAATTCCATTATCTTCTCCATCATTGCCTTTGCCGATGCTGCTTCCAGCAGATTGCACCTGATGCCTTCCATGTTCAGCTCCCTCCATACATATTTCATTTCCTTGCATTTCAGGAAAAGGTGTGCTCCATCCTCATCTAGCCTGTGACACATACAACAGCGCGTGTCTATCTTCATCCCCCATCTCTGCAAAATCCTCCTTACTGCCAGAGTATTGTGACTAAGCCTCCACAAGAACGTCAAACTTGCCGCCATGAAGGCTTCTCGCCGGCATCATTAGAACTTGTTGTACTAAAACCGTTTTCTTCCTCTTAATGAAAAATTGGTGAAGTTCCGGTCGTGAAAAAAGAACGTCAAACTTGCATATGGGCCGAGCAGGAAGGACATATCCAAAACAGACATGAAATTGGGTGTTTCCATCTGATAAAATCTGAATCGATGGGAAGTAAACATGGGTCCAAAAGGAAGCAGTGAATGATATACGGTGGTTTCCCTTGCCAGTCACCATCTCAAAACAATTGCCTAATGCAGCCTTGTAAAGCTGCAAACCAAACCAGCAAAAAAATTGAAAATATCTCCTTATGCAAGTTGGCACAGGAAGTCGACAAAATAGCACTTTTAAACATTCACAAGAGCTCCCTGGACGTATATTCCGCGTGCTTGGTAGCAACGACGACTGCCCCATCATATGGAAAACAAAAGAAGCAGACCATCATATGAAAAATTAATCGCTTGGGCATCATCTCTTTTTTTGCTGAACTGAAAAAGCTAGCAGCAATACTCTACAATCGTATATCTAAATATTCTTCCTTAAAATTACCAAAATGGAACAAAAATCTAAAATTAAAGAATAGAAATAAAACACACTTACCTTTCTAGCACAAACATATGGAACTGCACTCAACAAGCTGGAATTGATGTAGTGACAATTTAACTTGCAACCAGCATAAAAATGATCACGTACATTCGCAGGGATAAAAAAAATATTGAACATATGAACAGTTGACCCAAGCCAAAATGAAAAATGAAACAAACTCGTTCTTTGCTTTTTGGCAAAAAGAAGGTTGTTAATTCAGTCACATTGTTGATACATTTAACTGCCACCTTTCAATGGCACTATTAAAAATATAATGAAATTAGCATCAAGTGAAGTAAAACCACAACTACATTAGACCGCGACTCTGCGACTCTATGCAGCAGGTGCCCAATCAATGCAACAACAGGCAAGAGAACAATGTTTAAATCAGTCAGAAAAGTAGCAGAGGATAAAATGTTTATACAGGGTTCTCAATTTTCAGAATGTGGTGAGAAACAAAGTATAATTAGATTCATTTCACGTAGATAATAAATGTAATGGAAAAACATTGGAAATAGAATTGATGAGAGGAATTTAGTGACAATCCACGGAGCAAACTGGAAACTAAAACTCTACCCCCAAGGGCATTGCCAACTATTGATAATATTCAACAGATGCTCATCAATGTGCAAAGACTCAGCTATTCGTTTCATCTGTCATTGGTAAAAGAATAAGACACATGGTCAGAAAGGTCCGAAGTGGACTGACAAAAAAAATGCACGGAGTATTATGATGCATGGTATTCTGATCTTAACATGCCCAATATGAGCTATGGCAGAGTTAACTGGTACCTGTTTGTTCGACTGGGTCAGCGAGAGAGCTGAGTATCCTGTGATGATGCTTCCTGTCAGTCAAAGGACACATGATATTAGCTCCAGCTCCGTAGTAACTACAGACTAGCAGTAACCAGGACGAGGATCTATTGCATTGCATCCGCCCGCATCGCATCCGCTTCTCTGCGACCCATTCCAATCAAAAATCATACTCACCATCCCTATGGATAATTGGAGGCACAACACCATTCAGATGATTCAGACCTGTAGCTCAAACAGCAGATGCACTTAACTGCCAAGGAATACACACAGTTGCCAATTTTCATACCTTTAGCTTGTTTTACCGCTAGCAATTGAGGTGAAGCTGTGGCAGAGCATTTCCTCAAGGCTCGATCTACTACTTCCAGTAGTACATCCCGTACTGGGAATAGATCACAAGAGACATTTTATAAAAACAAAATCTGACGTTTTATTGCATTGAACAAATATTACATTACACTGATCAATTCCTGCTACAAAGATTGGTCAAACAAATAAATGTCAAGGAAGCAACAATGAATTAGGTTGCTTCATAACTTTACATGAATCAGCTAAGCGCCTAAGTTGCTACAATGCAATGAAATAGCCCCCGTGGCACTACAATCCTACATCTAGAAACAGCTCCTAGTGATCTACGCAATAACTAAACAGTGTCATAGCGAATAACTAAAGTGTAATGTATCCAGAGTGACTTAACGTTCTTGAACCAGGGGTGCTCAAGCGCTTGACCCTCTGTGAACCTCTCTTCAGGGGAGAAGGCCAGCAGCCTCGTCAGCACATCACGCCCATCCTCTGACAGACCTTCCAAGAACTCTGGATCAAGCTTCCCTGCAGCAGACGCCATCTGATCTCGAAGCTCGGACATCTGGTCAAGCATCTCCTTCCCTGTCTCCGCTGCGAACAGAGTATCACCACCACTCAGAAGCTCCGCCATGACACACCCGACGCCCCACATGTCGACAGCGGGTCCGCAGCAGCCATAACATCCCTAGAAATCCGGACACCAAAAATACGAGTTTTCAAAAAATTTTCTAAAGTATACCAATGTTTGGTGAATGTCACGAAGGAAACCCGCTAGTAGTTGCACGAGTAGCACCTAATGTTAGCACGAGCATTGCATTTAAATTACCAGAGCTTGATTTGCATTTTATTCGATTTTATGTGATGCTCACGAAAACCGAATAACTTATTATCGCATGTGAAAATATATGTCGACTAACCCCGAAAATGGATCCACCTCGACCATGAGACCCTAGTGGACCTACCATGGTGTGTGCACCATGGTCATTAACATAATTAACAAGAAATAATGGCATAGTTGATTAGTGTATGGAAATAGAAAATAGAAAAGGAATAAGAAGAAGAGAGAAAAAGAAAAGGAGTAAACCAGCCCAGCAGTAGCACCAGCCTAGCAAGGCAGTCGGGCTCGGCCTGCTCTCACCGCGCGCCTCGGCCTGCCAGGCCCAGCTCGTCCGCGCCCGCCTGCACGCGCGCACCGCCCGCACGCGCCGCTCCACAGGCCCAGCATGGTGCCAACGGCCCAGCAAGGCCGCGCGTTGCTGCCCGCCCGCGCGCGTCGCTTGCCCGCTCGCCCACGCTGCGGCCCGCCTGGCCAACGGCCCAGCAAGCGCGCTGCCCGCTCGCCCGTGCTGCCACGGCCCAGCAAGGCCAGCCGGCCAGCAAGGCGGCCCGCCAAGCGCCGGGCGCCCGCGCTTCACCCGCTGCCGCTGACCGCCGGAGCCCACCTGTCATAAGCTCCTTTTTCCTTTTCTGCTCGCCGCGCGATGCGTCCGTCGTCCCAAAAGAAGAAACGGCGAGCCTCCGCCGTCCGCCCGTGTACGGCCGCGCGCTGCGTCGTCCACCTCGCCGCTCGCCTAAAACCCTAACCCTAGCTCGACGCAGTCCCAACCGCCCGATGCGTCTCGCCACATCACCGCCATCCGCCACCTCCATGGCCGGCCGGCCGCCTATAAAAGGGGGCACCCCGGCCCTCTAGGGTTTTCCCACCATTCCGCCGCCGTCGTTGAGGCCTTCTGCCCTGTCCAGCCGAGAGAGAGTCGGGAGGGAGGAAGAGGTGGAGAGGAGGAAGCCGCCGCTGGAGCCAGACCTCGGAGCGCCGCCGTCTGTGTGCACCGGAGGGACCCCGGCGACCCCCTAAATAGCTACATCGGCACAGCAGCACCCTCGCTTCCCATGCACACCTTCCCCAAGCCCCGCTGTCACTAGCTCTCCACGCGCAGGTAAGCCGCCCCGACCGCCATGACCGTCGGCTAGCTCACCTTCCTCGTTCCGCCATTTGCTGCATAACGAGCGCCTTTGACCTCACAACCATGACTGCTGTAGAGTAGGGCACCATTTTGGCAAGAAGATGGGATCCCGGCTCGACCCTAGAGAGCTCGGCACCTTTGCCGACCTCGGTCGCCATGGCATCCCGGCCGCCGGAGCGCCCCGCGACGCCTGCTGTCACGCGCGTCCCCGCGAGCCTCCGTTAGGTGCGCCTTAGAGGCTTCGAGCTCCGAGCTACTCGAATCGGTAGGAGGAGGGGAAGATGAAGCTCCACGCCGCGTTAATTCGGAGTTCCACCGCTCGCCGTCGCCATTGACCCGCCGCCGTCGGCCGGCCGAATTGGAGGGCCACAATGCAAATTGAGGCCATTTTCTAGACCACCATGACCTTGTGACCCCGCAACGCTAGCTAATGGCGAGCCCCGTGCGTCGTAGTGCCCTGCAGCCCCGGCCTCACTGCCGGCCCTCGTCGGAGTACGTGCGCCAGTGAGCCAAGGACCCGTGAGTCGGCTTGAGCCTCGCAACCACCTCCGCCATGCCCCTGCGCAGCCCTAGCCGCTGCTCTGCCTGGCCCTCACCGCCCGCAGCCGTCGCGCCCCTGCTCGCCGCCGGTGAAAGCCGCTGTGCCGGCCGCGCGCGCGAGACACAGGGGGTGGGGATTTTTCCCCCACTACATGAACCCCGTCCACGGATCCACCTCAGGTCCACGGTGGACCAACCACGGCTTGCCACGGAGTCGCCCTGCCTGCGGTCTATGGTGCACCGAGTCTATGGACCGGCCGGTCGTAGACCGAGCCCACTGGATTCCAGCCCGCCACATGGCCGAGTTAATGTGTCGACACGTGTCCGGGCCGGGCCGGCCCAACCCGGCCCAGATCCAGCCCTGCCTAGGCCCGCCGAGGCCCGGTCGAGGCCCGGTCGGCGTTGACCGGTCAACGTTGACCGTTGATCTGGCCCCACCTGTCAGTGACCAGACCCGTGGGTCCACCTGTCAGCCGCTGACCGAGTCCATCGTCAGTGCTGACGTCAGCATGACGTCATCCAGCCGTCAGACCCCGCGTCAGTGCTGACGTCAGCATGACATCAGCATGACATCAGCCCTGCGCCAGCTCCACTGTGCCCGTGCGCCACGTGGCCCAACCAGAAGCCGCCACGTCTCAGCCCTGAATAAATTGCCTTTTTTCTTTTTCAGAAAATAGAATAAACTTCAGAAATTCATAACTAATTCATACGATCTCCGAAAAATATGAACCAAGTGTCAAAATTTTCGTAAAAATGAGCTCTACGTCATAGGCTTATGTATGAGTGTATTTGGAGTTATTGAATTTTATTGCTTCTTTGTGTTGACTCTATAGGAGTCGCTAACGCGGCTATTATGTCTCATTTCAGAGGAGGATCAGCTTGAGGAGAACGACTACGAGTACGAGGAAGAGCTCGGTGATGACTTCGCAGGTGCCACACCCCACCCAACCTCGTAGATCCTATTACGCATGGCATAATGTCTAGTTTGCTAGTGCTTTGTTTAAGAATATCACCTGATGATAGGTTGCATGGTAGATTTGCTTGATGAAGCCTTTACCTTATCGCAACCTTACTCCTGCACAACCGCTGATAGGCTAGACGCATGCTTATTTGCTTATGATGCTTTACTTCCACTACGCTTATATCTATGTGATGTGATGCGTGATGGAGAGAATGGTTATATGGTTAAGGCACGTGGTGCCACTTTACTCGAGGAGAGTGCTGCATGCGTCTTGGGTATGTAGTGAGGGTTGAGTCGATCGGACAGGATTCTACGACGAGCCATGTGGGCGAGTCTTACCGGGGGATGTGTTCTGGGCATTTCCGTGTGAGGTGCTTGTGGCGGGCACATTGTGAGGTATATGGTAATCCCGGGGGTGAGAACCTTCGTGGAGCGAAGCCCCGGGTAGGAGGTGCTGTTGCAGCACGGACTGTTGTAGTCCCTAAGAGAAGATAATCCTGTCTGATTCCCCTAGGACCTGATATCTCTTGAGGACCAAAACCTTGGGACCTACGTGCTCACCACTCGCTCTTGTATGGGCGGGAGACGGGTGTCTGACTAGTTAGGACGGTGCCACTACTACTAGGTTGATAGCAGATAGTGTCGGGAGGTACGGGCATGGAGACCCATACCCTCCTTAGACAGCATAGTGACCTCGGGGGCCCGGTACTATGTCTCACAGTCTCAGTGTGCCGGTGGTACCTATCCGGGATGTCCCAGTACTGAGTGGTAGGGTGACATCGCACCAGTTAGAAAGCAGCCGGAATCAGTTTAGGCGGGGCACCGTCGATGATAGTGATCTTGTGGTTACGGGAGTATACGCTCTGCAGAGTTTATGAATGTATATATATAGTCCGCGGGCCACTGGTATGGCTCTTTCCTAAGACCCACGCTTCTCGGGAGTAGTGAGATGAGTCCTTTTATTCTTCCCCCTGGTTTTACCCTTCCGGCTGTGAACTGCTGAGACAGGCTCCGAGAGGGAGTTGGTCCTGTCGACTGAGTGCGAGAGGGTGAGATGTGTGTGATGGTGGTGGAATGGGATGGTTAAGTGGATGAGATGGGTTAAAACTTGATGAATTATATTATATATTATTGGTCACTGCTTGCATAGGAAACCACAGCCTTATATTAGGTCGATTTGATTATATCCTTTGCATCCCACCAAATACTACATAGCAAAAGCAAAGCATAGGGTGGGAGATGTGGGCAGTACAAACTGTACTAAAAATTATTTGGCAGGTGAACCCGACTACGATTTCACCGATGAGGAGTAGACGTCTCGTTCCTACGCTCAAGCTTCTTTTTAAGATTTATTATACTTCCGCCTTCCGCAGCTACTCCAGACGCTGCAGCTACTCTATGATTCCGCCAGTATGGCGGTGAACTATTTATGTAATTCCCCCTATTGTATTTTTTTATTCAAGTATGGAATTTTGTATCAACTATTGCTGAACAATATGATGGTTTGAGCTTCAAACTATTGTATTATTCGTCATTTGAATTTTTTCTTTATAAAAAATTGAGGATGTTTCACCGGCCATGGCCTTCGAGCAGCTCCGGCGCGTTGTACTGCAGCGTCCCGACGAGGTAGGCCTCATGCGCCTTCCCGGCGGGCTTCTGTTGCGTGGCTGATCCAAAATCACAGACCTTGAGCTCGCCGAAAGGGCAGACGAGGACATTCTCCGGCTTCATGTCCCGGTGGATGGACCCGACACCATGAATCTTCTTGGCGGCGCCGACGAGCTGTCGCATCATCTCACGGACCGCGTCCTCGGGCAAGGGCCTCCACATGGACTCGCGGAGGCTTGACCCGCTGTGGACCAGCTCCAGCACGAGGTGGACGTCCCCGGTCCTGGGGTCGGCGGCGACGTCCTGGATCCCGATGATCGACGGGTGGCCGCGGCACGCGTGGAGGGAGCCGGCCTCCATGGCGAGTGCGCGGTGGCCGTGGCAGTCCGGCCCGTCGCCGCGGGTCCACTTGAGCGCCACCTTCTTGCCGGTACGGCGGTCAAGCGCCCGGCGCACGACACCCTCGGCGCCTTCCCCGAGCACCTCGAACAGCTCGAAGTCGTCGATGTTCCGGAAACCGCTGTGCCGCGGCCGCTTGTTCGCGCCAGCAGCAGCAGCGCCTGCTTCTTTGTCCGGTGCCGGACGCTTGCGGGCCGTCGGCGGCGCCGCTACCGCCACCGCAGCAGACATGATCTGAGCTCGAGGTTGGGAGAGGAGGCAGTAGGGATCTGGGTGGGCGCGAGGAGGGCGGGATTGGAAGACGAGTGCAGAACAAGGAGAGAGCGAATTGCAGATCGAGATTAGAAAGAAGCGATGGGGAGAAGCAGGGAAGGGAAGGGGGATCTGATCTGACAGCTGCGATGGCGGTGGCGTGGCTGTAACGCATACGACTCCGACTCGAATTCAATTTTTGGTTTCGAGTCGAATACGGCCTCCCGTTTTCGCGGCCGCGCCAAAATTCCGCGTAACCACTCGAGTCGGATCGGCAGGTTTTGCTGACCTCCGCACTACGTTACTGACATCAGCACAGATTTTTGTAAACGAAAATTCTTTCACAAATATTATTTGTTTTGTCTGCATAATAATATATAATGTTTATGTTTGGAAAAAAAATAAAACTCCATTAGAATGCACCAAAAATATTAAAAACAACAATAAGTAGAGAAAATACGTAAAGAAAAAAAAGAAATTGGTGGTGTGGCAACGAAAAATTTGTATGTCATGCGTTTAAATTAATTGCACAAACCAAATTAAAAAACTCTACTTTATGACGAACAATAATGTTATTTGTTCTAGTTTGCATAATATATGATTGCTATGATTCAAAACAAATAAAATTCATTAAAATCAACAATAACAGGAGAGAGAAATACGTAACTGGCACGGAAAAAATGGGTTGTGTGGCAACGAAAAATATGTAAGTGATGCATTTAAATTAATTACATGAACCAAATTTTTTTAGAAAAACTCTACTCTATGACGAACAAGAAACATACTACCATAAACTAGATGTAATGTAGCGATGAACAAAAAGAAGATGAAGGTATTATCAACAAACATTGGCATCATAGATGAAAACTAAAAATGGCATACCCAGTGTCGTAGGCTCCCGCACTGTGGGGTCTGGGGAAGAGAAAACTAATGGACAAAATGATTGTCACGGCGAACCAAATATTTGCCATTTATGAAAAAAATAAATAAAAATTCTAAGAAAAATAAAAAAGGCTACCCCCTCACAAGAAAGAAAACCAAAATAGATAAAGCATAGATTTAACAAGCATAAACCAAAATAAATCTATAATTATGTTATACATGATCCAATGGGTATAAAATTTTTACTACAATTGAACCATACAATAATGAGTCCACCATACAAATTTCACCACAATTGAACCATAGAAGCTACAATTTTGATTATTCTAATTAATTACGAAAAATATATACCTAAAGCTACAACAAAAACTTTATACCGAAGCATATCGAATTATATATTCACTATGTAGATCTACTCATATGGATTCCAACAAAATTAAAATTTTAATTTTAGGAGTTTTCTATAATTTACTATGTTTTTTAAGATTGTATGGAAATAATATAAAAAACATTGTTACTGTACCAAAACTGCATGGACGGCAGGGTGGCATTTGGCCGGTATGAAAAGTTCAGGGGTAGAAAATTCGGTTTTATAATTTGGAGGTGAAGTCCACTCTGAAGGGATCGATTGGATGCACACCAAACAAGTACCGGCTCTTCACAGAAAAATGATAAGATGAACCAATCAAATCATTTCTCTTGTCTATTCCGTCATCAATATCTGAAATAATAAACTGAAACGTAGAATAATGTCGGGTTGCATCGGTAATATATTATACATCTTCTTCTGGACTAAAATAAAAAGAATTGTAATTTGTAAAACAAAATCATTAAATTATCAAATCTAGCAGATTGTGTACAAAAATCTGGTCAACTGGTAGTAGCATCGTTGTAAGCCGCACTGATGTCAGTTCTCTATCTCAGCATGCAAAAAGAAGATCGGTAATGCTGGTAATTAGACGTCCAACCTCATCGGACGTGGCACGTCCAACCTCATCAGACGTGGCACGCGTCGACTGTACCGATACGCCACCCACCGCCCACTCCACGCCTCGTGCACTCCGGCGACCCAACCTCTCCCACTCCTTATCCACTCGCTTTCCCCTCTCCAGTCTCGCACAGCTTCGGCGAAGAAGTGCCCCTTCCACCTTCATGGGGCGCGACGACGGCCGGCCCTCCATCTCCCTTTCCACCAAGCCTCGCAGGACCTAACACGCGCGCAGTGCAACTGCCATGGCTGTGGGAGCCAAGAGCCCGCGAGCTTCCGAGGACCTCTCCACACGCCACAACGCCCATTGAGCCGCCTGCCCTTCCTCCATCCCTCGCCCCTCTCTCCCCTTGCAGCGACCTCCACGCCCCTCTATGCCACCAGAGTGGTGGTGACGAAGGTGGCTTCCGGCCAGGATAGCATGCTCCCTCCCTCCTCCTGCTCTTCGGCCCAAAGTGGTAGGTGGCAGGGGATCGTTTGGGGCCTTCACATCCTCCTCCCCCTCTCCCTCCTCGTCCTCCCTCTGGATCTATGGGATGTGGTGCCGATTAGGGTTCCAGTGAGCCAGATCTCGCCATTGTTGCAATGATCATTTCAATGTTGCACTTGCAGTGCTTTTGATGTTTGCAACAACTTTTCCTCCTTGTTTCTAGCAGATGCTCCCCTTTGTTGTAGTGGATGTTGTGTTGAATATTTTGCAGTAGGAATTTTTTGATGTTGTAGTTCATATTTTTATTTGTTCCATTAGTTGTTCTTTAGATGTTTTCAATAGCATTTTTGTTATTTCATTAGTTTTTTCAGTTTTATTTACATTTATGTATCCTTTGATGTGTTGCAACAACATTTCCTCCTTGTTTCCAGAAGATGCTCCCCGCTGTTGCAGCGGATGTGGTTTTGAACGTTTTTGCAGCATGAATTTTCGGATGTTGTAGTTAGTATTTTCTTTTGTTCCATTAGTTGTTCTTTCGATGTTTTCAATAGCTTTTTTAGGTTGTTTTACCAGTCTTTGTCGATTTGTTTTCATTATGTATCCTTCGACGTTGCACTAGCTTTTTATCCTTTTGTTGCAGTCGAGGGCGGCAGGCTAGTAGCAGGTGTGCTTGGGGCAGCGGCGAGGTCAGAGCCGAGGCACGGGGAGGGCAAGGGTCATTTTCCTTGTCGCGATTTGGGGCCGACGGCGAGGTCAGAGGTGGG
>CM041644.1:9034232-9045078 GCA_023333625.1 Bothriochloa decipiens
CAAGCGAACAGGGAGAGGGCGTCCGACGTATATGACAAATTAAACTTTTACACATCTACCATCATGCGGCTTATCGGTGTGATGGAAGACATGGCCACGCTCTCACATGCCAACATCAATCCATCGCATACATGGAAATTCGGACACGATGTTCTTGCAAGGTCCCTGCCGCCGTGTTCTATGCATCCTCCACACAAGTCAAGGTCATAGAGGTGGAGGAAGGGAGCGTTGTCGTTGGTGAGGAGGAAGAGAATTCCGCTCACCGTGCAGGACTGCAAGACAAGGCAGCCAGGAGGGACAGGGGCATCGCCAATGCAGCTGGCTCTCCATGTCGCGGCTTTGAATGTGCCACCACAACATCTGTCTATGTGCTCGGCCAAGGCAATAGAGCATCGTGTGGAGGCGGGATTAGGGTGGAGATAGAAGCCAGTGGGGTCTCGAGGTGGGATGGAAAAGGAAAACCTGCGTGCAGTGGTTGGGTGGTTTTAGACATGAGGGGTGTGGCATGTAAGATCTTGGGTAATGGAAGGCTCATAATGAGGCCTATAGATCGAATAGTTATTAGCGAGTGAGAGTAAGATCTTGGAGGACAGAGGACTAATATGAGAGGGTGGCAAGATCAGACGGTTATGACAAAAAGGAGAGCTCGCCTCAACTCGTTTGCTCTTTTATAGTATGATGATGTGATATTGATAATGATGATAGATTAGGTGGGTATAGATATACAAAAGAAAATTTATCCGGTTAATTACTTTAGATCAATAATTTGCATGGTATTAGAGTATAATATATACCTATGCTAATGTATGGTTGCTGTTTTTTTCATAATAATATAGTTAAGAAATATATATTTATATGCAAATTAGGTCACACTGTTGTTGTCACCGATGATGATAAGTGTGTACCAGAATTATAGGTGGATTTCCTTCAAACTTTCAGGATTTATATATTTTTTCTATTGTGTCGTGTAAAGAATAACGTAAAGGCTTGAAAACAGACTCTACTATATCTGTATAGAAAACAGTTAATTAAACTGACAAAATGAGATGTCATTGTAATTTATTGAGTGTTTCCAACTCATAAGATATTCAAATAAAAATTCTGAATTTTTAGATAATAATGAAATACTATTACAAACATATTGTGACGTACACATAGGCACGGTGGGGAGCCTGGGTCGGCAAGCCCACGGGCCGGTTTACACTATAACATTTCCAACTCATAAGATATTCAAATAAAAATTGTGAATTTTAGATAATAAGCAAATGATACTCCAAACATATTGTGACGTACTCGAGGCTCGTGAATTGCGACACTAAACAAGCACCGGTGCGGAACCCAACCCGTGATCCTGGCAGGTCGTAGAGCACCTCGATGGTTCGATGGTTCAGGTTGCCGATGAGCCCAGTGTATTCGTCACCTGTCGACCAGAACGCGAGGCAACCATCCAGCAGGAGCCCGGATGAGGCGTCGATGTCGACGGTGGCGCCGCCCCGGAACGTCAGCGACACGGTGGGCACCTTGACGTTGTCGTACCCAGTGAGGTTGTAGCAGGTGTCGAGCTGGGCCGTCGGCGGCGCCAGAGGGTACTCCGCCATGGCACTCCGGAACGCGGTCCGCAGTGCCGCGTAGGCCGTGTCCTGAAGCGCCGTGACGACAGTGGCTGAAGCCAAGATCATCCCCTCCTTGAACACCGCGGCTGGTATGTCTAGCTGTTGCCCGCCGACGCTGATGCCGGTGAGCATCAGCTGGTAGAACCAGGGCTGCTCGTCGATTGTGAGCATCGGCGTGAAGACGAAGTCTGACGTGTTCTCCGGCGCCCCGAAGGCCAGGAACCCCGTGGAGTCTCCTGTTGGCGGGAGGCAGAGCGAGAAGGCGCCACGGTGCTCTGTGGACGTCTGCCCCACAAGGGACAAAGGCAGGCGGCCCAGGGCGAGCACGCCGTCGTACTTGATGCCCTCAACGCCGGAAGGGGCTGCCTGGTCATGAACGCAGCCAAAGTAGAAGTTCTCGACGACGGCTCCTGGACCAAGTGTCAGCCTATCGCTGCTGTACACGCCGGTCGTGTTGGCGCCACTGCCATAGTGCAGAGAGAACCCGCATCCCCAGTTGCTGGCGCAGCCATTGCCACCGTAGCTAGCGGCCAGGTCTCTGCACTCCTGTGAGTCACAAGGAATAGTGGTGTAGGTAGAAGACCTACTCGGATCAAATGGAGGGAGTTTCTGGGCGTAGCAGGTGCTGGAGTTGCACGGCTTACACTGCACCCACGTCAGATCGCTTTCAGTGGTCAGTGCCAGAGTCTGGGGGACTGCCGGCGTGCCCAAGCCCACGGTGACAAGGTAATGTCGCGTGTCATAGGTTGAGCCCAGCTGTGTCGGGACGCTTACAGTTGAAGCTTCATTGCTCTACTGTCTCCTGCTCATGGACATTCTCCTTGTGATGTACCTGGTGCGCACACGATCTTGGTGAAGCCGTTGCGCCAGAGACGCCTCGTCTTTGGTCCGCAACGGCGAGCACGGCCCGTTCCGATCTGCCACGCCCTGGCTGTGCAGACGACCCTGCAAACATGGAGAGGTTTTGCATTAGTATTGACAAGGAGCTGGCTTTGTTCATCATGGGATCCATGTGATTTAATTATATATAGATTTGTTGATACCATTCAATGTCGAACACGATTCTTCTGATGACTGAAATGATGATGTTTTTGGCACCATCACATATCTGCTTTCCTTCTAACCTCCTGCTGCTTCATTTGCTTGGGTAATGCCACCGTAACTGCATATGGCGA
The DNA here is from genome assembly GCA_023333625.1 of Bothriochloa decipiens. Taxonomy (NCBI): domain Eukaryota; kingdom Viridiplantae; phylum Streptophyta; class Magnoliopsida; order Poales; family Poaceae; genus Bothriochloa; species Bothriochloa decipiens. The sequence goes on from CM041644.1 coordinate 9,037,021, forward strand.
GTAGGAGCACAGAGAGTAGAAATGAGTGAGATACTGTGTTTCATTCCACTACTATGACGTGTGTTAAATAAGGGACGCACTCGATTTGTTTACGAGGATCAACGGACTTGGTCCACACTTGGAAGTGGAAACGAGCCTGCGTATATTCCCCTTCAGCTGGCTGTCTTTTTTATATTTTGTCTCGACGTCTATGCACACAATCTGTAGGGGCTGCCAAGTGTTATGTTAGTGTGTGACTACAGCAACGCTGCCAATCCCTGAAGATCTGATGTACTAATACTAGGAGTAATATATTTATGTATTTGGGAACATATAAGGCCTCCGTACGTTCATGTCTTTGTACTTCCATCCAGAATCTCGATTATATATAATCTGGTATCAATGATGATTTGGCTCCATGCTTAGTCCCCAGCAGCCGTTTTTTTGTTACATTCATCTCACTATGCTAGAAAAGCTCATCAGTGATGCATCTAGAGGGTCATCAGTGACGCGTAAAAGCCACATCATTGTTCTTGTATCAGTGATAAGGGTACATCAGCTTATAGATATGTCCCACAATCTAAACAAGCCTGAAATACAAGACCAATTCATACTTGTTAATCCATACCTACTTTTTATTGCCAGCCTTTCTTGCCATTTTCGTACTTATGCATTATTGACTCATTCTTATACTAATTAACTATCTTGTACATCCTCATAGTTGAAGGGACAGAGATAGCGCTTAGTGATCGATTGAGTTACCATGGCTAGGTGAAGTAAGCAGGTGCTTGTGCTGATCTGAGGTAACGATAAGTCATGTAATACCATATATAAAATCATTGTTGGATCAACAATTAAATTGCCTTGATTCTATGCATTGAACTCTTATGTGTTGAAATAGTTCAAGTCACGGACTCAATGGAGGATTTGCTCAAGCGTTGAGACAAAGTTGGTTGTAACCCTTGTGAAGTGTTAGAATCTAGTACCCCTGGTTATGTGTAGAAGTCGACTGTAAATTCATAAGTACAACTCCAACCAAGTACATGTGGTTGCCTCTCTCTCATAACCATACTTGCCCCTGGGATCATATTTTTTTTGACCTATACATGAATGTAGTGCAATAGAATTATCTTGGCAAAGGACGGCTCCTGCTTGGTTCGGGTCTTCGGGACTTCGGGCTATGGAGCTCGGTCCTTTCGGCGTGCCTGGGGCAAGAACGCGCGGTTGGAGGTTGAGGTCACTAGGAAAGTGTCACGGTGTATAAGAAAGGTAAACCCAGAAGCATAGGAGAGCAAGTGGGCTAGGAAGCCCAATCCCAATTTTGCAGGCCCAAGCTAGAGCAAGTAATTTCAAGCCTAAAACTGGCCGGCTGCGTCTGGCGAAAGCCGCTGTCCAACAGCTGTAATGAGATCGTTTAAAAGAGGGGCGAGGAAGCAAAACGGAATTTGTCTTGGTTGTTGCCGGTTGAAACCTTTGGCGGCAAGCTTCGGCTCGAGTTGGCCGGCGGCAACCATCGCCACTGGATTCTGTAACTCGAGTTACCGTTCTAAGCAATACAATTCGTGATATCGTAGCTAAATCATATCGGTGTTGTTACAGAAAGTAGCATTGGACAAGGGCCTAATAAGGCTTGGAGGAATGGGACTTGTGAAACTGTAATGATCGATCTTTGGTCGCGGAGGGTACCTTTCTGCGCTAATGATGGGTTGTGTTCTTCTCCGACTTCGATCGAAACAGAGCAACAACTGAGAATGCAAAGAAGCAGAGCACGGGCCATGATGCCGTAGGACGACGAACTTCGTTCGGTTTTTCTTGCGCAGAGGATGAATGGGCGATCCATCTCGTTCACCAACAGCTTGTTTGGTATGCGTCACGAGGCTATGCGGAATCATCCGATCCTGACACCACCGAAGCCAGCCCAGGCATTTGGTTTGTGGTATGTCATCGAGTCATCCATCCATCACGACTAGACCATTCCTTGCTGTTCTGACTTGGGCCTCCAAACCAAACATACTGGAAGCCTTTCGCAAGTCTACTGACAACAAATTTACAAGCAAAGTAGACAAAAATGGTCCGGTCTTGTGCGCTTTGATGAAACAAGAACCGAAATACTCCTTTCCGTTTGCATTCCGAGCCTTGACCATATCTCAACCGGTTCACGTCGTGGTTGAGGACGTGGCGCTCAAATGGGCCGCAACATTTCGGTGGAGGACCTGGAAGCCCGCAGACTACTGGGATTGTGAGCTTATTGCCAGAAGTTGTCACTGTGGGTCATTGGTATGCAGTAATTGGAGTCAGGTACGTGTTAAGCATGAGTATCATCAATCAGTTGTATTTGTATATTGCAAGCCTAAAACAGTTGTTGTACACACTGAGCTGAAAATTGGTTCTAGAGGGACCCGAGTATGCTTTAGTTCTCTTCAGAAAGGACGGCAAAAATTTTGTCGCGATTTCTATTAGACAAAAAAAAAAGATGGTAAGTGAAAACTGATCAAAAATCATATAACTAAGGAGAGCCCCTCTCATCCTACATGACTTTATACAGCAACTCAGCACCAACTTGGTCGAAACGACCCCAGCTACTCAACTTGGTCATTAAAAGAACCTATTAAACAACTTAAAATAACAACTACCGGATGGATTGAGACATCAACGTGGCAAAACCACTCTATAGAACTCCAAATAGAAAGACCACTGGCACTCCCACACAACACAACAGCCAGGCTTGCCACGAGACATCCCAACCGAGTCCAAATCCACAACGCCTTCAAGAAGGTTACGACGTCCAAGCGCCGCTGTCGCTCGTCCGAGAAGGACTGGGTTTTCACCCATGGATAGTGCAGGTGAAGCGACGCCCTCAACAGGGAGAACGACACCCGCAGATGTCGTCGTCGCCAGGCCTTCGCCCAAAGTACCCATAGCACGGACATCAGCCAGGTTATCGTGTCCCCGCCAGGGGCCAAAGCCGTCGTTGCCAGACCTGCAAAAGCCTCACCGGAGAGGTCGACGCGCCGGCCACGTAAGTAGCCGCAAAGCTGCATCAGCACCATGCCAATCAGACGATATGCGAAGACCGGCCTCCCGCCACCATGCACGTCCACCAGCCGCACCACCCACCGCCGCACACGTCCACCGAAGACGTCACCGACCTGCCCTGAAGGTGCCGGATCTGGAGCAGCGCCCTAGACCAGCGCCCCCATTGACGCTGAGGCCTCCGTCCTCACAACGACCACCCCACAACAGCAGTCAAGGCAATGGGGAGAGGGACGGCATAGACGAGGACCGCCGCCCCAACGCCAACATGCATGCACCCCAGCCACCGCCATAGAGAGGCCACCATGAAGAAGAAAGGAGAGGGCAAGCAGAGGGGGAACCCCACCGCTGCCCCCTGTGTCCGCACGGGCACAATGAAGAAGAGCAGCCACAACCGGGCCCAACACCACTAATAGCACCACCACGGCACCGCGGGGATGCCATTGCCACAGCCGGCCATGCCACGAAGGCATCGTCGAAGGAGCCATCTCACCACCATTGACCGTCGCGTCCCCTAGCCGCCCTGTCACCCGATCCACCCCAAGGCTGACCGGATTAGGCCAAGGGGAGGGCGGATTCAACAAAGGGCCAAAGAATTCGGCCACCGGTAGTCGACCTCGAGCCAGAGCACTGGGGGAATGGGGGCCCAAACCATGCCGACACCATGCCACACCACCCCACCTCCACCACCAGAAGCCGGAGAAGACCATGGAAACTGTCGATGCCACCACGTCCACTGCCACCCCCCGGCACCACCGGCTACAGATCCAGTTGAGGAGGCCATGGATCTGGGCACAACGGGCCAGGATCCCGACGCCAGACTCCCCACGACCACATCCGGCCGTAGGGAGTCCCGTGCCACCGCTGCTGCCAAGCAAGGAGAACAGGAGGGCAGGAGACCCCGCCGTGGCCGTCGGTGAAGGCCGAGTCGAGCCCCATGCATCTCGATGATGACCACGACCCGTCCAGACCACCGCCTCCCGCGCCACCACTCCGCCAACAAGCAGGGAAGCCCCACCGCCGCCATCCTGGTGAGCCATGCGGCCTTACCGACAGCCCACTCCGGTGGCCGCACGGCTAGTGAGGGGGAGGGGGTGGTGACGCCGGCTAGGGTTGGGAGCCGCCCAGTCGCTCGCGTGGGGAGTGACATGGGGCCGGCTGTGATGGATGTTGTGCCCGCTAAAATGTGACAATAGCTTTATGCTTTCGTTTTTTAAGCAACAACATTTGCCAGTTTTAGGATGCAATGTAGAGGTGTCTATTAGTATGTACCAGTAAGTAGTTACTGCATTCGAACGATCAGTAAACTGTTCATTTGTCTGACCCTATGTGTTGAAGTGATCTTTTTAATAAGATACTCTTCTTGTTGTAGGACGGACCCAGATGTTCCTTCTATTGCCACATAATTTGTGTTGTTCAAGATTTTACAGAGACCTTAGAGTAACTCTACTTTATTGAGAAAAGTCAATCCTCTATTTCAAGTGATATTTTTTGTGAAAAGTCAATCCTCTATTTCAACTGATATGATGAAGAGGGTTAAGAAATCATAGCTCCGCATAAAAAAGGTGATGTACTCTTGCAAATTGTGATCCTCATTTCCTTTAGACATGCAACCCACATATCACTTAGGAAAACCATAATTACTTATATTACCTTTGCTCATCTTTCTCTTAGCATCTCTTCTCATCGTCGATCCATCTAGATGATGCGACGACTTGCTCACAACCTTGGTTTCCTAGAGCGGTGGCGTGGTGGCCCACCCACTGCACTCTCAACCACCTAGAGGAGAGGTGCGGTAACGGGCTTATTCAAGAACTTCTTTGCTTCTACCTACTGGTCTTTGTTGTGTGTGGGGGGGTGGGGGGGATAACCCTTGCTAGGGACCCCCAATCAGCCCCACGGCCTGGACTCCATGCCGAACAGACCTTCGTCAAAGATACTGACCCTCGCCGATGAAGGTGACCCTTGCTCGATGATGCCTCACTCCATGTTTGAGGCAGGGGTTGGCCTGCGTGATAGCACAGATTGCGAGGGACGACTGGCTCAACGGTCAGGTCATGTCACTCGGTGGAGGAACCACGCAAAGCTCTCAAGGAATCCCCTAGCGCCGATGTCAGCCCTAAACGAGGAGGCGGCGGGAGGCCCCAAGCCGAAGGGCAGATAGGTTTCAAGAATCAAAGTACGGTTTTGGCCCCGGGATGGGCCCGTCGGCAGTGTCTAAAGGGACCAAAACCCTATTGTAAAATGTCTCGTAAGTCTTGGTATGCCTTATAAAGGCCAAGGGGGGGTGGGCGGGGGGGTGGAGCTTTAGTGGGGGAGGTGGTTGTGCAATTTTAAGGCCATTTAGTGCATTTTTACTACAACGTTTATTTCTGCGTTAACCGATTTCTACCTCCTCACTTCCTGTGGTAAACCCTCGACCTCTCCCCCTCTCGGCATCAAGCGAGAGAAGAGGAGCAGGTGTAATTGTGTAAACCCCACTGTCTTGCTGCCAGTCCGGCGTGGCTCGGCGTGGGAGGGAAAGGGATGAATTCGTCTTTCCTTTCTTTGATGGATTACAGAAGGAGTTTTCTAAATTGTTAAACAAAAATTAGGAAAAAGAATTGCAAAGCACGTGTTGGAGCTATCTTTTTTCTCTTCAATCCCCTTTTATATTACAAGAGTATAGGGACAATGTATAGCAGGAGTTAGCATACATTAATATTTATAGGCTCACTACTAAACAATGTACTAATAAAATTGCCATTATAAGTTTAATGCTAAAGATTTTTTTTAGAAACAAGAGTAAATAGACAGTCCTTTTTTTCAGGGCAAAATCAGTACTAGATGGTCTCGCTCCCGTTGAAGCTCCATATCCGGATTAGAATAGCCGTCTGCGCCTCAAAACTAAATAACCACACTACATAATTTCAAGCTTGGCCTGACGGGTAGCATGTGTAGTACTAAACACGCTTCTACTGTGCTGCAAGTTTTGAAGTTGATCATTTTTTTAGATAATGTTTTTGCAGTTGATCATACAGCGAATTGTGATTCTTGTGCCGGGCTGGGTACTGTCAGGTGCTTGCATGGTTCGATAATGCTCCGGCCGGTTTTAGGGGCTCCGTGGAGCTGACGGAGCGAGGACTCGTGATGTGGTCACTAAATAGCCACGCCAACGTCACACTAATACTTTGGAGCAGCCGACAGAGCTGATCAACACTTTGGCTGAGGAATGACATTGTACGTGTCGCCAAAACGAGATATATACATAAACGACAAATGGGAAATCTTGCAGTCTTCGCAGCTTCACGGCGGATATCGGCGAATCTTAGTTGAGCCGTGCTTATATAATCCATCTATGATAAGTTAGTTGGTCCTTTGTACAGAGTACACGTACATATTATTTTTCCATGCTGGCTTCTCCTCTGCTTCTTCTATTGGTTGTCTTGTGTAGCTACTGCTGCTACATCGCCCATGGAGGCGACGAGCATGGGTTCGTAGTGGTGCCACGCAGGTCTCATGAGCCAGAAAAAGTAGCATGCTCTGCATCCAGAGGTTTGTGACCTAAGTATTTCGTCGTGCACTTGTTTGCCGCCTGCACATATGAGATCATCACGTAAACACACATACGCATGATGACTTTCAGTGAACCCGGAGCCGAGCAGCGCTACTGTGTCCCTGCCACTAGCGCACCGGTACGGACCGTGCGCGCCGTCACAGTACTCCGACGTGCCGCTGCCGTCCTTCTCCGAGATGCTACGCCGCAGCCGCGCCCGCACGAACTACATCATGAGCCGAGCGTCCATGGGCATGGCGAGCACGCGAGACGATGCCGCCGTGACCGTCCCAGCCCACCTAGCTGGCTCCGTGTCGGACGGGCTGGAGTACGTCGTCACGCTGGGCTTCGGCACGCCATCGGTGCCACAGACCCTCCTCATGGACACCGGCAGCTCCCTCACCTGGGTGCAGTGCGCGCCGTGTAACTCCAGCTGCTACCCGCAGAAGGATCCTCTCTTTGATCCCAGCAAGTCTTCCACCTACGCTGCCATCGGCTGCGACAGCGACACCTGCCGGAAGCTCGATCACCACAACGACAACGGCTGCACGAGCGGCGCCGGGGGCACCCAGTGCGGATACAGAGTCGAGTACGGATCCGGCTTGCGTACGAGGGGCGTGTACAGCAACGAGACGCTGACGCTGTCTCCGGGGGTCACCGTCAAGGACTTCCGTTTCGGCTGCGGCCGCGACCAGCGCGAAGCCGACGACGGCGTCGTGGGTCTCGGAAGCATATTGGGTCTCGGAGGCGCGCCGGAGTCGCTTGCCATGCAGACGTCTTCGGTCTACGGTGGCACCTTCTCGTACTGCCTTCCGGCGCGGAACAGCGACGCAGGGTTCCTAGCCCTCGGCGCGCCGCCGTCGAGCGCTAACACGTCGGCCTTCGTGTTCACGCCGATGTGGCACCTGGAGGATGACCCAACGTCATACATGGTGAACATGACGGGCATCAGCGTGGGTGGGGAGTCGCTGGACATCCCGCAATCGGCGTTCCAAGGTGGTATGCTCATAGACTGCGGCGGGATCGTCACGGCGCTTCCGGACACTGCCTACAACGCGTTAACGGCCGCGCTCCGGATGGCCTTCGCGGCGTACCCCATGGTGTCAAGCGAGGACTTCGATACCTGCTACAACTTCACCGGTTACAGCAATGTCACCGTGCCGAGGGTCGCGTTCACGTTCAGTGGCGGCGCCACCGTCGACCTCGACGTCCCCAATGGGATTCTGGTCAAGGACTGCCTCGCCTTCCGGGAGTCAGGGCCAGATGTCGGCCTCGGCATCATCGGCAGTGTGAATCAGCGCACGATCGAGGTGCTCTACGATGCCGGCCGTTCCAGGGTCGGATTCCGAGCCGGTGCTTGCTGAAGCAGTATACTGTATGTGGTTCGGTGCTAGTACATGGGAACGTACGTCTGTTTGCTCATGACGCTTATCGATTTTCTTATGATGCGTGCTATGTTTTTTTTTTCTTTTTTTATGAAATAAATCGATGGTGTGGGGTGGTTTTGGGGG
>CM041644.1:9045178-9154373 GCA_023333625.1 Bothriochloa decipiens
GGGGGGGGGGAGGCCGGAATGCCGGATCTCCACCTCAAACAGGTTCCTCATGTTAAGCAACTTCTTAGCAACTACTGAACTCTTTCCCAATAGGACAAGCACTTCATAGCAAAAGTCTTTGCTTCTAAACGTTCTCATAATCAGGCACTACTAAATATATACATTATGATAAGGACACACTGTATCTGCTTCTAAACGTTATGATAATCTAGTAAGAGAATATGAATAAAGTCGCATCATATATTTTTGAATGTCGCGAACTATATGTAGTAACTCACATCGTTTTTGTCTAAAGCCATCTTAGTGTTGAAATAACCAATACAATGTTTAGGTTTACAAATACGTATGCGAACATTGTATCTATTATCTTGGCAACAAGATGGCTTCAAACAAAAAAGTTGCGAGTACAAGTTTTAAATCTCTTCGAGCTCTACAAATTAATATAAATTTTATGTCCATCCAAGATTATATGGAAAATGTATGATTTTTTTAAGAAATATTACAAAGAACAACAATATAAATTCGACCCATTCAGAATGGTACAAAGGGAAATCTACCAATAAATCTGACCGATTGAATTCACGAAATTATTATTCTTTTACAAAAATGGTCCACCATTTAATTTAATCTTTTGTAAAAAGTAAATAGGTTTTGGAACCTTTCGGTGGCATCATGAGATTCTTTGTATTCCTTAAAATTACTGCAAATAGGTTCAAGTATCTAACTGGTTTGACTTTCAAAACTGAATATTGGAAGTGAAAGTGATACGATCGAAGGTAATGACAGACCAAACTCAATATTCGCTTTATACCATCATGTCTCATCTGATCATATACACGACTCCCCTATTTTAAGAGAGGCAAACCGCCACGAAGTTCAGTGATCATTGCACCCTTGTATGTGATCAGTCGACTATACCCCATGGAGTGAGGTAACTACGATGATGCTGAGATTGAGGAGGATGAACACATTGCGGTCATGATTGTGGTGTGGAGAGTTAGAGGTAGAGCCGTAGAGGGTGGATTGATGGCCATGGATCCTTGATTCCCTTTCTTAATGGTAGAGAGATTGACGATAGAGGAATGAATAATGGTGAAGAAAGAGTGCAAGGATAATGCTGTCTTGCATTGCTTCTTGTCGAGCTGGTTTTTGAGTACTGGGGATGTGGGGTGTGGAGTCGCTGCAAGGTTGCCAGATGGTCCAACAAGTCAATTTGACTTGGTCTATTGATTACTCAACATAGTGTTTGCTTTGACAGCAGGCCTTTACTATGATTTGGTTGGAGGACTACGAGCTTCTAGGCCCCTCGTGTGCAGGTGGTTTCGTTGGTTAACCATAACATTGTTTTTTTGTAACTAACATGTTTGTTTTGGAGAAATTGGTTAATGTTAAGTCGCAAAGCATGAACATGAAGAAATATCCTCATGCATGGATGAAGAAATCAAGTTGAGGAACATAAGGGCGCGAGGAAGGAGCGCATACATCCACAACAACCCAAACAAAAAATGGGCATTGCTTAGATGACGAAAAAACTTGCCTGAAAAGTACTATAATATTTCGTTTGTATTTGATAATTATTATCAATCATGCCCTAAGTAGGTTCAAAAGATTCGTCTATCAAATTATAGACAAACTGTGTAATTAGTTATTTTCTTTTTATTTTTATCTATATTTAATGCTTCATGCATGCGTGTAAATATTCGATGTGACGGGAAATCTTGAAAAGTTTTCAACTTTTCATCACATCTAAACAAATGCCCCAATGGAGGAGATTAGAGATGGATGTGATAGAATAGGGAGAGCTATATTTTTTCAATTAATCCATTCCTTAGAATAGATATTTTTAAAAAACATAAGCACGTGCTCCTAATATAATCCAAACAAAAAAAATCCATTACACAAAAGAGGAAGCTCTTACAAGTTACAGGACAGGTACACGGCAATGGCAGAGCCATACGGTTCTGTATCACTAGTACATAGCTGGTGCCTCGTGTAATAAAATTCTGCACCAAGCTCATGCTAGAAACAACACCTGCTCCAGCTCCCCCTTATGCTAGGCAGCTTATGAACCTGCACAACACCACGTCACCCCTTCACTTCCCCCAGACAAGTGCCGATGCTGGAAAGTCCCCAGACAAGTGCCGATGCTGGAAAGTTGATACATGGGCCGTGGGCGTCAAACGTTCGATCTTCTCGGCGGCATGGGCGAATGCGCATCGCTCGCTCTTGAGCTGAACACTGATCTTGGGTACTGAGAATCCACCATCATCTCCTGCAAAATTTCCCATCGAATGCTCGTGTCAGTTATATATGCTTAGATGATGTTTGGTTATTATGGATGGAGGATGCTTACGGCGGCGTGCGACCGTGAGACGTTGCTATGGAACGGCGAGCTGTACATCCCACCGCCGCCGCCCATGCCGCCACCGCCTCTGATGGCGCCGCAGTACTGCATGTTGTCCTCGCCGAGCGCGCGAAGCCGGTTGAGCTCCGGGAGCACGACAGCGCCGAGGTCCGGCCGGTCCTTGCGTCGCAGCTCGCAGCACCGGAGCGCCATCTCGGCGAGGCACTGCGCCTCCTCGAGCGGCCAGTCTGGCACGGCGGGGTCGAGCAAGTCCTGCAGCGCGCCCCGCTCCAGCGCGCGGCCGACGTGGTGCGTCAGCCCCATGGGCGGCTTCGCCGTGATGATCTGCAGCAGCATGACGCCGAAGGAGTAGATGTCGGACTTGACGCCGAGCATGCCCGTCTGCTGGTACTCCGGGTCGATGTAGCAGAAGGTGCCCGCTGTGGACGTCATCCGGTACTGCGTCACGGTGTCGGCGACGGACGGCGGCACGAGGCGCGCCAGCCCGACGTCGCTGATCTTGCTCACGTAGTTGCGGTCCAGCAGGATGTTGCCCGGCTTGAGATCCCGGTGCACCAGCGGCTCCGGCTTGGTCTGGTGCAGGAACAGCAGGCCCGTGGCGATCTCGGCGCAGATGCGGAACCGGTGCTGCCAGGGGATCACTGGCCCGCCTGAGCCGCCGGCGCGGCGGAACAGGCAGTCATCGAGGCTGCCGCTGGCCATGTACTCGTACACGAGGCAGCCGTACTCCGGGCACGCGCCGAGGAGGAGCACCATGTTTGGGTGGCGGATGCAGCTGAGCACCTCCACCTCCTGCTGGAACTGCGACCGGCCCTGCGCCGCGTCTGGCCGGAGCACCTTGATGGCCACCTGCGTGTGGTCCAGGAAGCCCTTGTATACGGGGCCGTACCCGCCCTCGCCGACCTTGCGCGCGTCGTTGAAGTTGTCGGTGCCCTGCTCGATCTCCTCGATGCTGTAGCGCCGGTACCGGACCTCGTGCGACAAGCCGCCACTGCGGTTGTTCTTGCGCTCCTCGGCCTCCTTGAGCAGCTTCTTCTCGGCGGTGATCCGCTTCTGCACCTCCATCTCCGCGATCCGCTGCGACGCCTCTGCCGCCTCTATGGCCGCCTTCGCCTTGGCCTTCTCCCGCTCGATCATCGCCATGGCCGAGTCCTCGGTCACCTGCGTCTTCTGCTCCTCCTCCATCTTCCAGCGCTGCAGCTCCATGGCCTTCTGCTTGGCCGTCAGCGCCTCCTTGCAGGCCGTGCTGTACATGTCCATGGTCTGCTTCAGCTCCAGACGGAGCCGCTTCATCTCCGCCTCCACGTCGTCCTGCATGCCCAGGGAGCAGTAGGAGGAGCTGCTGCTCTGCGAGAAGGTGGTGTGGTCCATGCCGCCGCCGCCGAAGGAATCGCCGCCCCACTTGCTGGGCGTGCGCGACGACATGTCGAAGCTGTGGTCGTAGCTGTCCACGGATCCGTTGGACATCCGCTGCGGGATCATCGCTGACGAGTGGTGGTCGACGCTGCGGCGGCCGGTGCTGCTGACGAACGAGATGTCCGCCGAGTCCGGCATGGACATGTGGCTGAGGTCCGCGTACGACTTGCGCGTGTTGGCGGGGCCCCCGCGCGCGAACGGCGACCGGAAGTTGTCCACCCGCGGCGTCTCGCCGTGCTCAGAGTGGCCCCTCGACGAAGACGACCACCGCTGCGACTGTGGCGGCGGCTCGGGCTTGGGCGTGCTCTGCTGCGCCGCCGACTGGATCATCTGCGACCGGAGCGGCGACACCCGCGGCGCGGCGCGGATGGAGTTGCGCTGCGACGCCACCTTGCCCTTGTTGACGATGTACACAGTGCAGAAGTCCGGCGCGCCCTTGGAGATGGTGGTGGGGATGTCCGCCTTGAAGCGGACGAAGCCGCCCCTCGCCGTGGCGCCGAGGACGAGCTTCTCCACGGCGGCGTGCGCCGAGAACTCGATGATGGCCTTGGCCACGTCGTGCTCGTCCAGCACCACGTCCTTGCAGTGGATGTCCTTGCGGGTGCAGAAGCAGCGGAACGGGAGGAAGAGGTCCTTCATGTGCGGGTCCGTCGGCTGCTTGAACCCGGCGCCGTCCTCCACGCCGCCGGAGGTGCCCTTGGTGTTGACGTGGACCAGGACGATGGTCTGCCCCTTGTGGACCAGCGAGTCGATGGCCCACTTGAGCGCGTTCTGGCTGTTCTTGTCCTTGTCGATGCACACGGCCACCAGCGGGTAGCCGAGGTCCGTCGTCCCGGCGTCCCTGCCGCCGTCATGGTACGACCGCCCCATCTGTCTGTCGTCGTCCTTGTCAACGGCGGTGACCCTCCCTAGCTTTTTCCGCCGGATTAACCGTTCGGCTCACGAGCCGCAACACGACGACCGACGACGATCTCGATCAGTGTTGTGCCATGGCCAGACGGACGGACGGGAGGACGACGGGGGCACGCCGAGGGGCCGGGAGGGCACGTCGTCGGTCTTCTTCGCAGCTTCTTCCTGCTCCAAGGTTGACCTCTCCGTTATTAAGCACGCCATTTTAGGGATGTGGTGGCCGTTTAGGCCGTACGTGCCGGCCGAAAATAGAGCTGTTCAACAAACGGGGCTTCAACCTCGTTCAATACTTCAATGGGTGGCCACTGGACAACAGATTTCCTGTCCTTTTGGAACACATGTTATATTTATTAGTCGAGTTTCTTTTAGCCCTTTGGATTGCATTGTCACAAATCCACCGTGCTTGCATTGCTGATGAGTGCACACGATTTCAGCTTGTTTATAGCTTTTCCAAAGTCTACTTAACTTCTTGAACTTAGTTTATAGCTAGAAAAACAAATCAAATCTATAACAACAAATTTCGGTCAAAAAATCTATAACAACAAATTAGTTTCACTAATTTTCTCATAAAATATATCCTGGAAGTGTGTTCATTTAAATGTCTTATCATTTAGAACAAGGTGAATAATATATACTTTTACATATGTATTATAAAAAACATTTGGATAATATATAATTTCGAAATGCTGGAAAGCATTTGGGATACTCGTGATATAAACAAAATTGGGCTACAAATTTAAATTTACTAGTCACACTGTCAATAAAAAAAACCAAAGCCTATCGTCCATCTATAGAAAAACTACTATAAAATCAAACAAATGTGCTAAAAAAATCCGGTAGTAGGATTTAATAAACCTGCTATATAATATTTTAAAATGGAAGCATAAAGCAAAATTTTACCTAGAAAATAGAGATTTAATGCCATAGAGTTGCAAAAGAAAAAAAGATACAAAAGCAGAATTTCACCTAGAAAAATAGAGAAATTAACATGCATGAGCATGGCTGAACCAACATATTCCAGATACATGTTAACATGTACTAATATTTACTAGGTGAATTCTCTATGCGTTGCCGCGGGTATGAAGAAGTGTATTCGTCACATGTTGCGAGAATTTTCTTGTGTTGCATATGAAATGACTTATGCATGCATCAAAGCGTGTTCACATCGGTAATTCGATGTTATTGTGAGAAAGATTTAAGATATTTTAATTATTTATTATCTCAATGAATTAATTTATCTAAATGATAGATAAACAAATTTATCCTCGTGTGTATACATACTCCCTCTGTCCCCTTTTAATCGTCGTTGGAGAGGAGGGCATAGGAATTAAGGCATTAGGCTACAGACGTGAACACCCCTAGTATATAACTGCCCTGTTCGCTTGGTCGTTTTTGGCTGGCTGGTTCTAGCTGCTGCTGATTTTTTGTGAGAGAAAAATACTATTGAATGGCTGGCTGGTTTGGCTGATAAGTTCAAACGAACAGGCTGACGTTGTCTGTTTTGGACTGATATGAGCTTTGAGAGGAGGGGAAGAGACAACAGCGCTTGTGTGTGGACAGAGATGCATGCAGGCATGTATGTACGGCCTAGCGGCCGGTAGCGAGCAACAATTAAACGGGGACACACCACTATTGCTTGACAACGAATAAAAAGGGACGGGGAAAGTATGTTAGGCCTTGTTTAGATACCAAAATCGGTATCCTAATTCTGCATAGTGAGTGTCCCATCACACTGTAGCAATTTTGTTTTTATTTGATAATAATTATCCAAACATTAATTAATTAGGCTTAAAATGTTCGTCTCGTAAAGTACAACAAAACTATGCAATTAGTTTTTTTATTTCATCTATATTTAGTACTTTATACATATGCCGGCATTTTGATGTGACGGGGAATAGAAATTCTGCATAGTGAATTTTGGATACCAATTTTGGTATCTAAACAAGACCTTAGTTTCGAAATGCAGGTAGTATAGAAAAGAAAAAAAAAGAGAGAACTGTCCAACTCATAATACTTCATTTTATAGTATTTATAAACTGTTAAAATATAACACTAACACCATATTGGTCCGCAGCCATCAACTCATATGTCGTCACTTATTAAGAAGGAAATAAAACCTAACATACCAAGATGAATTTTTATTATAATTGAAATTTTTTTGACAATTACTCCTTTAAAATTAACGACTCGTAAACTTGTGATCGGCTTCCCACTCTCCTCCACCGAGCGTCCTCACCCGTCGTCCACGCCCCTCAGTCGCCGCGGTTTTCGCAGCCCGAGATCCCCTTTTCTCGGAAAATAGTCATCGTACGCCATCAGCAGGCGGCGGCGCTCCCTCTCTCTCTCACAGCCGGCGACCGGCGTCAATCCCTGCTCCCTTCAGCGTCGCTCCCAACCCCTCCCCGAAGTCCAAGCACCCAACTCGCCGAGCAACTCCGTGCCGAGCCTTCTCACGTCCGCTCCCCTCCCAGTCTGACGGCGGCGGCGGCGCATGGCCGGACGTGCGGGCACGACGGTTGCGCCCCGCTCATTACCCTACCGGCGGCGCGTGGCTCCAGTGCTCCACCCCTTCATCGATCCGCGGGGGCGCGTCCCACCCCTTCAGCGACCTTCGGCGGACCGATGTTGCTCCCCATCCGCGGGACCGACACGCGAGCATGGTGGCCTGAGCGCAATGGCCCTTGGTGCCACGCCGCTTCCCATGCCGACCGGTGGTGGTGCCCTCCCTTCCATGGCCGGCGGCGGCGCTGTCTCCCACCGGTAGAGGCGCTGCATCTCTCGATTTGCTCCTGTAAGTTGCTATGGCAGCTAGATCTGCTTCTCCCGATAGCGGCGGCGGCGGACCCTCCCGAAATCCCGCGACGTTGACGGCTGTGGCGCGGGGCCCTCCACCACCGGCGAGCGTCGGGACCTCGCTCTAGCGGTGGCTCCATTCAGTCCAGAGGTCAGCCTCATCAGGTAATGATCTTGTGTCTTTCGTGAACTGTCCATCCATGGCAAGCGCAGATTTGGTCTCGCTCATCCCAGCTCCTCTCACATGAATGGCTGCTACTTTTCATGGATCCGATGGATTTTCATGTGTAAAACAAAATGTTTGATTAATTTGTTTGATTTCACCTACTTGGTGCGAGATAGGAGTAGTGGCTCCTGCAACTACATGTATGTGTTGTCCAGATGAGAGTATCATCTGATACACTTTAGCCAACAGTTGGGATACTTATTCAGATTAGATCTTGTATCATGTAATGTTATTTTGGATGTCGTGGTACAGTTGATACTTTATCAAAATTGACTATCACTTGAGTATCAGCTGATACTTCTGATTTGGATCTTTGGATTTTTATTACTCATGATTTGATTTCAGTATGTGGTGTGATTCTGTTGAGAAAAAGTATATACACTGCATTGGTGTTCGAAGTGCAAGTGCTGCAGGAAGCCCGATTGGGATGAGGCAAACTTCAAATTCAGATGTGAGTATATTTGTACAGGGCCTCGATTTCTACAATGGGATTTATATTTGGGCTTGTGTCCAGCTGATGAATTTCGATTTGGGCAGAGAGGTAAGAGACCACTGTGGTTGGACTGTGACATCGAGCTGGAGATGTGAATTTGGAATTTGGGGATCAATCCGGCAGCATATTTGAGCTCATCAAGATGGACATGGTGATGTCTGCGTGTCCCATTTATTTTCTTGCAGATTGATGTATAATGAAGTTATGCTCTTCAGTTTGATTATTCACAAATTCAACTGTTTGTTCTGAAAAAAGTGTGACTGGACTTTAACTTACTGTATAATAATTAATAAACAATAGAGATAGATTGTTGCATAAATAGGACTCTGATAGACAGTGCATAAACATATTCAGTCTCCCAAAACATAGAGGGAGAACTGTTGCTTGCATGCTTCTCTGATCAGTACTAGTTCTTTTTGCTTCTTGGCGAAGTTCCATCAGAGAACCACACAATCAACCTTCAGAAAATGTGAGGTGTGTACATTGTTTTGTTTGGACAAGATTTTTAAATAGCATTTCCTGTGATTCTCGGTAATGGCTAGGCAAAATTTACTATGCTGCTATTGTTTTTTAATCCTGTTATTTGGAAGCAAATAAGTTTTTTTTTGTTGAGAAATAAAATGTTGTAATGAGCTAGAGATGCAGGGTGTGCAAAGCCATCTCATGAAACACCAGCAGAGGAAACGTTTGGAAATCCTAACCGGTTTTCAGAAAGTTTTGTGTCCTGGTTTTAGTTCGAAAATCCTAATAGGTTTCTGTTGCCTCATGTTCCAGAGGTATTGCTAGCACTAGCAGTGCATCTTATAGTTTCTAATCATCAAGATTTTGCTTTGCTAACTTTTGAAGCAAACCATGGGAGAATTTTGGGCACAAGAGCAGCAAGGAACAGTCACCGGGCCTTGATGGACACATTAGTGGTTACTACTGATTTAAGATCCATACGAATTCAGAGGCCCAGTACTAGGATATTTGAATGTTTAGTGGTTACTACTAATTTATTAAATAAGATTTTGAATTCCTTTACTTAGAATCTGCACTCTTAAACACTGTATGTAATATTTTGTAATTTTTCTGCAGTTGTTAATTCAATTAGTTTGATGTCAAATCCTGTAGGCTTACAAGTTAGTAGTGCACTGTGTAGTTGTTTTACCAAATTCCTTATGTGTTTAAGCTTGCATCAAATCCATAGAGCTTTTCTTAGTAAGACCATGGTATCTTTGTTTGTCTGCAGCCTGCCTTCCTGTAGATATTTGGATTTCCACTGATCTGCATTCTTTTTTGTGTTTTGTTTCTTTGAAAACAAGGAGGGTCAATCCTCTGCTGATTATATATTAGCGATATTAACTTCATCACACCACTATAACTGCTAAGATAGATACACATTGTAGAGTTTCATTACATTGTTTGGGATGATGGAATCCAAGGCGCTCTTTTTTTCTCAGATTTTTTGTTTCATGTATTAATCCTCCTACTGTGAATGATCTTTTTTTTTTTTGGTTTTTTGTTCCATGTCATGGGTGATATAGATGGAGGAACAGAAGGAGTGCAACCACATGCTGCAATGGCCTGCAAGGTGTATCAACAGATGGAGGTTGGTTTCATTCAACAGATGGAGGTATTTGAAGCAACGGGAGAGAAACAGGAGAATAATGCTGCATCAAGTGCCCCATTGAGATGATTCCGATTTCGTTAGACATTCAAGATTTTGTTCCCCCCAAATCTATGTCACAACAGTTTGTCATTAGTTTCTTGGAATTTCTTTCCACGTCGCAATTTTGTTAGATTAACATTTAATCAAGCGTTACTGTTTGCAATGGTTAGCATATACGGTGAAAGTTATTGCGGTTGCCTGAGAATGTTTCTGAAACCTGCAAAAGATTGGCAAAATGTTTGTTCTATGTTGTGAACACTCGATGTTTGGCTGACCTAAAGTGAAAGCAATCTTGCTGACTTCAACTGAAAGGAATCGTTTCTGAAACCCGCAAAAGATTTGGCAAAATGTTTGTTCTATGTTGTGAACACTCAATGTTTCGCTGACTTCAAGTGAAAGCAAGATTGCTGACTTCAACTGAAATGAATCTTGCTGACTATGAAAAAAATAGTATTTTCATGTGTATCTCAAGATAGAGCCGTGGCGTTAGCATGGGTATTATACCAGTTGAATATAAAAAGGTAACAAAAACTATGTCCGGATACAGGACTGCATCTTATGAAGAATAAAGAATCTGTCGATGGCCTTATCCGGTCTCTTCCCCCGGTCGGGCCGCGGAAGACTCCGCTGCTGCATCACCATTCACCAAGGCTGGGACGCGGATGCAGAGCAGCAAGGCAGAGATGAGGAACGATCGACGCAGAGGTGATGAAGGCCAGCGCCGAGGTAGACCTGGCCGGCGACCATGCGTACAGAAAAGGATGGCGCAGATGTGATCTAGCCAGCACGGAGAAGGCCATGGCATGCAGAGGAGGTCTCCTCGCCTGTCGCCGGCATGGATCGACGGGCACGGTGGAGGAGGTAAGAAAGGTATTTAAACACGAAGTTAGCGATGGTTTAATTTCTTCTGCAGGAGATATTAATGTTGAGGAGTGGAAGAGATGATGGGATGGAGGCGGGGGGTGGCGCTGCGCAGCGGAGGCGGCGCTCGATCGGTACACAGTGGAGGTTCTGAACTTGCGGCATAGAATTAATGGGCCACAGAAGAACGGCGTGGGAATTGATGGCCTGCAAAGGAGAAGCCTGGGTTCGTACGGACGAAGGATCACAACAGACTTGCCGTGTTCGGCTCAAAAAAAAAGAAAAAAAACAGACTTGACGTGCAACCTTTCAGATTCTTCTGCATTAGTTGACGCTGTTTCTTCTGTATTAGCTGGGTGGAATTGGTAACTGACATTGTGCTGACGTGGCTAAAGAGAATGCAGAGAAATAACTTAGTGGGGGTTATCCATATACAAGATATAGATAAGTTAACTAGAACAATTGATTCAACACTGTCCCTCCAAGCACACACCAGACAAAAACACATGCATGGTTTTTAAAGTTTGCTACAAAAATATAATTTGAAGTCTACTAGGTGTTCTAGCTATGAAGAATTTCTTCAACGTGAAACATCCAAGCAAAAGACAGCTATGTATTTGGCAGCAACAGATACTTTGGAGACAAGTCCAACACTAACAACTCTCCCTGATTCCATCAAAACTTTTTTTCCCTGCATCATTTGAAGCAAAATTACAAGAGAAAAGGTTATTTGACATTGAAAACTTCAAAGATAAATGAAAAGATGGTCTCTCTACACTTCCTCTCGTTTCTTTGTCTCGCATTCATGCTCACCAACAGCTAGAAATTCACTGCTACATTTTTTAACTAAAGAGAGAGATCTATTATGTTATGCAGATAGATAGATGAAAGAAGATTGCTACGTAATTGCAAAACTACAAACTACGATCAGTCACGAAGATTGCAATAATTTACACTATTATATTTTCTGTGCAGACTGTACAAGTTTCTAAGAACTGTTACATGTTCTTAGAAAATTCGTTGCCAAGTTCCAACAAATAAGCTTCACTCCAATAGGATATGCAAATTTGGAATTGTTTTAACATGTGTATAACATTGTAGCTAACTAGTACATCCGCATATGGACAAAATTCATGCCTGATGCCCCACAAATAATAATTACATGCTAAGGAGTACATAAATGATACTCCACAAACAATTCAACCTAGGGGCTACCACAAAAGTGATAACGCATTCATCAATTTCACAAAGCTATTAATATATTCACCAGTTTCACAAAGGCAATAACAAGATAGAATCTTCTCATCATTTGATAGATCTTCCATGTTGTCCACAACAGCAATGCACATATGGATGGGGAACTCATGCACATTAATTCTTGCCCTTTTACACTGCACGAGTTCAGCCTCGACTTGCTTCTCTTTTAGTTTCGAAAACCATCCCATCATCTCAGTAACCTTACCATCTTGTTTGCATTTGAATCCTGCCCTTTGCGCTTTATCACTAGACAATGGATTTTTTATTCTAGAAGTAGCAAGTCTTTTTCTTTCTTTTGTTTAATGATGAACTAGTTGTTGGTTGGTCGACAGTTATAACCTCATCATCATCATCATCATCAATAGCATGTAGCATGTACGGAAGGGTCAAAAGGGCCCTTCTCAGTTTCTTCCCAATATAATTGGCTTGTGTGATGTGAGATTGAGAAGGTTGTGTAGTATCACCTTGGTAAGGATGTGTGACATGAACTTGGAAAAAAGGTTGTGTAATAGTAGCACCTTCATAAGGTTGTGTGATAGGAACTTCGGAAGAAGGTTATGTGTTGTTGATAGGAACTTGGGAAGTATCCTTGCAATGGGTAATAAAGATAGCAACCCCTCCTACCTTCCTTATAAAAAGGAGGAGAGGGGAGGAAAGGAGGAAGAGGGACGAGGCTGATCACTTAGCTCTTTCCTCTTCTGTATTCCACCTTTCACTGTTCATCTCTTCTATTCATCCTTTCTCTATTGGACACCTCCAAAATTTGTTGGCCATACCTACACCTTGGCCTTAGGATGAGACTATTGAATACAATAACGAAAATAATTAGCAATAGAGGGTATATTAAACCAACAATACACTTAAGAATTTAACAAAAACTAATAGTTGTAGTAGAAAATAAATCTTATAGTAATAGTGTTGTGCCAATCAGCTTCATCTTCCTTTGTTTTGCACATATTTTCATTCCAATGTGCACCACTTTGTTTTCTAGTATCTTTTAGATTTTTGTATTCCCTCTTTAACTCTCTATCTTTGTCTTGGATTTGAACCTTCTTAAATCTAACATATGGGAACTTCTCATGGAATAATTTCATAATTTTGTTCCATGCTTCTGTTGACCATCCATTGTGTCCTATTCATTATTGTTCTCATGAAAAAGGTCAGTCAAGGCCTTTTCAAGTCTCACAATCCAACTCGCTCTAGAATGGTCACGAAAAAATGTCAGCACAAACCGCGCTCCACTTAACAACAGATGGCTACATGCCGAACTCAAATCAAACAAACAACTCTACTCAATCAGATTGGGACATCGACCTGAGCTACATAACCACCACTACTGTGCCACAACTCCTCAACACCGTTGTGACACCCACACCACCACAACCACCATCATCAGCAAAAGAGCAGTGCCGACTACCACAAAACCAAGGACACACAAGTGTCACCACTTACGCCGTTGAGATTGACGATGTTCCGCACCGAGCCAACCACTACCATGTAGGCTTAGTCGCCATCGGAGTTGCTTGTGTCATCTGTCGACGTTGTTCCACACCTGACTAACCTTGCTAGGAAAGGCTAGCTGTCGCATCCCGCTGCAAGCCATGAAGCCGGCTCATGATACCCTTGACCAGTGCCAAGCCAACACTACTACACAGATCGACCACTTCATTTTTTCTTTTCTTTCTTTGAAAGAAGAAGGAAAAAACCCTGCACAGCCATGGAGCGAAAACTGATTCAAAACGCTAGAAATGCTGATGTCGTCTTCATGAACGACACGACACCAATGGCACCGTCAACACCACCCCAACAGGGAAGGGTTTTCACCTGCATCAACCAGCAGAGATGGATGCCTCCTAGGAGCTTCGCGCCAACCTCAATGGACCTACCCATAAAAGGGTGGCGGCTAGAGCATGGCCCAAGAGTAGAATGCGGTGCAAGAAGCGGCTGGCGCCACTGGCCCCGCCACCGCGACAAAGCTTGTGCATCGCTTGGCTGCCGCCATTCACACCACCACGGCGTGACAAGCACGAAACCAAGCATACCGCCACCGGTCACGCCACGATGGTCGCGCCGATGCCCCTCCATGGGATGGAGGGAGTAGCGGCGGCGCGGGGTTTCGCCCTATCTGGTTAGCTCTCAAACAAAAGGCTAATCAGCATTAGTGACGCCCGTGACAGTCCGGTGGTGCATTTTCCCACAAGCCATCTCTTGGTTCACAGCTCTGACCCGGCCGTGCACGAGGGGGAGGGCGTCCAGTAGAAGGCGTCTCGTCAGTAGCACTTCGGACTCCAGTGAACACGTGACGTGGCGTCAGTAGCACAGTTGATCCCAACAAACTCCATGGAGCACCCATCTCCCACAAGTCGTGCTCCCCCACGCGGCCGCGCCGCCACAACCACAACTAACTGGAGCGCTGCATGCGCGTCGCGATCCAACCGCCGGCTCACCTAAACTTCCCTACGATTTCGCCGCGACTGGCAGGTGCGCACGTGTGGCCTCGCGGGACTTCAAAACGGCCGCGCGGCGCGGCAACAGAAGCCGCGCATATCCAGCAGCGTCATCTCATCGCATCGCATTACGCGCGCAGGAGCCGACGCCAGCCAGCCTCGCCGAAGCAAAGAAGACGATGGCGCCCGCCGCCGCGTCCTCCCCGGCGCCGCACATAGCCGTGGTGGCCTTCCCATTCAGCTCCCACGCGGCGGTGCTCCTCTCCTTCGCGCGCGCACTGGCGGCCGCCGTGGCGCCGTCGGGGGCCACGCTCTCGTTCCTCTCCACCGCGTCCTCCCTCGCGCAGCTCCGCAAGGCCGCCAGCGGCGGGAACGGGCTCCCGGGGAACCTGCGCTTCGTCGAGGTCCCCGACGGCGCGCCGTCGTCCGCAGGCGAGGAGGGAACCGTGCCAGTGCCGGTGCCGCGGCAGATGCAGCTGTTCATGGCGGCCGCGGAGGACGGCGGGGTCAAGGCCGGGCTGGAGGCGGCACGCGCGGCGGCGGGCGGCGCTAGGGTGAGCTGCGTCGTGGGCGACGCGTTCGTGTGGCCGGCGGCCGACGCGGCCGCCGCGGCGGGGGCCCCGTGGGTGCCCGTGTGGACGGCCGCGTTGGATTGGATTCTCTAGCTTGTTTGTCGCGTGTATGTAGTGGCAGTTCGTTGTGATCTTGATGCTTTGCTTGTTTTGCGTTTCCATGATTCACAGCCGCGAACAGGGTGGATGAGCTGCTGGTCTCCCACCCAGGGCTTGCCAGCTACCGCGTGCGTGACCTCCCCGACGGCGTGGTCTCCGGCGACTTCAAATACGTCATCAACCACCTCCTCCACCGCATGGGGCAGCAACTCCCGCGCTCCGCGACCGCCGTCGCGCTCAACGCCTTCCCGGGCCTGGACCCGCCGGAGGTCACCGCGGCGCTCGCGGAGATCCTGCCGAACTGCCTCCCGTTCGGCCCCTACCACCTGCACGACGACGCCGACACAGCTGCCGCGCCAGCAGCGGACCCGCACGGCTGCCAGGCGTGGCTCGACCGCCAGCCCGCGTGCTGCGTCGCGTACGTGAGCTTCGGCACGGTGGCGTCCCCGAGGCCCGACGAGCTCCGCGAGCTGGCGGCGGGGCTGGAGGCCTCGGGCGCGCCGTTCCTGTGGTCGCTGCGCGAGATCTCGTGGCCGTTCCTCCCGGCGGGGTTCCTGGACCGCGTCGCGGACGCCGGGTCCGGGCTCGTGGTGCCCTGGGCGCCGCAGGTGGCCGTGCTGCGCCACGCGTCCGTGGGCGCATTCGTGACGCACGCCGGGTGGGCGTCGGTGCTGGAGGGCGTGTCCAGCGGCGTGCCCATGGGGTGCCGCCCGTTCTTCGGGGACCAGCGGATGAACGCGCGGTCCGTGGCGCACGTGTGGGGGTTCGGCTCCGCGTTCGAGGAGGGCGGCATGACAAGCGCCGGGGTGGCCGCGGCCGTGGAGGAGCTGCTGCGCGGGGAGGACGGCGCAAGGATGAGGGCCAGGGCGCAGGAGCTGCAGGCCGCTGTGGTCCAGGCGTTCGGCCCCGGCGGTGCATGCCGGAAGAACTTCGAAAAGCTCGTCGAGATAGTTTGTCGCGCGTGAAAGTGAAAGTCGTCTTGCTGTTAGATGCCCCTACCCGTTCGATCAGAGGTTTTTCACTCTTTTATAGTTCGTATTTACCGACACAAGAATGGGGTATTTTTTTTAAACGTGAAACGCACGTACCTTATTAAGAGAAGTGGGAAATGGTCAAAAGACGTAATACAAAAGGATCCGCAGGTAATCCATGGATTACCGACGAAAACCTCAACACAAACACAAAGTAAGAAACATGAGGGTGGAGGAACCCTCTACCTAACAACCATAGAAAGCTGAACCTATTACAACAAACTCGACACCTAAGTAGCTAGCAGCGAGTGGGGCCGTAAAGAACCTCGAACTCCAACAACTCCTCCGAGTCACTAAGGGCCAACATCCTGAGGACCATGGGCGAGGAGAGCTTCTGCGACCTCGGCGGCAAAGCATCCGTCGGAAACCCCCAACTACGGCAACCACACACACTTACTGGGCCAACTAGGTGAGGAGAAACA
The DNA here is from genome assembly GCA_023333625.1 of Bothriochloa decipiens. Taxonomy (NCBI): domain Eukaryota; kingdom Viridiplantae; phylum Streptophyta; class Magnoliopsida; order Poales; family Poaceae; genus Bothriochloa; species Bothriochloa decipiens. The sequence continues at coordinate 9,061,721 of CM041644.1, forward strand.
TGAAGCCCAAATAGGTGCAGCACGACGACCCACGCTGTAACAACCCCAAAAATCTGAACTACAAAATTTTTTCTCAAAACCTATGAGTGATGACGTGTCATGTAGAAAATCTCCACACATGTTGCGCAAGCACCACACAACTCTACCATGTAACCTTAGCTCTTGTGTCGTGCATCATGTTGCATCTTTAATTAACATGTGCTTTGGTTTTTATTTGAATTTATGTTTTGCTTAATAAAAATACCAATAATATTTATTTATTTAATAAATGAATATCTGCTAAGGGAATAATACCCTACCTAGCAAGGACCATGTATGTCCACTAGAGAATTATTTTACCGCATGCCACACTATCATATATATAGATAATGTATTTTGGAAAAACAGAAAACAGAAAAGAGAAAGAATAAAGGAGGGAAAAAGGAAAAGCAATCTAGCCCACGAAGCAAAAGCTAGCCCGGCCTGCTTCCCTCTCCCTCCCTCTTTTCCCCGCGCCAGCCCGGCTGCCTCTTCCCTCCCCTTTCTTCTTCCCACGCGAGCCGGCCCAGCAAGCGGAGGAAGCCGCCGGCCTGCGAGGCCCAGCAAGGAGGAGCGCCACCTCGCGTTGTGACGAGGAGAGCCGAGCCATTGACCGACGGACCCCACAGCGGGACCCATCTGTCATACCTTCCCCCGGTCCCCCTCGGCCGCCCGCGCGTGACGTCGCGTGTGTCAGCGCCTGCTCCCCCGCGTCGCCGCCAAGCAAGTCACCCCGGCCGCTCGATCCTGTCTCACCCCTCATCTACACCCGCGGAGCCGCCACCTGGACCGACCACCCAACACCAAAATGCCCACGGCGCGGGCAAAATTCTCCGCGTGCGCGCACATGCGCGGCCGCCGCGGTGAGCCTACGCCTCTGTAAAGATTAGCCTCACCCGGACCTCGCTAGCACCCTCTCACCGACACCCTGGACCCAGCCGAGCTCCACCGGGTGACCTGGACACCACCCTGACCACCTGATCGAGCTCCCTCGATCAAGAACCGTCCGCCGGCTAATTGCCCTGTCGCCTCTCTATATAAGCCCGACACCAGAACCCTAGGGTTCCCTAACCGCCGCCACCGCTCTGGTGGTTTCCAATTCACCACCGGCCGCCCCAATTTGGAGAAGATGGGAAAAAAGGGGAAGAAGGGGGACGGGGAAGAAATTGTCGCCGCTGGAGAAGGAGCTCCACCGCACCGGAGCTACTGCTGCTGCGAAGCCGACAGGCCCAAGGAGCCAGAGCTGTACCGCGAGCCGTTGCCGCTTGGACGTGTACCGCGCCTCCTCTCCTCTTCATACGACGGTGAGCGCCGCCATGAACCCCTCTTCCAACCCCCACCTCATGCTCCGGCCATGGCGCTCCACACCATGAGCGTGAAAGCCAAGACCATCGCTGGTCTCCTTGGACATGCACACGCACTCGCACCCTGACTAGCCAGGCCACAAAGGACCACAGCGTCAGGAGGACGCTGGACTGGACCGCTGCCATGCCTGCCGCCGCGCGCCGAGCGCCGCCGCGGCACAGCCACCTTGCCGGCCCGCCAATGGTGCCCAAGCCTCATCGATCTGTGTCCGCCTCGCCAAGACGTACTCCGTACGCATGCCAGCCATCGGAGTTCCGTGCTAGGGCGCGCGAGCGCCCGACCATGCCAAAGCTATGCCGGTGTGGTGCCACTCCAGAGCGCCGCCGTACCACGCTGCTACTCGCCGTCTCTGACCACCGCAAAGCACATGAAGGCGACGATGAGCTCCGCCGTGAAGTATTGCATCAGGCCGAGGGGAAAATGGAGGCCAGGAGATCTTCCATGGAGCTGTTCCACGCACCGAGGCCATGTCGGAGCTCCGCCGTGGGGGTCGCTGCCCTCATGGACTCCGCCGTGGGAGATGGTCGCCGCCGGTGCGTTAGAAGGAGGTGGGGTGACTCCAATTGCACTCCTGTGCCCTGCTCTGGCTTGGAGTCGGCTGTCGTTGAGCCGTTGCCATGCGCCGTCGCCGCCGCTCCACCATCCGCCGAAGGCGAAGCCCCGCCGGTTTCCAACTGCCGCCTTGGAGCACCTTGCCCGGGCCGCCGTGCTGCCGCGGAGCCAATGGGCAAGTTAATGAAGCCGGAGGACCACCAAATCGCCAGGAATCAGAGGATTGCTCGCCGCCGGCGAGCCTCACCATTGGAGAAAAGGAAACAGAGAGGGGATCGCCTCGACCTGAAGACAATGGACGCGGTCCACGAGGACCTGAGTCGCTGCAAGTGGGTCCAGAGATGCACCGGTGCACCGCAGACCAGACTGTGGACCGTGTGGACTTGAGGATAGGACCATGCACCCGGCTCACGTGGACCAGAGCCGCTGACAGTGGGCCTAGTGTGAACTAGTGCACCGTGGACCAGAGCTGTGAGCCGAACCCGTTGCGGATCCAGAAGCGTGACGTGGCAGCACCAGAGTGTGCCACGTGGCGGGTCCAACCCGGCCCATATTCGACCCAACCGACCCAGTAATGGCCCAATAAGGGCCCACCTGACCTTGACCATTGACCAAGTCAATGCTGACGTCAGCAGGTGACGTAACCCAGGGCCCCACCTGTCAATGCTGATGTCAGCATGACGTCATCACCTACGTCAGCCATTGTGTTGTCCCTGTTGAAACCGTGCGTGACACGTGGCCCAATCCCGTGCTGCCACGTGTCAGGCCTAGTATAATCCAGTCTTTTTCTTTTTCAGAATATGATTAAATTTTCAAAAAATCATAAATAATTCATACGAGCTCAGAAAATTGCAATCCAAGTATCCAAATTTTCTATAAATCAAGCCCTATCTATTTTTACCATGTTTAAGTGCATTTGGATCTTTTTACAGTTATTTGTTCTTTGTGCTAATCTATAGGGGTCGCTCCCGTGACCAATAATTCTCGGTTACAGAGTCGAGCGAGGACCGGTCTGACAACGACACCGAGTACCAGGGAAAGTCGGAGGACGACAACAGCGAAGGTGCCACATCTCACCCAACCTCGTAGAACCCATTACGCATGGCTAATTTAGTAATGCTAGCGCTTTACTTTTGTTGCACTATAATGGTTCACCTGTGCTAGGAATGCATGGTAGATATTTATTTGATGAGCCCTACCTTGTTGTAACCTATCACCTGCTTACCCGCTGTTATGTTAGCCACTTGCTTATCTACTTTATTTGTATATATATATACTTCACTCGCTTACATTTTGATGCGATGTGATAAACCCGGGGAGGGCCTGGTAGGTAAGCCAGGCTTGATGTGTGTGTTGATGGATCAGATGGACAAGTGAGCTGATGATGCTGTATCTGGGTTTAGGGTGGAATGTACGGCAGGGTGTAGGGTGAGGGTTGAGTCGATCGGGCTAGGATCTACGATGAGCTTTTGGAGTAAGTCTTGCCAGGGAATGGATCTGGACATTCCCATGAATAGGAGTCTGTGGCGGACTAAAATGGATTATGATGGTAGTCTTCGGGTGTGAGCCTCTGAGGGGTGGAACCCAGGACGAAGGTGCCGTGGTAGCACATTAAAGAACAACCCAGATGAAGACATCCTGGCTTGGTCACACATAGGAACTGCTGTGCTGGTATCTGAACCTTAGAAATTTCTTGCTTTCCACTCGCTTTCCATGGGGGAAGATGACCAAACCGCTGGATAGATCGATGCCATTACTATCAGGCGAGCGTGTGTTAGGGAGGTAGGAGCATGTGAGTCTCAAACCCTTTTGAGACGGTCATGATGCCCTGCGGGAATGGGATCATGAGTCCTCACAGTATCAGCCACTCTACGGGTGATCCAGTGCTGAGAGGTAGGATGGCATCGTTCTATGGCAGTAGGCACGCCCAGAATCTGCCTAGATGGGGCGCTCCATCGATGATGGCTATCTGGTGGACTAGTGAAACCTCTGCAGAGTGTGGATCGATACATATGCCGATTCGTTGGCTATGGACCTTTCCTTAAGAGGATGCACCAGACTAGTGAGTGGGGTGTTCTACCTTCCCCCTGAGAGTGATTTTCGGCCATGAGCCAGGATGAGGGTTGTGGGTCACTGAGGCAGGCCAAGAGGGAGTTGGCCTGTCGACTAGAGTTTGAGATGGTGTTGGAGGATCTGGGAGGAAAGACAGAGATGGATGATGGCAGATGGTGTGGGGATGGGAATGTGTTTAAAACCTGTTTAATATACTACTGAAATACTTGATCGCTTGCATAGGAAACCCCAGCCCTTATAGGTTCTTTGATATATCCATGTTTTGCATCCAATCTCCACAAAGCAATGCATAGGGTGGGAGTGGCCAGTACATATCATACTGATACTTTGGCACACAGGTTCCAGGAGTGAGTACTCCTCTGAGAAGAATGATGGTAGAGGGTCTTATTCCTACGCTTGAGTTGGTGGATGATGATCGCTTCCGCATCTTCGGGCTTCCATTTCTTGCTGCATGAACTCTGATTCCGTCAAGTGACGATGTAATAAATATGTAAAACCCCTTTCTATTGCACTCTTTTGTTCGATGTATGGACTATGATATACAACTATTATTGGGAAATGTGATTTAAATGGTCATGTTTCACTTCAACACTGAGGATTTCCCTTCGAGGAAATTGAGGTCGTTTCATGCGCCACCCAGAAGAGGAAGCCTCGCACGGCCATCCAGCGCCGGTGACATGAGCAAGGGAACTTGGAGACGACGCCTTCAAGAAGAATGTGATGCCAAGAGGCATCACCGTCATTGATGGGAACGTGATTCCCTGATCTTCCGTCAGATTGGGATAACTATCGTTTGGGTGGAGCAAGACACACTGATCCGGCTTCAGATCGAAAGACCCAAACCCTGCAATCTTAGCACCACGTCTCCTCTATTTATCAACCGTGTCTCCAACTGGTTGACCTCGCCACGAAGGCTATCCCTGCCTGCGAAACAAAGAACACAAGCAAGAACTCAAAAGAACACAACTCCAATTATGGGACAAACTACAGATGAATGATTAAACACTCGAGTTGGAGTCTCACAAACCGATGAATGACGACTTTCAATGGACAGAAAGTCTAAGAAAAACCCAAAACCTAATGATGGTGGTGGCATATGATTATAAAGGTCTTAGGGTCGTCGCCTACCTAGGACGCGTCCCCTAACGGGCTCATAAATGATACACGGCCCGTTGGACCAAAATACTGTGACGCAGCACCTGGCCAAATTCTGGACACTAGAGTGTTTTGACAATTCTTGTAGATCCAATAGGGATTTTGATGTAAAACCACTTGCATGGGCTTCCTTATCAAATTATCTTTCCAACCACATACAGAACGTCAAAAATGAAGTCCGTATGTGTCCGTATGACCAGGTTTACGGCAGACTGGTCTGGCAGCCCGAGACGGACTCGAAATCGGGATGGACGGCGCCTCCAGCTTGTGTTGCTCGCCCTTGCTAGCCCATCTCATCTCCAACTCTTCCTCCAAGTTCTCCAAGAGCCTCTCCATTGTTTCAAAGCAATATGACATCATTAGGTAGTAATCTATTTTCAAAAGTATGAAAAGTTTTGCCTAAGAATGAGCTCACCTCTAAATGTAATTGGCGCATTCGAGCTCGGGTCATTGGACCTTGGAGAGGATCAGCAGCAGGTGCATATGAAGAAGTGATGTCCTCATCAGTCGTCCACCTGACCAACATTGGGCTGAGCTTTCGCCCCTAGTTCCCTGCATTCAGTAGCCGCGAAGAGACTCGTGAAACGACGCCATCAACGCCACCATGGTGTCGATGATGGGCCGACGTAGTAGCCTCCCACACCACCATGATCTAAGACGGATGCCATCAACACGGCCACGGCGTCGATGACGTGCCGGCATAGCTGCCGCCCACACCACCACGGTGTGAGACGGACGCTACTCGCACCGCTTCGTATTCCGTACGCCAACCCCCACGGGCCACTGGAGCCAAGCACTGATGGACAGCCCTGACGAGAGGAGGCCCCCCCGCCACGCTGGCCAAAGGGCTCCAGCCAGCCACCGACATGACACCACAAGGCGAAGGGCTTTAGTGGCGAAAATTTTCATCACAAAGGCTTATTTTTTTGTCACTAACCACCCTTTGTGGCGACTTTTAAAATCGCCACTAGTCGCCACAAATACTCGCCTCACAAATACTCTAGTGATGAATTTTTGTTCCCCACAAATGCCCATACTCATTAGTGACAAATTATACTACCACTAGTAACATAGCCATTTGTGGCCCATTCATTGTCACAAAAGCATACGCATTAGTGACAAAAAATAATACCACTCATAATATTTTTAGTGGCAATCTGATCGTCACAATTACCCTTGTAAAAGTGATGAATTATATGGTCACTAAAGACTACATATTAGTGACCAAAGTTTCACCATTATATAACTTTACTGTGTCAAAATTTGTTCTCACTATTTTAGTTGCAATCGTTTCTAGTTGATCGCCACAGTTTATATGGGGCAAAAGTGGCGCCTTATCAACACAAATGCATTTTATTTTTGATGTAACTCATCGTCACATATTTTACAGTGGCAAAACTTGACCTCACAACATGATCTTTTTGTGAGGATTGATAAGACATATTGTGTTGATAATTTCATCATAAAAAAGCATAGCATTTGTGTGAAAATATTAGTTATGACAAGTTTTGTCACAAGATAAAGCCTTAATTGTGTGGAACAATAGATGATGTGGCAAACAATTTATCATTATCACCCATGTTGTAGTGACAAAAATAGCTCAACAAATATGCATCAATACAATTGTCACAACTCTAGACCAATAATATTTATTTCAATAATTCTTTAACCATGATATTGTTGCAATCCAGCGATACACCAAAAGTTATAACACTTTGAACTCTCAAAATAACTCTCTTGACACCACTTTAAAGTCTCACAATAATTATTCAACTAAAGGATTTAAACTCGAACATGCTGGAGGCTTCGAGGCACCAGAATGTATGCGTGCAACTAATTCAGACATTTGATGATCAAGTTGTTCTCTCACTACGCGAGCAACTTCTCCACTTTGTGCTTGACGCAAAGAACTCAGCGCATCTCGCTGGGCTTGCTGCTCTTCTTGCAGTTGTGCATTCGTTTCAACCACCGTGGAAACTTGACCTTCCAAAGCTTGTGCTCGTTGCTCAGCAGCCTCAGCACGTTGCTCAGCAGCATTTGCACGTGCTCGAGCTGCAGCTTCACGCTGTTCAGAAGCCTCAACTTGCGCCTGCAATTTGATTCTTTTCTCAGCCACTTTGTTTACAGCACGAATGCCAACACCACGTGAATGGTTTGGCTTTCTACTAAGAACTAGTGCAAAGTGCTCCACTATTGGCACAGGCACAGATACAATCTTTTCTTGATGTATCACAGCAGCTTCATCTAGTTTGGTCTGCAAAGCATAAAACAAGAAACTAGTTAAGAACCCGTATATGACACAGTAGGAAAAAGAGTTCATGTAAAGAACCATAAATATGAGCATAAGTTAGCTATATGACAGTGTAGCATGCAAAAATGTTCTCAGAGTTGCTGCTATTCAAAAAAAAGTGCACACATGTTCATACCATTATTTCTTCACCCGTTGGACTAGACCATGTGCCATCAGCCTTTTGATATGTAGCCCTCCAAACTTGCATTGCAGTTGGCCATTCACCAGTTTCTGGGTCTCGCTACATTAGAATAAAGGAAAGCATAATTTCACCAATTCAGAACAATGTGCAGCAAATAAAAAATTCTTCCTGGTAATTTTTTACTCACCGAATCATAAGCAATTTGAGCAATTGATCTAGTTCCTACTTTGGACCCCATCTCTTGCTTCCCTCTGTTTATAGAGTTTTGGTTGCTCCTTTTCTGGTTTACAAATTGCATAGGTATTTCAGTAATAATTAATAATTGTGTAGCACTGTAATTTAGGATGAGTGATATATCTACCTAAAAATCATCATCTGTCCACAAATTTCTTATCAACCATTGCCAACCTTCTGGTGAGACGTGTCGTGGCCTTGGCTTGTTGTTTCGATAAGCTTGAAGTAGACGGTAACGCTGATTATTATATTGGCTCTCTACTTGTTTCATGGCACAGTCTTTATCTTCTTCTGAAAGCTCAGAAAACTTTTGCTGTACAACAAAGATATAATGTAATAAGCAAGCATTGAATGCAATGATAACCCTACATGCCAAATATATTCATTTCATATGAAAAGTTGGTCACCTTAAGTTTTCTCCAAATAGATGTAGTAGTACCAGGATGTGTAGGGTTATGAGGGTGCTACACTAGCCAGAAAACAAAACTTTTCTACCTCATAAACTAGGATCTACTGCTAGATATAGGTCATGGGATTACCACTAGACGCGCAGGTGCAGCGGAAGACTCGATGTAGTCGAACGCGTTGCAGCAATGCCGTGCAGTTGCGTGGTCATCAGTCAAGTACACCCTTCGCTTGCGGATCATCCGAGCACTTTTACGACCAGTCCAACTAGTCGTCGACCAGTTGCCGACCACCGTGATCGACCAGGTCCATCCTTGTGCCACAGATGCAGCACCTCTGAGGTATCCACATGTGTGGAAAGAAGCAATGCGCAACCAGACTGCTAGGTCCGTGAGGAACTAAGGCGTGAGCGTGGGGTGGGCGACGGCGGCTCAATAGATCAAAAATGGATCACCTTTGCCTCGCCCCTACCCCTTTCTTATATAGGTATCCCTATGCGACCCCGTCTAGAGGGCCCATCAGGAATCCCTAAGCCTTGTCTAATTCGGGTCCAACCCGAATTTGGCTTCCAACCCTTAAGCGTGCGAACCTATGGGTTCACACACACATAGACATGGACCGAGTACTCCTACTCGCCCAATAGTTGATAGCGGTCTCTAGCAAGGCATGGCAACTCCTATGCATACGCAAAGATCATATCAGACGAACCACTATGACCATGTACAAGTTATTTCCTTTGCCACTCGATATATGGTTCAACTCATGGGTTAACACTTAACCCAAGCACGACCATGCATTTTTTGATCCAATCACTTGAGCGATCCAGTGATATCTCTCTCATGCAGAGAGGGGCAAATTCCATCTTGACTGTCTATGTCTGATAGTATGCTTCTTGACCACCCGAAGACCACCTTTATAACTATCCAGTTACAGAGCAGTGTTTGATAATCCCTGAGTAGGCCGTTTCACATCTTGAGTACATACCATAATCTCAGGTCTAAGGACATAACGTATATGATGTGAATAGAGACAATCTCATGTTGGGTCAGTCCAGCCTACATTTCTTACATGTGCCTACATTATTAGTTTGACATTTCCATGTCCATGACTTGTGAAATATAGCAATCAACTAATACATGTGTTGGTCTAATATTCAAGTGTGTTCTCACAAGAACGCCGACCAGGGACAACTTTAGAATAACCATTCAAGTAATTGAGTTCCACAAATAATTCACATAATTACCAATCAACACAAGTTGTCTATAATGGATATTCAATGAACACTTAATGCATGGCATAGATACAATCAGAATATCATCATTTCTATGATTACCTCTAGGGCATATTCCCAATAGGATGAAACTCATCCATGTCCTTCCACTTCTTCACTTGGAGTGGCACAGTTCTTACAAGAATTGTTATCTCACTTTTAAATAAACTAGTATGTTCTCCACACACTTTTGCAAATTCTTTAGGGAACTTTATATCAATATGCTTTCCTTTTGCTCTTCTCTTGTGAAGTTGATTGTTAATTGTAACTTTTCTTCCATTCTTAGCAGGGCCTAGTTCATTTAGGGAAAAGAACAAGGTAATTGTAATGTTTGTATAACTGGTGTCAATCAAATTTTAGATAAATATAATAGGGTAGCATTTGGTATTATGTCATGTGAAGAAATAAATCTGATAGCATAACTGTGCCTTTCCTCGCGCGCAGATGGCCGTGGCCAGGATGCAGCGAATCCGCGAGCTCGTTGAGATTGGTGGCGGCGACCGTGGTTTGGGCGGTGGGCGAGCTTGTCGAGTGCTGCAAGGGGTGAGATTTGGAGGAGCTGGGTGGGAGCGGGGATGGTCGGAGACCATCGGCGAGCTTGTCAGCGCTGGGGCGGCCGGAGACACTCGTTGATATAGGCGGCTGTGTTTATGGACGAGCCCACTGAGTGCTGCGTGTGAACTTCAGTGGAGCCATGGGCAGGGGCATCGATGGCCAGGGACTATGGGCGAGCGCCTCGATGCTCGGCGGAGCTGCGAGCATGGGGTAGGGCGGACGCTATGTCGTCCCCGTCCAGCAATTACAGCCACGAGTAACGATCAAGGGAAGAAGATAAGATAGAGTTTGATTGACAGGCGGGACCCACGTGATAATAAAATGGCTAAAGCTTCTATCATAAGGAACACATGTTTTTGTCATTACGTAACAAGAAAATTGTTTAGGCCCAAATATTGTAAATAGTGGGAAGATATAATTTGATCGTGACAATTTTTTAGTAATCATGAACCATGTGGCGATATAATATCTTGTCACTGATAAATGGCACAACCATGGGAAATAATATATAGTCGTAATAAATTGCATAAATAAATTCGCCACCAAAGGTACGTCCAATGGTGAATTAATACTTTGTCACTAATAATCGACAACAAGAGTGGCGAAAATTAGTTTCCTCACACATAGAATGGTAAATAGTTGCAAATTTAATTTCACCACAATATTTTCTCACTAATTGTATGTCTTGTGACGATAATTTGTTTTGTCACTAATAAATGATATATCAGTGAGGTAAATATTCTTTTGCCACAAATATCTTGTTAAATAGTGACAAAATAATGTTTCGCCACTCCGTTTGGCACCAAAAGATGGTTTCTGTGGCGAATTAGTATTTTGTCACTAATAACCAACACAATAACGACTAAAACTAGTTTTGTCACAAAAAAGTATGGGCATTAGTGGCAAACATAAATTTCGCCACATCATTTTGTCACTAATGTTAGGTCTCCTTGTAGTGTGAGGAAACCCGCAGCCATAGGGCCCATGACGCGCGCGCCGGGCGTGGAGGCCAGCCAGCTGCTGGATGCTGGATCCGAGGAGGATGAGGTGCCCAGGCGCCAGATCCAACCCCTAGTGGCAAGCGGGGGGAAGGCCGGATCCCGTCACCAGGGACGCGGATCCGCCCTACTGGTCGGCCTGCAGGGCCACCGCCAAGTCGCCGGTGAGGTTAGGGTTGAGGGGAGGGGGGCACAGTAACGGGGGTGGGAGGAGGAGGAGAACGGCACACGGTCCCCGTTTTTTGGGGCCGGTGCGGGCCGCCGCCGCCGCGAGCTGGGGGCGGCGGCGGCTAGGGAGGCGGCGAGAGGGGGGGGAGGTGGGTGGCGCCGGCGAGCCCCCTGAGGCCTCGAGTCGCCCAAAGGGAGTGCTCGGGGGTCCAGGAGCACGAGGGGTTTTTTCCAAACCACCCAGGACGGAGTACTTTTGTTCTTCTTCGAAATGAACATTTGAATGTGATGACATTTGTTTCACTGTTTGTTGGGGGCTTCTGCCCAGTGGCCGTCACTCATCTCATCGTCGTTATCACGGCCGTCTCCATCATTCACCGGGCGAGCCATGACAGAAGAGCTGGTCCTGTCAGTTGCTATTGGATCGGCTCGGTAAAGATCAGCATCAGTTGTTGGTCCGTCCGTGGTTCAGTCGGGGTCCGTTTCTGATTATATTGAGGGGGTCCGTTTCTCATTACATCCAGCGTTTTTCAGGGCTAGTGGATCAGCTGCCAATGTGTAAATCCAAACAAAAAGAAGAAGAATAATACATGTTAGCTTTCTTGATGATTAATAGAACAAGAAGTATATATGAAAGCCAAAGAAGCACCATGCCAATATGTAAATTACAATACAACACATTCAGGTGTCTTAACTTTCATTATTAGATAATGAATGAGCATATGAATTTGGTAAGCACAGCTACTGAATCAAGCAGAAGAATTTCAGATCGCAGTCATCATACACTACATGATAAACAAAGTATAGACATATAACAATCAGTAACAACTTCAGCACAACGGTAACAAAATCATTGCTTATTTTAAAAAGATCCTACCAATGAGTACTAAGATACAACTAGAGCATCAGACCAGGAGATAACGGGGTACCCTGTAATTCAGCTGGCAATAGCATCAGATCTAGCAGCTGTAAAAACCGGGGAAAAAACTGATCAGGAGATAACATATAGTTTCAGGAAAGAGAGGTCAACCAACAATAACAGATCAGTTATTCACCTTTATAAGCAGCTTAGCATTTTTCTGACGCTAGAGTAGAATCATCTGTTAGGGCAACAACATTGGATTGATAGTGCCAAAGAACAGGGGAGGTAGTGTGTGTGCTGTCTGTCGAAACCCAGCAGAGCAAATCCTGGCTGATGACAGGTCTGAACTACCCTGTCACCAGTTCCCGAGAGTGGCACACACGTAAAACAATAACTCGCTAATAACATAGCAGCCACACAGTTAAATGCAATCGTATAATAGTCTATTGTTACAGATAACGATATATTGGCACACTTGCAAATCAGAAGTTTGCTAATAACATTCTCGTCTCACAATTAAAGGTGCCACATAGTTGAGTGCAATGGTACTACAATAGAAGACCTGACGATCCCACAAGTTTATCAGGAGCTTACATAAAGTTTAAACAAAGCCTAACGACACACAGCTAGTGTTCTTCCAACTTGTCAACTAATCTTTGTGTAAGCTCCTGGCAAAGCCAAACCGAAACTTGCAAGTGTTCTTCTCCAACTTATTGTCAACTAATCCCCTACTGCAGCACAGCCTAATTGTCCTCGATCTCCTCATAGGCGCATCCAGTTTCATGGTACTGACGGATTATGCCTTGTTTAGACTCATTCCACTTGTCGATGCGATCTGCAACTCTGGGATAGTCATCTAGAATGGACCTTCCTAACTCAGGATCGAGAAGGTAGAAGGGGCAGGTCTCTTCAGTGAAAGAACGTAGGCGATGACTGAGCGTGAGATTGGGTGGATGTGCCAGCAGCATTTTGATGTAGTCCTGCGACACCTTCACCAGCTTCGTCTTCTTCTTCGCTGGCACCGCAGACGACTTGGCCTCCTCCGCCGCTGCCTCTGGTGGCTTGTTCCCCGCAGCGAGGGCCTCCGCCTCTGCTGCCTTCTTCCCCGCCGCGAACTCCTCTGCTGCTGCCACCGCCGCCGAAGCCTGCTGGCTCCCCGTCGTCTCAAGATCGTGAGAGACCTGCTCTTTCTCTTATCGGAGACTATACAGAGTTATTAGACCGCAGCATGCATGTGTAGGTTGAGCGACGCGAGTCCAAGACGGATTGGAGTGCATCAGACGATCTTTTGGCCAAATCTCCAAGCCTCGGTCCCGTGGGCCGTACGAGGTTGAGCGACGCGAGTCCAAACATGCATATGCCACGGCGTTCAATTACGAGACAAAGCGAAATGTACGACGTGTTGAATAATTAAACTATAAGTTACAAGTCATCCAGATGACAATACAACAATGCAAGCTCTGGTTGCAATGCACGAATACGTTTGCTAGTTACAAAAAAAAAAAAAGAAACGACGACGACATCACCCAAAGCCCATAACATTTGGTGCCAAGCGTAGCAGCGGCTGGAGCGTGTCGGGCGCGAACTTGCGCGCGAACAACCAGCAGACGTCGACGCCGCTCGTTCCGTCACTGTACCCGGTGCAGTTCCTGCCTCCGCCGCCGGCGCGGCCGGATCTGATCTCCCTGATGAGCGCCTCCGTGGCGTCCCCCGCGCCGTGCGTGCGCGGGTGCGAGCCGCCTCGCCTCCAGTCCTCGAACGTGAGGCTCCGGTTGGCGTTGCGCGTCGTCGTCGTCCACCCCAGCACGATCAGAAGCGTCGGCAGGTAGCGCTCCTCCGCGAAGCAGTACCGGTGCCGCGCGCAGTACTCGCGGAACGCCGGGAGGTAGACGTCGTCGGAGACGAGCTCGACGGCCAGCGCCCGGTCAATCTCGAACCACTGCCCGCCCTTGCGCCACTGCGCCAGCGTGATGTTGCCGGCGGGGCGGCGGCCGAAGAACGGGTTGTACCGGACCTCGCTGTCGTGGTCGACGAAGCTGGCATTGGAGCCGGTGAGGACGGCGTACACGGTGGTGAAGTTGTAGACGGGGATGCACGATTCGGACAGCAACGCGAACCGCTGGTTGCCGAGGTCGTCCAGCAGCGTGTTCGCCACCAGCCGGCGCGCCGCGTCCACCAGGGTGACGCTTCCCCAGGACGTTTTCTGGCTCGGGATCATGCGGTCGTGAGTCCTCCGGCGGCGGCGAGCCGGTGTAGGACGGGTCCGCGTGCACGTAGATGGAGTAGAGGCCGTCGTGCCTCTGGAAGAACTTCCCACAGTGGCCGCAGCGGCAGGTCACCCCTCGCCAAGGAACAGGAAGGTCACCTTGGGAACGCGGTGGTACGGCGAGGCGCGTGTCACGGTCCTGGTAGGCAGGTGACGGATAAGGTCGGCGAACACGCTCGGCAGTGAGGGTAACGGAGGGTTTTGCCGGCGAACGCGCACGGCGGGGAGCACGGGCAGCGCCGTCTCAAGCACGAGAGGAAGGAGTTAAGACAGTAGAGATAGATAATTGATTTGTTCATATTCGTTACTGTGTCCAGAGCGATGAAAGGTATATATGGTCATACATGGGCTAAGCCCAACTCGCTGAAAGGCACGCAGGCCTAAACCACGGCCCACTCCCTAATGCTATTACAGGCCCATGTGCAGTTCATGACAGCGCGCACCTTGGGCGACATGGACGCCCACCAGAGCAGCTCCTCGTCGGTCATGTTGGTGCTCTTGATAGTGCTAAGTGAGCCAAGCATCAGTCCCACCTTAGTAGGGCTTTGTTGTACTGATGTCATCGAAGGTGGAGGTGGAGGTGGCGACGGAGGAGGCGAGGCCGGAGGTCGTGGTGAGGCGGAGACAACAATGGAGGTGGTAATGGTGACACGGGAGAGGGGGGGGGGCCTTGCTTGTGTTGCTCATGGTTTAGCCACAGCCCACAGTCTAGCAGCACTGCAGCAGCATGTGTGATCCAGAGAGATGCAGGAACCTTTAACACTGTTCATATACCATACACCACCGATATATAATGCAAGTGTCTATGAGGGCAACGATGAATACACGTATTGGCGACATACACACAGCTCCGATCCGACGATCCACTTTGCTTCATCTGCAAATTAACATCATGTGTCGCTTGTGGTTGCAAAAGTTTGTGGTGTTGACTTCTAATTTGTTGCAGCATTAGTCGTCTCTCGGACATATGAAGGACGAGAAGCTACTTCATTCAGTCTCACGTTTATCGATGTTTCATTTAGTTACTAATCATATTCGCCAGGGAATAATATATATAAACTTCGAGAAATTAGACGTCGGTATTTCGACCCCGGGGGTCAACACCCACAAATAAATTCGTAATTACGTGCTCCCTTAATCCGGTAGGTGATGCAAGAAGAACACGGCGATTTATCCTGGTTCGGTCAAAGAAGGCCCTACGTCCAGCGGGGGGAGGATAGTTCGTGTTATCTTGCACCGAAGTGCTCATACAGGGGTGAATACAAGCAGGTGTGAGAAGCGTGAGCTGGAGCTCGAGCGTTTCGGGCACTTAGCTCTTTACTTCACACCGTCTCACGGTGTTTTTCTATGACCTAAAGCCTTAGCGTATGGTGCTCCCGGATCTCGGATCCTCTATCTCTCTCTGCCCTAAAGTCCTTCCGCCTCCTTTTATAGGCGAAGGAGGGGCACAGGAGTACATGTTTTTAGGGCTAGCGTGGTCGGTGACGTATGACATCGATGCCGATCATGTCGGTGCCGCTGTAGAGGTGTACGTCGGTATAAGAGGTCCTGCGGCCGTCGCGTTGAAAGTTGTTGAAGTGTTGACCGGAGTTGTTGAAGTCCTGCTCGAGGGTCGGCGTGAAGGAGCTGAGGGGCGACGGTCGAGGCATTAACTCGAGTCGAGGGGGTCGAGGCCCATCGGATAAGGCCGAATCCCGGGAAATACGGGGAGTGTAATGACTTTCGCATCTCGAGGGGGTGCCGGACTGGGCACAGTGCTCGGTATGGCGTAACAGTGAGGTATGATCCGCGGGATTCTGGGGTATGGGCGGTAAAAGCAGGATTCGACTGCCATACTCGCAACTGTTATGTAACTGTGACCATACGGTTAGGCGGGAGCAGGTAAAATGCATTGAATGCGCTTGGATCCGTACGGGGAGTAGGTAGCCGAGGGGTATGCTGTCCTCGAAGGCTGCCTATTTGCACGGGCGAAGTTCCGTCCTCGAGGGTTGGCTCATTCGCTGGGCAAAGTTCCGTCTTCGAGGTTGGCCCGTTCGCCTGGGCGAAGTTCCGTCCTCGGGGGGTCGTCCGAATCGTACCCTCGAGCGTACAGTCTTGGTCTGCGTGGTAACCCATCGAGCAGGCTGCGGCTTTGGGCTATCGATGCCCGTTCGTGGGCCGGCCCAGTATGCCTTAGCCTATGGGCTTTCTAGCAATAATGAGACATGTCGTTGGAGGGTTTGCGTTGCTGATTTCAGGGATTAGTCTGGTTAATTGAGGGTTTGGGTACCCCTTTCCCAGGTACCCGACAGTAGCCCCCGAGCCCCTGCGCGAGTGTTGGCACTCGGGCAGGGGGTCAGGAGTCGGGTGTGAGGTGTGGTTCAGATCTTTCCGTGGGGGTGCGCGAGCGTCCCCGCGGGGGTAGCCCCCGAGGCCTCGGAGGAGTTGGGAGATTCCTTCGAGGGCTTTATTTGTCTTTGGTCGAGAGGTGCTCGTCCAGTCGGGTATGGACCTGAACTGGAGTCGTGGTGCTTTACCGAGGGGTATGTCAGAACATCAAGCCCTTGGGGGATTTTTGACCCTCTTTCGTCGAGGGGTGCCGAGCACGGTCAAGCCCCCGAGCCTCGTGCAGCTAGGGCGTTGCTGGCCTCAGTGTTCATCTCACGAGTCCTTTCGATCGGACGTGAGGCGAGAAGCGTCGGACTACCCTTGATACGGCGAGCCTCGAAGTTCTCAGTGAGCTGGTAACGAGAAAATCCAAGTGAGAGCCCGATCCTCGTTCGATAAAGGTCGGCTGGTGGCCCGAAGGTTGTCTCATTAAAGCAAAATGCAATGGACCTACGGATACCAATTCCATTCGATAGGTCTCAGCGACTCGATGCCTCCCTTTAGGGGGATTCCATAAAAGTCTATAGCATTTCGCCTTGGATATGCCCAAAGGGGTCTCGAGAGTTTGTTCTTGAGTGGGGCCTCATGTTGGATCCCCCTTGGTCACCCCTGACTTGGGTGCTCGAGGGTAGCTGTCGAACCCTGGTTGAGGGCCAGCCTTCACTCCCTCGAGGCTTGTTGTGGGGCTGGAGCCCATTTACCTTCTCCTGGAGGAGTCCGTCGGCGAGTAACGTTTATTTTTCTTACCATTGGACGTGTCTTTTGAGGAGGAGGTTTAAACGGTGCAGTGGTGGAGATCGTGGCAGGCCCAGGAAACGGCCTGTTGCCTGAGGTGCAACACGTGTATCCGGCCAAGAATCATGGGGGTATGGTTAGGTAAACGCATTAATTGCGGGGAGTCACCTTTTCCTGCCGCTGGATTCCGCCCGTTGCTCTTCCTGGGTATAAAACCAGGGGGACAGGCACTGTTCGCCCCTATCTCTATCATCCTGCCTTCTCCACCACTAGTGCTCTTGAGTTCCTGCTTTCCTACGCGCGAGGGTAGGAGCTTAGAGCAAGAAATCACGATTGGGAACCTTCCCGGCCGCCCGTCCACCGAACAGATCCATGCCGCCACCGCTGTCATGGCCCCCATCTTCTAGCCTGTCGAGCCCTAGGGCCCATCGACCGTAACGTGGCAGAGGTTAAACGAGCTGGTGAGAGAGGGACTTCTTCGCCCCGTCATCGATTTTACTTGGCCGGAGTGGATCGCGCCGCCGAGGAGCCACCCAGAGCCAAACCCACTGGAGGGCTACGTGGTGAGCTTCCTCAAGTACCACCGGCATGGGTTCGGAGTGCCCCCGAGCGAGTTTATGCGAGGGCTGACGAACTTCTATGGCGTCGAGCTCCAACACTTCTCCCCAACGCCATCTCCAACGCCGCCATCTTTGCGGCCGTCTACGAGGGCTAATTAGGGATGGCGCCACATTGGGAGCTGGTTCACCTCTCCGGTGGGACCAGGCGTGAGGCGGATCATCAGAGTAGGCTGCCTCAACTTCGTGTTGAAGTCAGAGGTGCCACGCGAGTACATCCCCACCGGGTTGATGTCCAACCATTCCCGGTGGGACGAGCAATGGTTCTACCTCTGCAATGATGGAGGCTACCTCCCACCGTACACCGGACGGCTCATCACCTAGCGGCCATTCAACTGGCTGCACGGTGTGACGTGGGATCTTCAACATCGACTTCGACCCCTCGTCGCCGCAATGAGAACCCTTCGAGAGGCGGGCCTAATGGCGGGTGTGGTGGTCTCGGCCTTCCACAGTCGATGGGTGCTCCTCCTGATGGAGCGCCCGCTGTGGTTGGACGAGATGCTCCCTGAGGTCGTGCTCGAGGTGCTCGAGAGGTGCCGGATGTCCAGCGAGGGGATATCTGCTGCAGAGATTGTTGCGTGGGTGAAGAGGATGGTTGTAGGTTCATTCAGGGTGGAGGATGTCAACCACCTCCCCATGCGGCCGGAGGAGGGGCACCTTGACCTGGTGAGTGTCTCGACCCATGCCTTTCGCATTTACGTTTCGTCCCTTTTTCCTTATTCTTGTCCTTGAAACTGAGTGCTTTTGTGTAGGGGAGAATTGACTAACGGAGATCGAGGCCTCCATTGAGGGAGGATGCTCCCAATCATCAGGTGAGACGCTTCGATGCCCAGTAGGAAAAGAGGCACAAGGATGAGGAGAAGAAGAAAAAAGACAAGAAGCTCCGGGAGCGCGAAAAGCGCGAGAAGCGTCGTGCGCAGCAGAGGCACGACAGGCTCCTGGAAGAGGAGTCTCCCTCAGAGGATGAGGGAGACGAGGATGATGATGATGACGATGTCGAAGGGGTGGCGGGACGTCTTGAGCCTCTTCTGTCTGGTCCTTCCCGTACTGACCGTCTTCCAGTGCAGGAAGATGCGTCGGAGCAGCGTGCCCCTCAGCCAGTGACTACGGCCTCGGAGCGCCAGCGAGGGGAAGGGTCGACTGTCCCTTTTGCTCGGGGGGGTTGTCCTCTTCCCGTAGTACTCGCGGCGGGACCCCGTCCGCTTCGACCCGGGAGACCCGGTCCTGGTCATCGGTGCGGGCGGAGCAGAGTCGTGCCTAGGAGGCCTCATCGGAGCAGGAAGGCACGGCGACCCCACCGACAGCCCCCAGCAGCCCCAGCCCTGGGAAGAGCTCAGCCTCGGGTGGGGCCTCGAGGTCTGCTGGCAGCTCGAGGGGGACCCGAAAAGCCTCTATCCCCTTTGGGTAAGTGTTGTCAATTTAAGTTTCTTCTCATTGCTTCTCCATTCTGCGGTTCATTAAGTTCTCTGCTATCTTGCTTTTCATTTAGGCCAAAATGCCGCATCGAGGAGGTGACCCTTGTGCCGGCTAAGCGGCTCAAGGTGGACGCAGCCTCGAAGATGAGGGCCTCGGTCATAGGTGCGATATTGAGGCCCTTGGTGCCGTGGGAGGCGAAGTGGCTGTCCTTAGCCCTCGGGGCTATGGCTCATGGTAGGCTGACGGGTTCTGCTCTTGCTGCAGGGTAGAGTGACTCGGGGACCATGGCGGGCGGCAACCCCGAGCCGGGGAAGATGCAGGAGGGAGGTAGTGCCTCCCTTATGTCAATGTGCGTGGTCCCCGAGCTCGGCCCAGCGCCAGGGAGCGGAGCCCCAGCGTCGGGAGCCCCTGGCCTGGGTCAACCCGAGATCTCGCTTCCAGGAATGGAGGTAGCCCTCATCGACCTCAAGGGTAAGGAGGTCGTCGCCCCTCCCCCTTTGACTGGGGAGCGGAAGCCGTGGCCGACGGGGCTACACGAGTTGGAGGCCCAGTGGAAGCAGAGGCAGGAGGCCCCATAGGAAGAGGAGCTGTCATGGACGCAGCAGGAGGAGAAGAAGTTGTAGGAGCGGCAGGAGGAGGAGCTGACCGAGGAATGGCCCCAGCATCCTCAGGAGCAGCAGACACCGTCGGGGGACGCGATGCTGCCGGACCTGTCGACGCAGCAGCCGCCCAAGCCATCGGAGGGGGAGGAGACCTTGGGACTCCTAAAACAGTGGGTGTCCATGATCACCCTCGATGAGCTACTACAAGAAGAGACGTTGAAACCCTCGACGTAGCTCGAGGAGGAGACCTCAGCACTGAGCCCGCCGGTAGACGTGTCGATGGTGGACCTGCCAGCGTCACAGGATGTGGCGTTGGAGGAAGCGACGGCCTCGACCCCTCCGCCGCCTCAAGAGGTGCCTGAACCAGCGTCGAGCCAGCCACCGCAACTGTCACCGTCGGAGGAGCCAGCGATTTCTGGTCCGCAGGCAGAGCGGTCGAAGGAGATGGTGGCAGCCATCGCGTTGGTGGCTCCTGGCCCGTTGAGGAGGTCGACGTCTGACCTCGGGCTGGGAGATATCAGCGCCGCGTCGGAGTTCCCCACCCCGGCCAAGTTGGCGGAGCACCACGGCGCCCCGCGCGCGTGGCGGAGGAGATCGAGTCCTTGGCACGAACCAAGGTCAAGACGGTCCTACCACATTGGGGCAAGGAGCGTGTCATGCTCCGGGAGCTCGGTGACTCCAGCGCTCCCAGGATCGAGATGGATGACCCGGCGGTGGTCAAGCGCTGGGAGGGCGTGAAGCAGTCTCGGGTGTGGCTGTAGCACTTCCTCAAGTTGGGTGTCGAGCTCGTTGGAGATCTCGACCAGAGTTTCATGATAAGTCCCTGTTTGGAGCACATACGGTTTTTGGCTTTTTCCGTATGGATCGCCTTAACCCTCGATTTTTTGTTTCCAGGACTTGCGGAGGCGTTCCCACTCCAAGTCATACTTTCTCCATGAAACGCATAACAGCCAGGAGGAAGTGCTTTGCCAACTCGAGGCCGGCCGTCTGCGTAGAGCAGGGTGGACGAGGTTGAGGAGGAGGTGAAGCAGGCTAGGGAGGAGGCCGCCAAAGCTAAAGAGGAGGCCGCCCAGGCAAAGGAGGACACCGAGACAGCTCGAGGTAAAGCTGCCCGAGTCAAGGAGGAGCTCTGGTGGGCCAAGGAGGAGGTCGACGCGGCCAAGGGTGAAGCGGAGAAGGCCAAGAGCGATGGCACTCCTGCCCAAGAGCACGTCAAGCTGCTCGCTAAGGAGGCCCGAGGCTCCATGGAGCGTATTCGCTCACTCGAGGCCATACTGGCTCAGGTCTCCACGGCGCGCAACACCCTCTCCGCCTTGGTCAAGGAGGAGAAGGGTCGAGCCGATAGCCTGGATGCCAAGCTCGAGGCGATGAAGGCTACCCTTCGAGAGAAGGAGCAAGCCATCATCTTGGCTGGTGGTGCCCTCGAGACCCTCCGGTGCGAGAAGATCGACTTGACCCGGGCTTTCAAGGAGGCCCAGCGGGAGCAAGACGAGGCTCGGGAGGAGCGCGACGCCATGCTGGAGGACCGCAGCGCCCTCTAGACCCGCTGTGCCAGTGAGTTCCTTGGTGGGCTTTGATTTCTTTTCCATATGACTTGTTTAACTCTTGTTTTGTCTTTCAGGCCTTGAGTCTGAGCTGCTCTTCACTCAGGCTGCTGCCAAGACGCTACAGGAGAGCCTCGTGGCGGAGGGGGCCCTTCTCAGTAGGTTCCGGGTCACCATCAATAGGCTCTGCACCTCCTAGGAGGTTGAGCCCATTGAGGAGGCTGGGAAAGACATCCCGGGGGCCGCGCTCGTCGATCGGCTCTACCACCTCGATGCCACCCTTCGAGATCACGTGCGGGATGCGCTTCACACCGGCGTGAAGCGCGTGCTGGTGGTGGTTTCCTCCAGCTTCGTCTTCGACATGGACGTCGTCGCCCAAGGTTTCGTCCCCGACATCTCGAAGACCGATGCCGAGAATGAGGAGCGATGCCGAGCGCTGATCCAGGATGCCGAAAGGCCAGGGGAAGCGCTAGCGAAGCTGTTCAAGGATCCCCCCCGAAGATGAAGGGTACACCGTCGAGGAGGGCGGCAACGGAGACGGCGGAGTGGGCCCGTAGGGCAAAACTGGGCGAAGGTGCCCGTGTAAATAAGTTAGTTTTTGTATCTTATATTCAGTATGGCCTCGAGGGCCTTTAAAACATCTATGCATCTATCATAATGCATTTGGATATTTTAACTTCGAGCCTTCTCTATTTTCTTTTGCCTAGATTTTGCTTTTTGATTAAGTGTTTGACGCGTGCTCGTATCCCTTGAGGGGGGAGCGAGTGGAGGTACTGTAGCCCAGAGGCATAGGAGAGCTCCCAACTCGACAGCCCTCGACCCTTAGGGGATTCGAGACGTTTTTTTCTTAGTCACGAAGCGCATCGAGGCGTAGGAAAGAAGAGATGCTCAAGCTTCGATCATCTGACCTTTGCTTTTCGACTAAGTGTTCGACGCATGCTCGTATCCCTCGAGGGTGGAGTGAGTGGAGGTATCGTAGCCCTGTAGTGTAGGAGAGCTCCCGGCTCGACAGCCCTCGACCCTTAGGGAGTTCGAGGCATTTTCTACTTAGTTACGAAGCAAAAGGAGACGCTTGAATTTTGAAAAATCGTTCGTATTTTTTAGAAACTTAGGGGGTTCCCCCTATTAGGCCCCGAGGGAGGCTCGACTCTAGCGAGACAGGGTTGAGGCTACCTCTTGCATGTACAATAATAAGTTTGAACTTATAATCGAAAGCACTTCTTATATTTGTCATGTGAAAATGTACGAAACATGCGAGAATGTACAAGGGCATCAGTGCCCTAGGGGTAGAAACAACGTAGCTGTTCGATGTTCCATGCGTTGGTGAAGGTTTTGCCCTTGTTGTTTGCTAGCTTGTACATTCCAGGCTTCAGCACCTCAGCTATGGTGTATGGCCCTTCCCACGGTGGAGTCAGCTTGTGACACCCCTTGTTGTTCTATCGTCGATGTAGGACGAGGTCTCCAACTTAGAAGTCCCTTGAACGCACATGTTTGTCGTGGTAGCATCGAAGTTTCTGCTGATACCTCGCGGAGTGAATCAGCGCCATGTCTCGAGCCTCCTTGAGCTGGTCGACAGCGTTTGCGAGGGCTTCTTCATTGGTTTGCTCGTTGTAGGCCTTTAGTCGAGGGGAACCATACTCGAGATCAGTGGGGAGGACAGCCTCGGACCCATAGACCAAGAAGAATGGGGTGAACCCCGTGGCTCGACTAGGTGTTGTCCTTAAGCTCCATAGGACCGAAGGCAGCTCCGTGGCCCATTTCTTTCCATGCTTGTTAAGGCGGTTGAAGATTCTCGGCTTGAGGCCTTGCAAAATCATGCCATTGGTGCGTTCGACCTAGTCGTTAGTTCGAGGATGAGCAACCGCGGACCAGTTTACATGGATGTAATGGCAATCGCAGAAATCCAAGAACTTCTTGCCAGTGAACTGTGTGCCGTTGTCAGTGATGATGACATTCGGGACCCCGAAGCGATGGATGATGTCGGTGAAGAACTCGACCGCCTGCTCAGAGCTGATGTTGCCGATAGGCCGGGCCTCGATCCACTTGGTAAACTTGTCGATAGCAACGAGTAGGTGCGTGTACCCCTTGGTTGTCCTCTTGAGAGGCCCCATGATATCGAACCCCTAGACCATGAACGGCCAGGTGATGGGGATCATCTGTAGGGCGTGAGCTGGGAGGTGCATCCGCTTGGCATAGAATTGACACCCCTTGCACGAGCAGACAATGTTGATGGCGCCAAAAATGGTGGTTGGCCAGTAGAAGCCCTGTCAGAAGGCGTTGCCGATGAGGGTCCTCGGTGCTGCATGGTGGCCGCAAGCCCCCGAGTGTATGTCCTCGAGGAGTCTCCTGCCTTCTTTGATGGTGATGCAGCGCTGAAGGATACCAGATGGGCTTCACCTATAGAGTTCCTTGCATCACCGTAGATGACATAGGACTTGGCCCGTCACGCGATCCGGCGAGCCTCGGTCCGGTCTTCCGGGAGTTCCCCTCGAATGAGGCAGTCGAGGAAAGGGACTCGCCAATCCAGAGGTGGGCTCGACGGAGGAGGTGTCCCCTCAATCTCCATGACCTCGGCCCTGGTCGAGGGGGCCTCGGTTGAGATCATGGGTTTGAGGGTCGAGGGTGCGGTGTCATCCCTTGAGCCCAAGTCGACGAAGGGCCCGAAAAGGTCTCTCGAGAATACGTCCGGAGGGACAGTACCTCGAGTTGATGCGATCTTTGTGAGCTCATCCGTAGCTTCGTTGTAGCGTCAAGCAATATGATTGAGCTCGAGGCCATGGAACTTGTCTTTCAGTTTGCGCACTTCATTGCAGTAGGCTTCCATCTTGGTGTCGTGGCAGCTCGAGGCCTTCATCACTTGGTCGATGATGAGTTGCGAGTCACCTCGAACGTCTAGGCGTTGGACCCCGAGTTCGAGGGCAATACGTAACCCTGACAAGAGCCTCGTACTCTACGATGTTATTGGAAGCGGCAAAGTGGATGTGAATGATGTAGCGCAGGTGGACTCCGAGTGGTGAGATGAAGAGCAAGCCTGTGCCTGCTTCTATCTTCATGAGTGACCCGTCGAAGTACATCGTCCACAGCTTGGCTTGGATTTGAACTGGCGGCAACTGGGTGTCGGTCCACTCAGCGATGAAATCTGCCAGCACATGAGATTTGATAGCCTTCCGTGGTGCGTAGGTGATGGTCTCACCCATAAGCTCGACCGACCACTTAGCAATTCTTCCAGCAGCCTCTCGATTTTGGATGATCTCCCCCAAGGGGAAAGAAGACACCACGGTAACCGGGTGGCTGAGGAAGTAATGCTGGAGCTTGTGACGCTTAAGGACAATGGCGTAGAGCAGCTTTTGCACCTACAGGTAGCAGATCTTGGTTTTTGAAAGCACTTCACTAACGAAGTAAACCGACCGCTGGATGGGCAAGGCGTGCCCTTCCTCTTGCCTCTCAACCACTATGGCCGCGCTGACCACCTGAGTGGTTGCGGCGATATAGAGGAGGAGGGGCTCGGGCGGTTTAGTTGACATCGCTGGTCGGGGAGGGACAAGGATAAGGGTGGAGGTCAGCATGCTCTTGAGTTTGTCGAGGGCCTCCTCGGCCTCCGCGGTCCATGCAAAGCTTTCGGATTTTTTCAAGAGGCGGTACAGGGGCACAGCCTTTTCCCCCAAACGTGAGATGAAACGGCTGAGAGCCGCAATGCAGCCCGTGACCTTCTGTACGCCCTTGAGATCTCGAATCGGTCCCATTCGCGTGATGGCTGTGACCTTCTCGGGGTTGGCCTCGATCCCGCACTGGGAGATGATGTATCCAAGGAGCATGCCTCGAGGCATTCCAAAGACACATTTCTCGAGGTTGAGTTTTATATTCTTGGCTCGAAGGCACCTGAATGCGATTTTGAGGTCATGGATGAGGTTGTTGACTTTTTTGGATTTGACCATGATGTCATTGACATAGGCCTCAATCGTGTTGCCTATGTGTTTGCCGAAGACATGGAGCATGCATCACTAATACGTCGCCCCAGCGTTTCAAAGGTCGAAGGGCATGGTGACGTAGCAATACATGCCAAAAGGTGTGATGAAGGAAGTCACGAGCTGGTCGGACTCTTTCATCTTGATTTGGTGGTAGCCGGAATAAGCATCAAGGAATGAGAGGGTTTCACATCCCGCGGTAGAGTCAATAATTTGATCAATGCGTGGTAAAGGAAATGGAACTTTGGGACATGCTTTGTTTAAACTAGTATAGTCAACACACATTTGCATTTTTCCATTCTTTTTCTTAACTAACACGGGATTAGCTAACCAATCGGGGTGATGAACCTCCTTGATGAATCCAGTCACCAAAAGCTTGTGTACTTCCTCGCTGATGATCCTGTGCTTCTCCTCGTCGAAGCGGCGCAGGCGTTGCTTCACCGGTCTAGACCCGACTCAGATCTCCAAGGCGTGCTCGGTGACTTCCCTCGGTATGCCCGGCATATCCGAAGGACTCCATGCAAACATATCAGTGTTTGCATGGAGAAAGTCAACGAGAACTGCTTCCTATTTTCTCTCGAGGTCGGCACTGATCGTCAGCACCTTCTCACCGGAGCAGCTCGGGTCGAGGGGGACTTTCTTGGTGTCTTGCGCTGGCTCGAAGCTACTGGTGTGACACTTGGGGTCAGGCACCCCGTCGGCCAGGCACTCGAGAGTCAAGGCTATCATCGCGTTTTGCTCGACGGCCTCTCCGTACTCGACGCATTTGACGTCGCAGTCGTACCCGTGCTTGTAGGAGGAGCCGATGGTGATGGGTCGTGGCATCTTGAGCTTGAGATAGGTGTAGTTCGGGATCGCCATGAATTGCGCGTAGCCTAGTCGGCCGATGATGGTGTGATAAGTTCTGTGAAACCCGACCACCTCGAAGGTGAGGGTCTCTTTCCTGAAGTTGGCGGGGGTGCCAAAGCAGACGGGGAGGTCGATGCGGCCGACGGGAAGAGCCTTCTTCCCTGGTACGACATCATGGAAGCCCCCGGCGCTGGGTCGGAGTTGGAACCTCTTGACCCCTAGGAGGTCGAGGGTCTCAAGGTAGATGATGTTCAGGCTGCTGCCACCGTCCATGAGGACCTTCGAGAGGCGGATGTTGATAATGATTGGGTCGACGACGAGCGGATAGGCTCCGGGGTTGGGGACGCGATCCGGATAGTCATCGCGATCGAACGTGATGGGCGCAATGGAGCAGTCGAGGTAATGGGGTGTCGTGACTTTGACGAAGAAAACTTCTCGACATTCCCTCTTGCGCTGTCGAGGTGTGAGCTGGGTCGAGGGGCCTCCATAGATCATGTAGTAGTCGTAGATTTTGGGAAATTTTCCGTCTTCCCCGTTGTCTCCCTCATTGCCACCCTGGTCTTTCTTATCGTCACCCTTCTTAATGCCCAGTTGCTCGAAGTGCTTTTGAAGCATGAGACAGTCCTTGAGTTTGTGTTTCGCCCCGTCCTTGTGATAAGGGCAGGGCTCCTCGAGCATCTTGTCGAAGATGGCCCCTTCGGGAGGACCTCGAGGTTTTTTGCGCTCGGCTGCTATGACAAGATCGTCGTCTGCAACCTCACGCTTGCCTTGCTGATTCTTCTTCTTCTTCTCATTGTTCTTCTTCGAACCCTTGCTTGAGCCCCCGGCATCGGCTGCTGGTGCCTTTTTCTTGTCCTTTTCGTCATCGAAGAAGGCTCCGACCGCCTCCTCGCCAGCCGCATAGTTGGCGACCACATCCATGAGCTCGTCAACGATGTTGGGGCAGTTACGCCCTACCTCGCGGACTAGGTCCTTGTAGGTCATACCCGCAACAAACGCTAGAATGACGTCGAGATCAGAGATGTGGGGGAGTTCGGTCTGGAGTTTGGAGAAACATCGAGCGAAGTCATGAAGAGACTCCCTCGGATTCTGCTTGTAGTTGTGCAGTTCCCAGGAGTTGCCAGGACGCACGTAGGTACCCTTGAAGTTCCCCTCGAAGATCCGAACTAGGTCGGCCCAGTCGCGAATCTGGTGAGGGGGAAGCTCCTTGAGCCACCTACGCGCGGTGTCGGATAGGAACAGGGGAAGGTGACGTATGATTGCGCGGTCGTCACGTGCCCCGCCAGCCTGACAAGCCAATCAAAAATCGGCTAGCCAGAGCTCGGGTTTGGTTTCACCGTTGTAGTTGACGACGCTTGTGGGGGGTTGAAACTTGTCGGGCAGCTGGGCGTTGCGGATTGTCCTACTAAAAACTCGGGGACCCGGTGGCTCCGAGGCCCGTTGGTTTTCATCGCTGTTGTAACGCCCCCCATGATGGGCACTGTACCCTTGATCCTCGGCGTCCCCGTGTTTGCGCTTGCGGTTCTCAATGATATCGAGGCGCGCGTCACGCGAGGCGCGGTTGTCGATGATACGATCTCGGGCTGGTGTCTTCTTCGCTTGGGGCCGCCTCTTGATCGACCAAACCCTCCCTTTTGGGCCGGGAGGGCTCGTCCTGTGGTTCAGAAGCTGCCCCTCGACGCCTCAAGGCTGAGCTCTCCGCTTGCTGAACAACAGCAACTTGGAGGAGACCCTCAATCTCGCGTTGTACCCGTCGAGCTTGCGAGTTGGATGGCGCGGGCGTATTGCAAAAAAGCATAGCCACCACGACAATGTTCTGGCTTGCTCGAGGGTAACGGTTGATGGGATGTTCGGGTGCCCCGCCCTCGTTGATCTGCCGGTTGACCTCTCGGGCCCTGGCTCGGTCTCTACCGCTGGGTGGCGACCGCTCCTGCTCAAGGGTTCGCTCGTCGTCGATGAGTTTAGCCTGCAACTCCCGAATTTGTGCCAGCTATGCGTCCTGCTCGTCAGGACGGGGGCGCGCCTCTCGAGGTACGACTGGTTATCGATCCTCTATTCTGGGGAGAGCCCCTCCCGTCGCAGCGGCATCCACATCGTTCATCGGATCGACAGTGTCCTCATTGGAGGCAACATCACCGTCGATGTGGACACAATCACGGGTAGGGTCCTAATGGTCAGAGTCAGAGTCGGGGTCGTCACAGTAAAAGACGGGAAGCTGTCCCCGTGCCTCCTCCTGCAGCTGTTGTCGGAGTGTGCCGATGGCGTACCTCCGGGGGCTGGGCGCTCTCGCGAAGCCCAAGTCTACGGAGGCCGGCATGACCGTCCCCACGTCCATCATTGCACGAAGGAGGGCGCCTGAGCGGTCCCCTATCGTGCTCATGTTGGAGTGGGTCGTGGACGAGAATGTCCTTGCGGCGTTGTTGAGATCGAACGGGAATCGTTGACGATGCCTGAACAGCCCGTGCGGAAGTGGGCTCGATGGAGTGGGGGTTGCGTGCATCGAGGGAGCTCTGCTAGGCTTCCTCGACGAGTGCATTGCGAAGGTGAAGTCAGGGTTGTCGTGGAGCCCTACCGGTCCGTCCTCTGCTCTCGAACCCAGGTCAGATAATCCCTCAACAAGGGGCTCCTCATCACCGGTCAGGAGCGAGGGGAATGCAGCGGGTACCAACCTTGACTCAGGTTGATGGCGATGATGGCGTCTATCGCACCTCCTTCTGGTTGTGGCACCATGGTGGCGAGACTGACGAGTGGCCCCTCCTGAGTGTGGGGGTACACTGCGACCTCTGTTTGGGTCACTGATCGAGAGCAGGGTCATGTCATAGCCCTGTCTGAAGGACATGAACTCTAGGCTCCCGAACCAGATCACCGTAGCGTGAGGAAGTGGTGAAATAGAGTTGCCCATCCGGAAAAAATGGCGGGAAATTGTTGATAACATGCAGCACCCCTACCTGGCACACCAACTGTCGGAGTTTCGACCCCGGGGGTCAACACCAACAAGTAAATTCGTAATTGCGTGCTCCCTTAACCCGGTGGGTGATGTAAGAAGGACACGGTGATTTATCCTGGTTCGGGCAAAGAAAGCCCTACGTCCAGTGGGGGGAGGATAGTTCGTGTTATCTTACACCGAAGTGCTCGTACAGGGGTGAATACAAGCAGGTGTGAGAAGTGTGAGCTGGAGCTCGAGCGTTTTGGGCACTTAGCTCTCTACTTCACAATGTCTCACGGTGTTTTTCTATGACCTAAAGCCTTAGCGTATGGTGCTCTCGGATCTCGGATCCTCTATCTCTCTCTGCCCTTTAGCTAAAGTCCTGGCGCCTCCTTTTATAGGCAAAGGAGGAGCACAGGAGTACATGTTTTTAGGGCTAGCGTGGTCGGTGACGTATGACACCGATGCCGATCATGTCGGTGCCGCTGTAGAGGTGTACGTCGGTATGGGAGGTCCTGCGGCCGTCGCGTCAGAAGTTGTTGAAGTGTTGACCGGAGTTGTTGAAGTCCTGCTCGAGGGTCGGTGTGACAAAGCCGAGGGGCGACAGTTGAGGCCTTAGCTCGAGTCGAGGGGGTCGAGGCCTATCGAATAAGGCCGAATCCCGGGAAATGCGGGGAGTGTAATGACTTTCGCGTCTCGAGGGGGTGCTGGACAGGGCACAATGCTCGGTGTGGCGTAGCAGTGAGGTATGATCTGCGGGATTCTGGGGTATGGGTGGTAAAAGCAGGATTCGACTGCCATACTCGCAACTGTTATATAACTGTGACCATACGGTTAGGCGGGAGCAGGTAAAATACATTGAATGCGCCTGGATCCGTACGGGGAGTAGGTAGCCGAGGGGTATGCTGTCCTCGAGGGCTACCTATTTGAACTGGCGAAGTTCCGTCCTCGAGGGTTGGCTCATTCGCTGGGCAAAGTTCCGTCTTCGAGGTCGGCCCGTTCGCCTGGGCGAAGTTCCGTCCTCGGGGGGTCGTCCGAATCGTACCCTCGAGCGTACAGTCTCGGTCTGCGCGGTAACCCGTCGAGCAGGCTGCGGCTTTGGGCTGTCGACGCCCGTTCATGGGCCGGCCCAGTATGCCTTAGCCTGTGGGCTTTCTAGCAATAATGAGGAATGTCGTTGGAGGATTTGCGTTGCTGATTTCGGAGATTAGTCTGGTTAATCGAGTGTTTAGGGTACCCCTTTCCAGGTACGCGACATTAGATTTTATGATGACAAATATCTCTCGGCCTGCTCGTTCAGGGATAGATCGATGAGAAACAGATGCAGTCCCCCCCACCCCCCACCCTATGGATGAACACAGTGGGCACTTGCAAACCAAATTAAACTGTTGGTGCATACACTCGAGAAATGCCACTACTGACAGTTGGTGCAGTTGTTATCTTTCCATCTTTTCTGTATCTAGCTTCTCTCTCTTTCTCTCTTCTGTGTCTCTACCTCTTCACAATAGGAGCACAGGCCCGAAGATTCAAACCCTATATATGCTGCCTTAGGCTGTTCCTTGTTCTAGAGCCAAAGTTGACTTTCACAATCTATATATTGCCGTAGTAGGATTGGATTACCCTAAACGAGCGCAACATGTTGAAACAATGACTTGTAACAAGTAAGAACTAAGCAAATATTAGCACTTTTGACCGAACTGAAATTAAGGCCAAAATTTTCACGCGTACCAACACATGATTGCTAAGGAAAATATAATTTATTTTGAATAATAATACGGAGTATGACCTAAGTAAATCATAACAGTTTGGATATGGCTGCACGTGGCCCTTGGTGCTGCATTTAATCCAATCATTGGTTTACGTGATATAATAATGACAAGTGAAATCAGAAAAAGAGGCCCCTTCCCCAAATTTCGTGCAGAACAAAGGCTGTCGTGTAATAAATGGCATAAATTTGGAAGCACTCTAATATGTTCTTTTGAAGGAGTTCGTGTAATAGGTACTCCTTCCATCCAGATATACAGGCTATTTTGGGACAAAATAAGAGAGAACGTTAGACGCATGTATCCCTCGCTCACTTTTCTAATATATTAAAATCTGATTCAATTCGTATAATTAAAGAATGACCTCTTAGTCTTCCTACGCAAAATAGACAAGTAAATGAATTACTTTCTCTATAAAAGATAATCATGTATTTTTATTTAAGTAAACTTTATCTTCTTGTTTCCTGGATGCACTATATTTTAAAAAAATTTAAAAGTTAGATATACTATGTTACAGGACGGAGGGAGTAGATACTATGGAAAGGGATAAAAATTAATTACTTACTACTAAGCGCTCAAAAGTCCCTAATAAAAGACCAAGATACAATAGAAGTTGAGCCCAAAAAATTTAAAAACTGATATCTCTCTCTGTGGTCCAAAATTCAATCCTAGACAAAAATTTCCTACCAACCAAAAATTCAAGGGAATTTCCAGCAGAGGGTCACAACCAGAATTTTAGACTACTTCTAGTGATGTGAACTTCTATTTATATTTTAGCTTTCATATTTTAGTATAAACATTTCCTACTAAATGCCTCCTAACGAGGATTCTCATGTGCTATGACTACTGGTAGTGTTTTATTACTACTTGAAAACACTAGGAGAATTTCATCATTATTTTGGTAGTGGGTGCGTTGTCTGGAATTGATTCTAATACTAGAAATATTCATCTCTGGTTAGAATATCTGGATCCTGACACTTTTCTATATCACAGACACTGCGCACGGTTTCAAAAGTTCCTAGGGCTCGGAATTTTAGGTCCCTATCGGAGTAACGGCTAGTTGAGAGGGGGCGAAGCTTATACCCTTCCACGATCTATATTCATAACTTGACACACACCAGACCCAACACTTGTAAAAAAAAACATTTAGAGCTTCCTTGCTCCCTCTTTAGAGATCCATCATTTTTAAGAGATTTGAGGAGTCACTACACCACAAAAGATTAACCGCAGCGTTGCACTTTGACACTCTGTGATGGACACTTAAGATGTCCGATGTGATGAATCCCACGATTTACCGCAGCGAGCCTTTTTTTTTAACCGTGGCATACATTATTGTCCGTTATGGTAAATCGATTCACCGCAGCGGGTAACTTATAAAGCCCGCCTCAGGCCACGGCCCATCAGGCCCAAGGCGGAGCCCGATAGCTGGTCGGGGTATAAACAACACTTTTTTTGAGTATGGTATAAAAACAACACTTAGGAACACTTAGGGTTCACTACCTCGCACAACAATCACTTCCCAGCGCACGCGACTCCTTCGCCCTTATCACACTCTGCGCGACTCCTCCCTAACACCTAGCCTCCTCTACTCTCTCTCTCTCTCCACACTTCCTCAGCGAGTATCGTCCTCCCTCAGCAGGTGGCTGCCTCCCTTCGCCGACCGTGGTGGTGCACAGTGCCGTGCGCGAGCGTGCGGGGTGGCGCGGCCACACGCGGAGGTGGCGCACGATGGCTTGGATCCAGCGCGGGTGCGGCGCATAACGAGGGTATGTGCCTCGCCTTCTCTCTTCGTGTCGGAGGTGCGCAGAGCGAGGACGCGGTGACGCACGGAGCGAGGAGCGGGGCCGCGACGGCGGCGGGCCGCGATCGTAGCGACGGCGGGCGCTGTAGCCTAGATGGGCTCCTTGGGCCCATCTAGGGGTTTCTTTCTTTTTTTTATTTTTTGAAATTATTTACCGCAGCAGTCACGTTAGGATGCCCGCTGCGATAAATCGATTAATAGCAACGTGCAAAGTGGCCTGCTTTGGGAAAGCCAAGATTTACCGTGGCGTATCACCGGCAGCGGACCGGTTTACCCGCTGCGGTAATTGGAAACTGCCCTCTGCAGTAGTCTTTTTCTGAAGTAGTGAGTGGTTTGTGACGTGACTATATTTGGTGGATCTTAATTTGAATACCGGCGGCCTGCTAGTCCACCCAAGTGAAGGCAGATGCCCTCCGGGCCTCGGGGCCGGGTGCCGTCGAACCAGCAGCATTTGCTTGCCGGGCGACGCTACGGCGCCGGCAACGACAACCGGCGGTGGTGTCCACCGCTGCAGATTGCTGCTAGCTTCATGTTCATGGCGCTGCCTGTCATTTTCCGGCGACGTTCTTGGAAATTGCTTGCTGCTACAATTTGCGCCACAAATGGCACAACCACGCATGTGCGTATGGTCTTTATGTAGCTGGGCCGAGCTTAATCTGGTAGTGCTACCTATCTACTACGTGCCCTCCTGTCCTCGCCTCCTCGGGCTGGATTACTACGTGGCAAGTTTCACGTGAGCCTCTTGCGTCTGTGCCTGGGGCTCGTGCTACGCAGTGGTGTGCACACGACGTGTCGACGTAAGACGATCGGAGAAGGCAAAACAAGCTAGCGACGACTAGCGAGTCAAGTCAATTCAGGAATGCAGGAACGTGATGGATGTACGTATATGCATGTGACGATGTGAATCGATATTGCATCGTGGGAGACGTGGAGAGCTCAGTTGCATATGCTCCATGGTCACACACGGATCATATCTGCCAGTACGTCTGACTCTGCTCATGCATAGCATAGCGCAAGACGACGGTTGAAATACATACAGCAATATAATAATATACTCCAGTGATAAGTTTATGCTTGTTCCGTGGAGTAATAAGGAAGTGATCGAATACGCATCACCAGTAGTAACGACAGCTACATATTAATGGTAGATACACGTATAAGCTTACGGAGAATCTCATAACAGCAGACCCGTACTTACTAGTTACTACAGTCTATTCTACGGTAGCTTAGCTTTCATGATGCTCCATACTAGCTCCACTGTCCTGTGATGCATACTAGACCTCTTCGTCGTCGCCCAGGCGGCGAGGAAACCGGCGACGGCAGAGGAGGAAGCCGGCCAGCACGACGTCCACCGCCAGGCAGCCGGAGGCGAGGACGGCGCTGACGAAGAAGTAGTTCTTCCCGGGGTCAGCGGCGAGGTAAATGCGGTCGGAGGCGACTTGCAGGCAGTCGAGGCCCGCCGTGGCCGCGAGCGCCACCCAGGCCAGGGCGCCGGCGGCGGCGCGGCGGCCCACCAGAGGCCGCGCATGCGGCGGATCGTCGTCGCCCTCCCCGTCAGCAGCTTGTGCACCGGCACTGCGGACAGCGCCACGGCCACGATGCACCAGAACTCCCCTTGCAGCAGGGCGGTCACCTCTACGTAGGCCGCGTCGGTCAGCGCCACGCACGGGGGCAGCAGCCATGTCTGCATGCACGCACACGCACGTTAGTATATTAAATATGATGAGGAGGAGGTCATGTTCATGTAGTGAATCTGACGGATTTATGCATCATGAGTGGTGTACCCTTGGTGTGCAGGGGACCTTGTCGTCGATGAGTATGGCGAAGGCAAAGGCGACTACGTGGACCATGGCCCACAGGCTGACCATGTGTAGGACACCGTCAGCAGGCGAGTGAGTCTCGTTGTAGTTGTCGCCGTCGTCCGCCGGAACCACGACCACCGGAGAAGCAGGCGGCGGGGTTTCCACGTCCACGAGCACGGCTGCCGCCGGCAGCAGAGGACGCGGCGGCTTGGTCTGCTTGACGATGTCGTGCGTGGCCGGCAGCGGAGGCGACACCACCTCCTCCGCCTTGTCCTTGGACACCGGGAGCGAAGCTGCAGCCGGCAGCTTGTTGCTCACCTCGTAGTCGGCCATGCTCACCGCCGCCCTGCTTGTTGTCGATCTCTCACCTGCACGCATGAAGCCAGACACGTGAGGACGATTGGGATTTTTCAAAGGGATAGATGACCGTAGACGTACGGCCGGGACGGAACATGCATGTACAGCCGGAAAGGGAAGGGACTCACCGTACCGGCGCGGCGCGGCAGGGCCGCGACAAGCTCGCTTGGAGGCGCCTTTGGTTGATTGCTTGGAATATGGATCGCCCGAATCGACTGCTTCGATAGGATCGGACGGATCGATGGAGATCAGCAGAAAGAAAGAAATGAAACAAATTAAAACCAAAGAAAGAGAGGATCTATCTATTATCAAATCGGAGGTTATGTATCGAGCAAGCAAGAATCGACATAGGCTGACCTGCTGAATCCAGATGCCGGTCCGCGGCGGCGGCCAGGAATGAAGAAGAAGATGACGAGATGGTGTGCAGGACTGCAGGTGCAGCGTTGGGACTATAAAAACACAAAGGAGGGAGATGGGGCACTGCGTGAGCGTGTGAACCCAGCACACTGTGCCTTGTGGCCTTACAATGGTCGACACGCGTAGTATGCCTACGTGTCGTCGGTGCGAGACGAACGCCAGTATGATCCATCACTTTCCCTAGCCGATAGAGCTAGTGTTATTGCTACTACCTAAGCTAGCTCATCCAAGTGCAATCCTGAAAATCCCAAGTCCTGCTAATTAAAAACCTTATTACTTTTCATTTGCATTATAGTACGAATTAATACTCTATTTCTCTACCTGCTGGCTGCTGCTAGCTCTTCATCTTTTTTTTTCTTAATCACGCATAATACTTGCGTGCTTTTTTTTTCTATTAAGAACGGATAGTTTGAAATACAACTGATGTCTTAAAGTTTGAAAAAATAGCTCAGAGAGACACCCCAACTCAATCACGCATAATACTTGCATTTTTTCTCTCAAACTGTTTGAAAAAATGTCAAAAGTTACTATTTATATATACGCCAAAACCATCTAGAAAACCATCCAAGGTTGAAAACTGAACTTTTCCAAGAATTAGAGGGCTAATGTTGTTTGGTTTTGGAGTTGGAGGTTGAAATTCTGACTTTGGCAAGAATCGGAGGGCCAAAGTTGGACTTTAACCTTTGAAATATAACAAGGATGTCTTAAAGTTTGAAAAACAGCTCAGAGACACCCCAACTCAACACCACTGATATCCTATTACTCGTTGTAAGAGGCAACCGAGGTGCTTATTGGTGCCTGCCTGCACCCACTGATCAACTTGGTATTTGATCCACGCCATCAGCATGTGAACTTCGGTGCGTTTCCCTCTCTCAACCTATCAGAGCAAAGAGACAGTCAAATCCTTTCCTGCAGCTCCCTGACCACTGCGAACACCAAGTACCCCACCATTCCAGGTCGGAACCGGTTCACAGCAGATGAAGCTGCTCACCAAGCACTGCGCGAGCTCCAAACCGTACCTGCCTGCCTAGAACAGGAGCAGTCCACCACGATGTGATCAATTGTCTCTGATTCTTGGTCACAGATTTCTAGCTCTTCTTCGATTATTCATGCATCTTGTTCTCTGCAAACCAGGCATGCAAGCAGGGTGAATTTGTGATAGCATATTTAGGCCATGTTCGGTTAGTGTGGATTTCCCTCGGAATTATTCCAAATGATGAAAAGCTATACAAATTAGAGAAGCAATCCTTCCAGTTCCAGGGATTATTCCAGGGATCATAATAACCGAACGAGCCCTTACACTTTTCATATTCTCTCCCCATTCAAATCAATTTTTCAGAGAGAAATTGCATGCTTTTTTTCTGTACTACTTTGCATCCGTGCTCTGTGCTCAACCATCAGCATCTTTGCCAAAATTCGGATAGGAGAGGGTGAGCGATCTGTCAGTAGAGTTGGCTGCCACTGTCTCGACTCCTTGCAGAAAATAGCAAGCTCCATTATTGCTGCAATGCAAACCTTTCATTATCAGCTGGTGATGCATCGATCAATCATATCACACATTCACATGGCTGCACACATAGTGCATGATATATACCCATCACACTTCGCACTTTTGCATTGACACCTGGACATGAACACATGATACACGGTATAGACCCTATATATTCACAATTCTTCACGCTCAAGCATTCACACCTTTTTGCATGTAGATGATTCCATCGGGTTCAAGAAAAGAATACCCCCATGCATGAAAGAATGCAAGTCAGGTTACCTAGGAAAAGTTTGTGGAGATGGAAATAACGAGTGTGTCCCTATATTTGTGTCCACCACCACAAGTCTACAATCACAAGTTCTTTTCACACATATGCAAAGGAGTGCACAAGAGAAAAAATGATGAATATGTCCCTAGATTCATGTCAACTCCAAGTCTACAACCACAATTTCTTTCTTCACACACATGCAAATAAATGCATGAGAGAGAAGAATAATAGTAGGAGCCTTGAAGAGAAGATGAATGGTGGAGAGCACGGGAGAGAAAGAGTTGATTTTTTTAATATTTTTTCTCAATGAGCCCCACTCTAGATACTTCAAAACTACCCCCTCCGTCCCTAAACAAGTGTCGTTCTTGTTTTTTAGAAATAACTGCTAGCAATTAAATATTAAAATATATTAATATTTGTACTAGATAACTAGTATGATCGGAAAGATTTTTAAATCTAGTTTTTTAATAAAATTATTTAGAAATATAAATATTACACATATTTTCTACAAATCGAGTCAAACTTATGGTACGCACGCCAACGACAACACTTATATAGGACGGAGGGAGTACCTCATATCCCGAAAGTTGCATTCTTTTTAGGAGATGCTCCAAATTCTAGAATTGCATCATGCTTATCTTGAGAGAAAGAGTAGCTACACATCACCCCGCTCTCTTCCACCAAGTTATGTATGTATATAGCCATCCATGTATTTAATATAAACAAAGTTTGTTTCAATATATATTATGATTCTACATATCCTCTTGTATGCTACACTAGTGACTAACAAAGGAATCACCCACGTTTTCGCTATCACACAATTATCTAAAAAAGGTTGATAACCGTGACGTTGATGCTCTGTCCCATCGGTCACATGATCAGCTCTGGTCCATTGCTTGTTAGTTTCTTCTACCACTCCTTACTAGTGCACCGAGGTCATGCAAGGCTAAAGCTAGGATTCTGTGGGGTTTTTTTTTTGTCCAAATTGGTTATTTCTCCTTCAATTGTGTTGGGTTACTCTTTGAAAGATGGATTGCTCTCCTTCAAGAACAATATTTGTCTTGGTAGTAACACTACTGTTCATCACAAGGTAATGGCTTTCTTCTTCACCAATGGGTGTCCAAGTTGAAGAAATTATTTTTCTAGAGAAATCATGTTCTTTTTACACATATGCAAAGGAGTGCACAAGAGAGAAAATGACACGTGTCCCTAGATTCATGTCCACTCCAAATCTATAACCACAACTTATTTCTTCACGTACATGCATAAGTGCATGAGAGAGAAGAATAATGGTAGGAGGCTAAGAACGCTGAAGAGATGATGAATGGGGAGGACATATGAGAGAACAGATAGAGTAATTTTTTTCTTAGTGAGCCCCACCCTAGTTATTTCACAACTACCTAGTTATTTTTTTCTTAGTTGCATTCTTTCTAAAAGATGCTCCAAACTCTAGAATTGCGTCATGCTTATCTTGATAGAGAGAGTAGCTAAAATTACATACACACCACCCACTGTCTTCCACCATGTTATGCATGTATATATCCGGGTTATTAACAAAACAAAGTTTGTTTCTCAAAAATTATTATACAAAATTTTGAGCCTACACATCGTCTTATCTGCTATACTAGTATTGGCTAACAAAAGGAATCACCCACCATCTTCGCTATCACATTATTATCTACAAAATGGTTGATAACCGTACCATGTCATTCATGCTCTGTCCCATTGGTCATATGATCAGCTCCATTGCTTGCTAGTGTCTTCTAAAACTCCTTACTAGTGCACCGAGGTCATGCAAAAGCTAAATCTAGGATTCTATGACTCTTTTTTTATCCAAATTGGTTATTTCTCCTTCAATTGTGCTGGGTTACACTTTGAAAGATTGATTACTCTCCTTTAAGAGCAGGATTTATCTTGGCAGTAACA
This sequence comes from Bothriochloa decipiens, assembly GCA_023333625.1. NCBI lineage: Eukaryota > Viridiplantae > Streptophyta > Magnoliopsida > Poales > Poaceae > Bothriochloa > Bothriochloa decipiens. The sequence continues at coordinate 9,100,921 of CM041644.1, forward strand.
CTACTGTTCATCACAAGGTAATGGCTGCTCTTCTTCGTTCACCAAATGGGTGTCCAAGTTGAAGAAACTATTTTTGTAGAAAGGCATGAAAAGGTCTGTGTATTCCTTTATCACGAGTTGTCACACTGTCGTTGGACTATAAGTGAATTAATAATCTCTCCCATCAACTTAAATTTTTGGGTTGAACTAGTCGGTGTATACAACTTATGAAAACCAAAAGTTTCTGGTTTAAATCCTGGCTAACATAATTAACTAAAATACGATCATTATGCTCGTTTCTATTTCACGTCTTTTTTTTAACACTACTCCACGTCTTCTGTATAGGAAATAACTTTCTTAGGTATCAGCGTGAGCCTTGCGTCACGGCGGTGATGATGTGATGGATATTGCGTCGTGGGAGCCGTGCCATGTAGGCGTTGTCGCTATCTACAGTACAGTCGATCGACAAACCTGCTGTTGTTTGTCAGTCATTGGTGCATGCATGCATTTGCTGTCTTGTGACTCTGCTCATGATGTGTGACACAGCAAGACTGTGACACGATGCACTGCCAGATTCGTCATCTTTATCGAGTGTCGAAAGCACTCGGCAAAAGCCGCAAAGCAGTCGACGAAGACTTTGCCGATTGCTTTACACGTCGGCAGTCGGTAAAGAGGTGTTGGTAAAGAAGCAGTCGGCAAAGACCTCTTTGCCGACAGCCAAACCAAGACACTCGGCGAAGACTTTGTCGAGTGCCAAACCAACACTTGGCAAAGAAAGCGGCCACCATCATCTGGCGGCTTCTTTGCCGAGTGCTGACACGGCACTCGGCAAAGCTATTTTATTTTTTTTATTCAGAAATTCTTTGCCGAGTGCCGAGAAGGGCACTCGGCAAAGAGTTTTTCCTTTTTTTTTACAATAATCTTTGTCGAGTGCCTACGCCGGCACTCAGCAAAGCTGGTGCTGTTGCCAGTCTGTACCCAGCTTTGCCCAGTTTTTTCGTATATATCACATGCAAACATATATATAACATAAATCCACATATAAAGCACAAATCCACATATATATCACATGCCATAACAAATCCGAGAGCCTTCATGTCATAATAAATCCATCCGCATCCAAGTCCAACATACATAACAAGTTTATAATGTCCAACATCCATCACAGAGTCCATCACAAGCTTGTGAGAGGTACCTACGACGATCCACCTTACCACCCCGGCCACCCCTGCGGCGCCGAGGAGTACGTCCAGCCCCCGACATCCTGCCGAGGCTCAGGAGCGCCACCTGACCACCCGTGCTGCGGAGGCTCAGGAGTTGCGCCACCTGACCACGGAGACCACCCCTACTGTGGAGGCGGACGAGGAGCGCCACCTGGCCATGTGTGGTGTGCACTCGGGCCAACCTGCCACTCATGGCCTGGAGAAGCGCCATGTGAAGGAGTCGAGTTTGAACCCGCTGACTGTGCCTGCACATAGGAGAAGCGATCTCATTAGTTCAGCGGGATGGACGCACAAGCTAAAATAATAGACAAACATATATACTCACCGGAGTCCCTATAGGGCCAGGAGAAGGGTGTGGAGCAAACATCGAGGCAGGCAACGGAGGTAAGACAACACCAGGAATGTGAAGGTTCTGAAAGAAGCCGGCAAAGTCTTGCATCTGGCGCTGTGAGTGCTGCCGGACAGCCTCCATCTGGCGCGCCATCTCCTGCCGATGGGACTCCTGTTGGGCCGCCAGCTCCTGCCGATGGGCCTCCTGCGCGGCCCGCAACTCGGCCAGCTCGGATTGCAATATTACACCCACGATGTTTAAATAATACAAAAGAAAAGGTACATATGTAAAACCAATGAACGGTGAATAAAACTAAAGTTACCTGAACCGCCGCCAACATCTGTGTGGAGCTCGGCTGTCGAGGTCGTATGGGGACGTTGGAGGAGGACGTCCTGTCTGATCGACGAACCTGATGAAGGGTAGGAACGGTGGCTGGGTCGATTGCGCTGTTGGCAATAAAGTACCAGCCGTGCTGCTTTTCTCATCCCGTCCTCATCAGGATGTCTGTATCTAGGGGCTCAGTGGCAGGATCATAGGTCTCACCATGGCGCCTGCGAGCCGCCTCGGTGTACTACACCATCCTCTCATAGGCGTTTGGATTGGTGTATGCGTCGACCCCATCCGTCGGGCTGTAGACGTTGTCCGGATCTGTCGCTTTGCCCTTGTGAGACAGGGCATAGCCGTAGAACTCGTTGATCACCTATCCACCATGCGACTGGGACTGCAAGGAAAACATAAGGATGATTACACGTAATGAGAATGAATAAATAAATAAATCAGCAGAAGCATACCCATGTGTCCATGAACCCTGAGAGGGGGCGGCTCCCTTGGTGGTGTGCCAGCCCTGGCATCGCCAGGCGATACCCCCATTTGGCTCTATGCCGCTGGTACGACTCTGGCTTTCTCCACTTGTCCACAATGACCTCCCAGCAGTCCATGTGCATTTTGCACCAATCATCAGGAAACTACATGACAACGTCCATTTGATATGTGAGAAGATGAATCAGAATAAATGTTTTCTACTTATTTGTCATGGAAGAAATCAGAATTAATGTTTCCTACTTACCTGGAGGTAGATCTCCTTAGGAAGGTCGGTCTCAGGGTAGAGGATCATCTCCCTGGCTTGCATCTTCGACAGCGACTGGCGAAGCACATCGGCGTGGTAGGTGATGAGGACCTGGAGGTGCGCCTCATAGTACATGTCCTTGAGTCGGTCCATGTAGACCTTGTCCTACACTCACGACGCCTCGACCTCGTGTCCCGGCTCGCACGTGAATCACTCCGGCATACAGATATCATGTATCATTTTTATTATTTCAAAAAAGTCCAACAAATGCGTAGTATTGACAAAGCGGTGCGATAAAGACTCACCCAGAACTCCCTCTTGATCTTGGTCGCAATGGGGACATCATTTTCTTCCATGACGTTTAAGAAGTCCCACCACTTCCAAGGCGGCGCTGTGGTCCCGTCGTGGGTGACAAGGCCAGGGTAGTGTTTCTTAATCAAGAGGGCCAGCATGCCATTAGCATGGCGTGAGCTAGCCCCGCTAACATGCTCCCAGTTTTACATGAGTCATTAAGAAGGATTGTTAGTCTGAAGTTTAATTTTAAACATGTCATATGAATAAGTCATGAAAACATGAATGGTTACTTACTTTGCACCGTCGGGTTGAATCACCGAACGCTGGTCTGGCGTGAGCGGCGCTAAAGGGAGGCGCGTGATCCCGTGCTGGTAGACCTTGCTCGAACCTGAGGAAGCCGCCTCCCCTAGTGTCGTCTCACCTCCCACCCCAGTCCTGCTCGTCCTGCTCGCCCCCATGCTGCTCGCCCCCTTCCTCCTCAACGACGTCCTGCCGGTCGTCGTCGTCCGTCAAAAACAGCGCCCTCGTCCTGCGGGCCCTCATCGTTGACTGCACCAACGGCGGGTCCTCCACCAATGGGCCTGCATGGGACCCCCAACCGTGCCTCACGTGGTAGGTGCAGAATCAGATGCTGCATCGGTAGCAAGAAGCCAGGTGGAAAGATCATCTCCAACTTGCAGATCAACAGAGGTGCAACACGCTCCAGGTCACGAATCACTTCTTGAGATAACTCCCTGGCACAAAGCTGGCAGAAGAAATAGCTCGACTCTACTAGAACGTGCCACACTGGCTCGGGGAGGTATCCATCGGTCATCGCAGGAAGGAGCTGCTCAATCCATATGTAGAATTCATGACTCTTCATCCCTAAGACTTTTATAGTCTTAGGGTTCACTCCCCTACTCAGATCTATCACATACCCATTAGGGAACATTAACGTCTTGATCCACTGTAGCACTTCCTTCATATCGTCCCTTTTCAGGATGTAATCGGCCGGGCCCCTTTTCCAACTCTTGCCTTGCGCAGGGGTCTTCATCACTAGCTTTGGTCTATCATAGATCTCCTCCATGTCTAGTCTAGCCTTAATGTTGTCCTTTGACTTCTCCTTTATGTCCATGAGTGTACCCCAAAGTGCCTCGGTGAGATTCTTTTCTATGTGCATTACATCGATGTTGTGTGGAAGAAGAGGGTCCTTGAAGTAGGGGAGCCTAGTCAAGCCCGATATATGGGTCCACATGTGTTCCACACCATACTTCTTAAAACCACCATTGTCTTCATCAATTTTGAGACTCTCTAGCTGGGCAAAGACCTGGGCACCGCTCATAATCTAAGGAATGGGGTCGATGACTGAACACCTTTCGTGAGGTGCTTGATGTCTCGTTTGAACTCATGGTCATCATCTAGGAATTGACGATGTTTGTCAAACGAAGAGAACTTGCCACCCTTCTTCAGCCAGGTGAACATCACAGATGCCTTGCATACTAGGCAAGGAAACTTTCCGTGAACACACCACCCACTGAATATGCCATACGCTAGGAAGTCATGCATTGAATACTGATACCACACATGCATTGTGAAGTTCGTCTTTGTAGCTCGGTCATACGTCAGTACCCCCTCGGTCATAGGTGAAGGATAGGTCATAATCCCACCTGTGGATGCGTAGATGGGTTAGCTTCCATGCTCTGCTCCTGTATGAGTCAAAATTTCGACAGCACCTCCCCGCTGTTCTCTCGATACACGTCCCCGCAGGGAGAGTGTGTATCTGAAGAACAACGGGGAGGTGCTGCAGAAACTCCGACTCAGACAGGACCAGAACATGAAAGCTAACTCAACTATGCATCCGCGGGCTGTCCAAAAAATATGGATAATCCAAAACAGATACGGTCGCAGATATGCAAAGACCTGCGTACCTCCGACCGTATCTCTTTCGGACGGGAGACGCCTAACTGGGTTACACGCGGGCTATGACAAACATACAGAAAGAGAGGTTATTTATACCTAGGATCGCCTAGGTGCTCCGATTCGCCTCCGACAGGTCCTGCGCTGCAAAAGAAGAAACACATCACTATAAGATGAAAAATTCGGCAGAACCTCCCCTGTACGGGGAGGTTTTCAAAACCTGCAAAAAAAGCCGACATGATGACCGACGTCCACATTAAGGACACAATGGCCCACACATCCACAATTCCGGCACGAAGGCCGCTAACCCATAAACGACACCATGGCGAACACCCAGAGCCTTTACCTTCTTCTCCGGCAACGAACGGGGACGACTGCGTGGACGAACTCTCGATGGGCAGCGACGATCTATGGACGAACGTGGACAGTCGATGAACTCCTTCCTCTTCTCCTCCTCCCTTCTCCTTCTTCTTCCCTCCTCCCTTATCCTTCTCCTTCCTCTTCTCCTCCTCCCTTCTCTTTCTCCTTCTCCTTCTCCTTCTCCTTCTCCTCTTCACCTCCTCCCTTCTCCTTCTTGTTCAAGTGCAGGGAATCGGCCGGAGCGAGGACAGCCGGGGCGGGGCGGTCTGCGTGCAGGAAGACAGCCGGGCGGGGCAGGCGGCCTGGCGGTCGAGCGGCGGCGGCGCGTGGCCCCGCGGGAGAGTGACGGCGGCGTGCGGCCCGGCGGGAGAGCGGCCGGCGGCGCGTGGGGTCGGGAGCGACGCGCGGTGTCGGGGATGGGGGAGTTGGGGCTGGGGGGCGGATGGATAAGGTAGCTAGGGTCGGGGCGGCCCGTTTGATTTAGGGTTGGGCCTTTGCCGAGTGCCATGCCACTAGGGGCACTCGGCAAAGAGTTAATTTTTTTTATTTTTTCGGATCTCCTTTGCCGAGTGCCACTCTGTAGGCACTCGGCAAAAAGCCTCTTTGCCGAGTGCCTTCCTTGGCACTCGACAAAATTTTTATTTTTTTTTGAATTTTGAGTTCAGACTTTTTCTGTGGCCCAAGCATGACCTTTTTATAATATTTTGCTATATTTCATATATTTATTTCATTTACTTGAATTTTTTCGCATAATCCACATGTGATCACATGTGGAGATGTTTGGGTTTTAGACATCTGGCATCACAACTTGGTCCGAATATTTTCAAATTTTTTTATAGCCTCGATATGTGATAACATGACACCTCGACAAGTTTCGTGATTTTGGGACTTTGTTTGGATTTTGTATAATTAAAAAACACTTCTACCGCACTTGGATGGTCATATTTCGTGGACAAAGCGTTCAAACTTTTGGTTGAGTTTATGGACACGGCCTTAAAATATACTCTCCAACATGAATATCATTTTTCGAATGGCTACGTTTCATTGTTTTATGCATCTGCAGTTCAAACTTGAATTATCGTGAAAAATACAAGTAAATAAAATAAATGAACGAGATATAGCAAAATGTTATAAAAAGGTCCTAAATTCGAACATGTGCTTCAATACAATATGCTTGGGCTATAGAAAATTTTTGAATTTAAAATTTAAAAAAATCAAATCTTTACTGAGTGCCGTGTTTGACACTCAGCAAAGTGTCTCTTTGCCGAGTGCCGCCAACGTCGTACTCGGCAAAGAGTCCTTTTTTGCCGAGTGCCCATGGTGGCAGTCGGCAAAGAGGGCCGGCCTGGGCCCATGGTGCCTCTTTGCCGAGTGCGTGGCGTGGCACTCGGCAAAGACTATATCTTTGCCGAGTGCCTGACGTTATGGCAGTCGGCAAAGATAACGGCGACAGACGTTGTTAGCACGCGAGAATCTTTGCCGAGTACTGTACTTTGCCGAGTGCTCGACACTCGGTAAAGGGTGTCTTTGCCGAGTGCCCGGATTCGTCGAGAGCTAGGCACTCGGCAACGATGCCTTTGCCGAGCACTGACTTTGGCAGTCGGTAAAGGGCTTCTTTGCCGAGTACGTCATCTTTGACAGTCGGCAAAGGCTGACGCACTCGACAAAGCCCCTGTTTCCCGTAGCAGTGAAAATACAACAGAAATACTAAGTAGCCAGTAAATGTTCCGTGGAGTAATATAATTAAGTGATCGAGTCCTCACACCAGTAGTTACACACTACCAGCTAGCTTATACGTACGGAGAATCTCATCTCCTGTAGTCTATATTCTACGGTAGCTTAATTAATTAGCTTCCATGATGCTCCATACTCCTCTGTCCTGTGATGTGCATGCAAGGCGCCAAGGCCGCCGGCCGGCCGGACTTCTAGACCTCTCCGTCGTCGTCGCCCTGATGCTCGCCCAGCCCCAGGCGGCAGCAGAGGAGGAGGAGGAAGCCGGCGAGCACGACGTCCACCGTCAGGCAGCTGGAAGCGAGGACCACATCGATGAAGAAGTACGTGTCCCCGGGGTCGGCAGCGAGGTAGATGCGGTCGGAGACGACCTGCATGCAGTGGATGCCGGCCGTGGCCGCGAGCGCCACCCAGACCAGCAGGGCGTCCACGGCGGCCGTCGTCCTCGCCGTCAGCAGCATGTACAGCGGCCGCGATGCACCACAGCTGCCCGTGCAACAGCTGTGGACGCCCTTGAGTAGGAATCGGTCCTTCTTGTTCTTGTTGTCGTCATCTGCCGCCGGCAACACGGCCACCGGAGAAGCAGGCGGCGGCGTTTGCACGTCCACGAGCACGGCTGCTCCAGCAGAGGAGGACGGACGCTGCGGCTTGGTGGTATGGTTGACGACGTCGTGCGTGGCCGGCAGCGGAGGAGACACCTCCTCCTTGTCCATGGACAGCTGGACCGAAGCAGCAGCTGCTGCAGCAGGCACCTTGTTGCTAACTTTGTACATGGTCGCCGCCCTTTGCTACCTGAATGCATCCGGCCGGGCGGACTCGTGAGAACCAGGGGACGAGTTTTCAGAGGGATGAAATATGACAGACGAAAGGGAAAAGGAACTCACCGGCGGCTGCAGCTGCAGGACCGCGACGACTAGCTCGGAGGCGCCTGGCTGCTTGGAATATGGTTCGCCGGAATGGACTGCTGAGGAGATAGGATCGGACGGATAGAGGTCAGCATTCAGCAATAATAATAAGCAGGAAATGAAGCGAAACTAACAGAGGATCTATCTATATATCAAATCGGAGGTTATTATGTATCGAGAAAGCACGAATCGACGTAGGATGACCTGCGCTGATCCAGACGCCGGCCGGCCCGCCGCGGCGGCGGCGGTGCCCGGAATGAAGAAGAGGAAGACGATGAGATCGAGTGCTGACGACGACAGGGCTGGGACTATATATAAAAACACGAGGGAGGGAGATGGGGCGCCGCCGGCCGGTGCCTACGTGTACGCGTAACTGCATGAGCGTGTGAACCCAGTATGTACCCACCCATGGATGCATCGATGCCTTACGTACACTGGTCGGTGCGACGAATGGAACGCCACTATGATCCTTCACTTTCCCTAGCTGAGCTAGCTAGCTATTATTACTAGCACGGAGTACTAGCTAGGCTGGCTCCAACAAGTGCAATCCTGAAATTAATCTCAGTCCTGCTAATCAAATCCCTTACTACTTTGCATTATATGAATTGTTACTGTGTCATCTACCTGCTGGCTGCTGCTAGCTCGATCTTCTTCCATTATTCATGCATCAGCTAGCATTATTCATGCTCTTTTGTTGTGATAGCATATTTACAATTTTCATCTTTACTCTCCATTCACTTCAATTTTCAGGGAGAAATTGCATGTTGTTTTCCTGTATGCTTTGCATTTCTACTTGTAATTTGGTATGTGCTACATCTCTTTAGTTGATTACTCCTTTTTTTTTTTTTTTTGCTCAGTGATCCAAGCCTAACACTAGTTACTTCACAAATACCTCACATCCCTGAAGATGCATTCTTTCTAGGGGACCCTCTAAACTCTAGAATTGCATGCTGCTTATCCTAACAAAGAGAGTCGCTAAATTACGTGCACACCACCCATCGTCATCCACTATGTTATGTATGCATAGCCATCTAGGTTACTAATACAAATATCAAAGTTAGGTTTCCAAAACTATAATACAATATTTTCGATTCTACACATCGTCTTATCTGCTATACTAGTATTGGCCAACAAAAGAAATCACCTACCGTCTTCGCTATCACATTATCTAAAACAAAAGGGTATGATAACTCCTTACTGGTGCACCGAGGTCATGCAAAGCTAGATCTAGGATTCTATGGATTGTGGCCTGCTTTTATCCAAACTGGTTATTTATCCTTCAGTTGTGCTCCGTTACACTTTGAAAGATTGATTACTCTCCTTCAAGAATAGGATTTGGTTTGGCAACCATCACTAAGGTAATGACTGCTCTTCTTCGCCCTTGGGTGTCCAAGTTGAAGAAACCTTTTTTTTTGTGGAAAGGCATGAAATAGGATGTGTATTCCTTTGTCAGCGGTTGTGAAATCTGTCAGGAAGCATCAATGATACTCTATTTTATGGCAGTAATAAGATGTGCAAATAATGTAAGACACCTAACTAAGATGTTAGGTGCAAGAAAGGTAAAACACCTCAATGAGATGCTAGGTGAAAGAGGGGTAAAGCACATCACTAACATGCTAAGTGCAAGAAAGGTAAAGCACCTCACTAAGATGGTAGGTGGAAGAAAGATAAAGCACATCGCTAAGATGCTAAGTGCAAGGAAGGTAAAACACCTCACGAGATGCTAGATGAAAGAAAGATAAAGCATATCATTGAGATGCTAAGTGCAAAGAAGGTAAAGCACCTCATTGAGATGGTAGATGAAAAAAAAAATAAAGCACATCACTAAGATGCTAAGTGCAAGGAAGATAAAGCATTTCATGAGATGCTAGGTGAAAAAAAAATAAAGCACATCACTAAGATGCTAAGTACAAAAAAGATAAAGCACCTCACTAAGATCCTACTAGAAGGAACGCCTCTGTCCTTGCTCTCCATGTCGATCGACTACCTAGTAGTCGCGGTGGTCATCAAACGACTACCTAGTAGTCGCGGTGGTCATCAAACTGTTAAACAAGAGAGCATCTTAGTAATGTGCTTTATCAACAAACTATTAATCGACTATGAGCCGCCTCGATATATCTTTGTTATTGTACAAGTCTTCGATAGATCTTTGTCATTATTGTACATGTCTAATGTTGGTGCAAGTTTTATAAAGTGCTCCTTGTATCTCCTCCGGTGGCAGCAACGTCTTTGGGATAAGTCGTTCAAGATTGGGTGTTTTATATTTAACTTTCACACTTGAGAAGCAGATCTGAATCCCTCGACCGTTGATAAAAAAAAAAATCCCTCGACCGCGACAGGTGCAAGATAACGGTACAACACCTCGCCGAGAGGCATGTTTAGTACCAGTAGCTTCTCTCTCTAACTGATACCAATATTTTTAACACTCTTGACAAATATTATAACATCATTGTTTGCAACTGAATCACACTCTAGAGTTGACAAATACTAGAACAGTGTTTGCAGCTGTAGCATAAAGTTGGTTGGTAGCACGAAGTTGTTTGAGATACCTTGGTGATGAACTACAAAAGGAGCGTATAATATGTTGAAACTAATGCTGGAGATTTTCACCAAACATGCCAGCCCATAAATTTTGCAGAAATGGTTTTGGAAAAAAAACATAACATCGAAGCATACCCAGTGTAGTGCCCAAAAATTTTTGCAAAAATGGTTTCGAAAAAGCATCAAAGCATTCCAGAATTGTGTAAAAGAATATCATCCACACCAAGATGATATTGCACGATGGTATTTGAGATGTGGCACAAGAACATGCAAGACAAAAGAGAAAATATGACCCGAAGATACTGCAATTCAACATCGATGGCACGTGGCAAAATAAGCTCTGCTGCTGGCATAACAATATGACAATACTTCATCTGTTGGACAACAAATTTTAGCAGAACTTCGACAGGTTCAGTACATGAACAATCCAAGGTGCCATCACATGGTATTTAAATCTCAGAGAAAAGAAATTCACATGTCCATTTCTAGTCCATCTTTACTCCAACAAAGCCTGTAGACATAAAAGATCAAAATTGAATAAGCAAAGGCATCGCAGACTATGTATGGAATTTTTGAAAGGGTTAAACACTGGATCAAGCTACAAGTTCAAAGTGTGTTGGGAGCCACATGTCCAGTTTTCTAAACAGGGCAAGGTATGTTTACAACCACTCTATTGTATCAAAAAGGCAATAAACATTCCCTAAACATCAGTGCTTGGACAGAAATATCATTTACACTTCTATGTCGAGAAAATATGCCCAATTATTTATAAATATAAACAAAAAAAACTGCTAAGTCTTGCGTGCTCAAAATAGGCATCACTATATTGAACAGGGCATTGATAAGCTCCAATGCAAAGAACCTCATATAATCAAATGGTGAGCAAGAACAACTAGAAAAACTATAGTTGGAACAACTATATATACTCCTTCAGTGCATAAGGGTGAGCAATTTTTTAGCATTCAAAAGTTTCCACAAAAGTAAACATTTCTGGCATATGCCACCATCCCCATCCTCACTATTAATTTTCCAGCGGTTTTGTCCCACTTATCATATTAATTAATGATTGATGAGGAGCATGTCATTTCCTTCCCTACTGATGAGGAGCATGTCATTTCCTTCCCTACTAGAAATGCTATTTGTGAACAGAGGAAGTAATACTGAAAACTAATGACATTAGATAATGTTCCACATGTACTTGACATCATTGATACATGTAAACCCCAAAATAGCAAACAGCAGTTTTAACTTGAAACCTTCAAGTGGTGAATTACTCCCTCAGCCAGCTATAACTCACCTAATTCAAGCCAGTATCAACGTGAGCAAACCAAACAACAAAGCCAGATTACCATGATTCACAGCTGAATAGACATTGTTTGCTGCTAAAGAGACTTAATGTACCTCATAGCAAACCTTAAAAACCACAAACTATGATGCGTTTAACGACCTAAAACTCTACAGCAACGGCGAGTTCAGTCCAAGCAGAATTCGTTGTGATACCATTCGATCACAAACAACTTCTTCAACATCAAGCAGCCAAACAAATAGAGAATGTAAATAGAGAATGTCGGACTCGGACGTTTGAGGATCCTAACCTTAGATGCTGCTAGGGTACATGAACACTCTGACCTTGCGCCCCTGCAATCACCACGAAAAAAAAAAACAGCATCAGGACAGAGCATTAATTGGGAAGCAACACATCACATCACAAAGCGTACACCGAGTGCGTCACTGACCATGGACTCAGGAGGGAGGTTCGACTTGAACTTGGCGCGGACGACGCCGGAGTTGCCGTGCGGGCGGGTGACCTTACCCCAGATGCACCTGTAGCGGGTCTCACTGCTCTTGGTCTTGGCCTTGTAGATGTACGCCATGCGCTTGCCAGCGTACCACGCGACGTCCTCCTTGGTGTTCACCCCCTCGATCTGCACCAGCGATGTGGTCTCGTACTGGTTCGACTTGGACCTGCACAGCCACCACCGCAAACCACCGTTAGCGGAAACGAACCGAGAAATGACCAGATCCAAGCAACACGGACGGGGGAAAGAAGCTGAGACGATGAGTTCACCTCTTGTATCCGAGGATGGTGCCCCGGACGTACAGCCTGACGCGCTGCCCCGTGCGTCCCTTCACCATGGTGGCGCCGCCTGCTTCCTTCCGCTTCCGCTTCCGCCGCCGCCGCCGGAGACGATAGAGTGCTCGTGCAGATTGGGGAACACAACGCGACGGCTGGCGCGGCTTGTATGTAGCAGCGGACGGAGAGAAGAACGGCCTTGATCGTCTCGTGGAGTCCAACGGACGGTTCTGATGTTCTGAAGGGCTCTATTGAGAAAGCTAGGGTTTAAGGTCGCGAGCTTAAACGGGCCATTGGGTTTCTTTGCTTTTTCTGTCTTTCCATTGGGCCATCACGGGCCGATCTGGCGACATAACCGGCCCAATTGCGAATAGGAGGCCTCCTTCCATGTTAATCTCGCTGACTGTGGTCCCAGAAAAAAATATAAAAACACGGGACAGGCGAAGAGCGTGCAGCCTGAAACCGTCCACTGAATCCTGCTCGCGTGGACCCAATTCTCCGGCGGGGCCGAGCTCGACGCCGGCGCGGCCTGGCTGCGGCGCCGCTCCTCAGTCCTCCGCCTCTGCGGGAGCGGCGTCGCTACGCTCCTGGTCAGGCGGGGCGTGAAGGCGACACCCATCTGGGCGTGGATTGCATTCTTCTTCCCTCGGTGAGTAACCCTGAAACCCTTCGATCTCCAATGGGTTGGCTGCAGAATTTCGTGGTGTAGGAGGCTAATGCATCCATCCTTGGTTCGATTAGGTTCGTGTTCCTCATCTTCAGCTCGCAGGATCGATAGATGCCATGCTATTTAATGCCCAATTTTGGTGCCGGTGCAGTTTGTTCTCCTGGAAAGTAACGGAGCTTTCACCCTAATTCAGCCCCTTGCCACAATCTGCTCATCTATCTGGACTCTACACTCCTGCTATTCTCAGACCAATATTGCTATCCTGTGGACCTCTGCTGTGTGCCCGGTCCTCCCCCCTCTGTTTTATCTCGAGAAAATAGGTTATTGCAATGCTATTTTGCTACATTTTTTGTTTTGTGTTAGAGAATTGCGACATTTGGAAGAGCACCTGGATTTTGATTGACATTTTGTTAGGTTCTCATTTTGGTTAAGTTCATCTCAGAACAGAAGGCTACACTGGCTTGCTTATCCTCCACAATTTTCTATTATTTTTTTAAAAAGGCATTATCTGGATTGTTGTGGTTTAAATTTGATTTTCTTGAACACACATGAGAGCTTTGTATCATTCTGTTAAGAAGAGAACAAAACATGGGGTAAGATCCCTTACAAAAGAACCACACAAACCTCACACCAAACCTATATATTGAAAAAACATTGTTGTGCAGTCATATCCTTTCTGCATAATCTGGCCATCTTACGTTTAAATCTATGTTTCACAATCTTTCACATTACATTCTCTTATATTGAAGCTTTAGGTCATCATTGGTATTCATGATATTTCTTTTTGTGGTTTAATATTGTATTGTACTATACTATACCTATGATGCAATCGTTTTGTTTTTTAGATTTAGATGTTTGGCTTATTTCAGAACTTCATATTTTCAAAGTATAGATGACTGTGTTATGCCTGACATCTGCTATAAAGAGTCACTTTAAACATGTTGCGACTATGTTATTTCTATGTGCCAATAAAACATGGTTATGTGGGTGCTAAGTGTAACCTAAGTTTTGATCGTACATGGGTGTTTGTTCATAACCTTGTGTTGTGCTATAGTTATACTGACTTGCTGTTGCAGGCTCATCTCTTGTTTTTTTTCCTTGCAAAGTGCAACACGTTGTATTGATCCTAACACAGTTTTTACACTTTATGGATGGTAGGTTGTAGGAATCCTACTGTTTTGGTTAAAACACTATTGCATCATCAAATATGGAAGTTGATGATGACGTGGAGGAGGATGACATAGATTTTAGCCCTTTCCTTAGGGAAGGATCTCCATCTGATACCTCATCAAGCCTTACATCAGAAGCAGAATGCGAGGTACATAGTTCTGACAATCGACCAAGTGGCCAGGCATATTTGCAGAATAGTGTACTTAATGAGAATATAAGTGACAGTGCACTTCCTCAAAATAAACTGTCAACTCAAGATCTTGTCAACGAAATATTTCCAGAAGAAACATCTACCCAGGTTAATCTTGAGCATGGATTGGAAAAAGGCATTTTAGCAAGCGAAGCTGCTTGCTCTCCAACAGTGCAAAACCCCCATCACCTATCTCTTGAAATTAGTGAGGAAGATGCAATTTGCAGACGGACAAGGGCAAGATACTCACTAGCAAACTATTCACTTGAGGAATTGGAGACCTTTCTCCAGGAATCAGATGATGATAGTGGTCTACAAAATGTTGATGAAGAAGAGGAATACCGCAAGTTTCTTGCGGCTGTTCTGTCTGGTATAGGCGATAACACACAGGCATTCCAGGGGGACGAAAACCAGGATGAAGATGATAATGACGCGGACTTTGAGCTCGAGATTGAGGAGGCCCTAGAAAGTGATGGTGATGAAAATGCTGAGAAGTATGATGACACAAATCATAGGAAAGAGAAAGGTGGACGTAGGCCTCAGACTAGGCAGAGGCGGCCATTTACCGAGTTGTCTAGGGCTCGTAGCTATCATCAAGAATCCAATAAAACTAGTTTTAGATCAATTCTGCCATATATTCCATCTTCATTGGTGACTCCTGCTCGTGCTTTTGGATGGCAATATCCTACCCAGAATGCCCTTTCCCCTTCATCCTTGGTTTCAGTACCGTGTGCACCTTTAGCATGTGGATTTACTGATCAGCAACTCGGGCAACTGCATGTGATGATATATGAGCATGTTCAGCTCCTTATCCAAACATTTTCCCTATGTATTCTTGATTCGTCTAAACAAGATGTGGCTAATAATGTCAAAAAGATGATAGTTGAGTTGGTTGGCTCTCGTGATCAAGCATTGGCTAGGAGTGCTCCTCAACAGCATATCGTTTTTGAATCCCGGCATCTGTCATCTAGTTTTGTTTCTTCTGAAACTCTGGAATGCCGATGGATGCCGTTAATCAAGATTCCTGTTGTATCGATCCTTGATGTCGCACCACTTGAGTTGGCCCTCGGCTATTTAAGTGATGTCACAACTGGTAAGTTCAAGATTGGTACATGGGCCAATTTTTTATACTTTGCTTCTTTTGTTTGTCACCACTTGATTTTGTAACTTTGCTTGCATATTGAATTTACAGCTGTCATGAAGTATAGAAAAAGTCAGGTGGATGGGACTGCTGACAAAACCCGCAGGAAAGAACCCCTGTTTCCTTCACCATTGATTTACAGTTGCAAAGAAGTGAATAATATTTCTCAAGATAGATCAGATAGTGTGCCTACACCATCATCTCCTTCATCTGGGCAGTTGCAGCAGAAGAAATCATTGGCTGCTACCCTGATGGAGCGTACTCAAAAGGACACAGTTGCTCTTGTTCCTGCTGACATTGCAAGATTAGCACAGAGATTCTTTTCACTTTTCAATTTTGCACTCTTTCCTCATAAACCACCTCCTTCACCTATGGCCAATAGAGTGTGTTTCACTGATGCAGAGGACAGGTGTGTTTTACATCTTCTCCAAGATT
Source organism: Bothriochloa decipiens (assembly GCA_023333625.1). Classification (NCBI taxonomy): domain Eukaryota; kingdom Viridiplantae; phylum Streptophyta; class Magnoliopsida; order Poales; family Poaceae; genus Bothriochloa; species Bothriochloa decipiens. The sequence continues at coordinate 9,116,924 of CM041644.1, forward strand.
TATTTTGAAATAGAATTTGTGCATGCTTTCTTGCCATCTTGACTTGAAAACATAGAAAATCAAGAAAGCTGAATAGTTTAAGGTTTTTTTTGAACTGCATACTGTTTTTATTTCTGTATTAGTGATGTTGGTTTATGCAAATTATGTGTTTGCTTCCTCATCTTCTGTATCACTACTATTCCATTTATCTTTTTTTTTCCAACTTTCCTCAAGGTCACCTCCTTTTGTATGGTTAATTGTATCATGGTTGCTTTGTTGTTATTACCACTTTCCTAGAGGACATCATGTAGAGTGCCCTCAATTGTATAGCTGATATGATACCTGTCACTTTCTTTTCACGGTTAATTTTATAGTATATATTATCTACCTGCAGATTGTTAGCTCTAGGAATTCTGGAATATAATAATGACTGGGAAGCAATACAAAAGCGCTTTCTTCCTTGTAAATCAAAGCATCAGGTATTTTTTTTGGTTACTCCTTTTGATCGCAAATTTTTCTTCAAGATCCAAAAGTTTCCTTTTATGATTTATCAGGCACAAATCAACAGTTCTTTTGATCATCTATTTGGTGAAGATTGACATGTCATGAAATAGTTCCTTTTTATCTTAATCTAACAAAAAAAATGAGAGTAATGAAGGACATGAAACGCCTTCAAGGATTCAGTATAGAAAAGGAGTTGTTTTGACTGTATTGACATGGCAATAACATTTTTTTTACCTTACTTGCATTAACTCTTGGCCTAAAGTTGATGTCTGCTTTCAGTACTGCCAAAGCAGGGTGTTTTTTCAATAAAGATTTTTAAGTCTGAACTTTTATTGTCATTAACTTCTGGTTGCCAAATTACTTTGCTTTCCTTTTGACCACACAACTAGTAAGCTCGGATGAAATCCTTCATTTAATTTTCTTAATGAATTAACACGCAGCTCTCCTGCTTATTCGAAGGGGGGAAATCCTTTATCTAATCTCTGCATACAATCACAACCTGAGACTGTTTGTTCAATTTCTATAATGCTTATTGCTTAGTTGTTGTCTTAATTGTTAGTTGATCATGATCTTTGATAATTCCTTGTTCTGGACTTGTGTATTATGCCTGCTGAGTGAAATAATTTCTTTGGTGCAGATATTTGTGAGACAAAAGAATCGTAGCTCCTCCAAAGCTCCTGATAATCCAGTTAAGGTAAATCTTTTGCCCTTCTTCATTTACTGGAAAATAAGATGCTGAATTCACTTTTATGTGCCATTGAGGGTTCAATATTCAACACTATGGTCAAGGTGTCCATTGAGTTGCATAGTAGTGTACAGATTTACAGTTCCTGCAATCAATGCTAACAAATAGCAGTATATTGTTCTCATTCCATATTGTGTAGTATTGAAGTTCTGGTTTTGAACTGATCTTTAAACATTGAAGAATTGCTTTACAAAATTCTGTATTGTGTACGTAATGAAGTTTCAGCACTTACACTGTTGATAATTTTTTATCTATCTCATTCTGACATCTATACCATTTTGCTTATGTGCCAACAAAATAGTAGTATGCTATTTAAATTTTTTTAGCAAGATTTGTGGACAAATCACATTTATTTAATAATGTACTAAGTACCAAATGAAAGAGGTGTGTTTTTACTACTCTCTTAGTGGCACATGTTGCTCTGCTTGTGTGTGGAGCTATATTAGTCAACCTCTGGCTACTATATTTTTTCAAAGAGTATCTGTGGAAGAGTTTGTCTGTGTGTTCCCTTGTGATACTGGTTTGGGTTGGGTTGATTTTGCCATGTTGTGTATTATCATGGTCAACCATCGGGATGGGAGATTTTGAGCTCATGATTGATTTCAGCAGAACCCAACATAATAGCCTTCCAACTACTATATTCTTACTGGCAAAAAAGAAAAACTAACTATATTCTTATCTGAATTAATGCAGGATGTGCGCCGTATGAAGGCATCTCCATTGACAGCCGAGGAGAAAGAATGTATTGAGAAGGTGATAACTTGTGACTGTGGGCTATCTTATTTTTTCATGTTTGATTTTTGTCGCATAATTTCTTCCATACCTACTGTGATTTCAGGGGCTGAGGATATTTAAAAATGACTGGACATCAGTTTGGAAGTTTGTAGTGCCACATAGAGATCCTTCACTGCTCCAACGTCAATGGAGAGTTGCAAGTGGAGTCCAGAAATCTTACAGTAAAAGTGATGCTCAAAAAGAAAGAAGGCGAACATATGAAGCAAAGAGGAGAAAGCTGAGAGTATCCATGCCCAATTCATGCCGTGGTCAAGAGGTTAGTATGTTTCTTTAACTTGTAGGATATTCAAATAATATCTTAATCCTCATCTAAAGTGATGTCATTGAGCATAATTTTTAATGCTTTCATCACAGTCTGGTAACAATGCTTCTGAAGATGCTGAAAATGATGATGATCCATATGTCAATGAAGCATTTTTGGAAGACATGGATAGTATGGCTTGTCAGCAGTCAGGCACAGGCCTCGATGAAGAATGTGGTACTACAGGTGGTTACATTGAACCCCAGAAACTAAGTGGTGCGAAACTTGATGTAACCACCTCATATATACCTTTTATGTACCGACCCTCTGATGGCCCATCATATGTGAGAACACCTTCCACTGCAGCTCCGGTGGTATCACGTGGATCTCTGGACCAACTGCCAGCTCCCCAATTGAGTAAACAGAAAGGTACCTGTGTGGTCAAGTTGGCTCCAGACTTGCCTCCTGTGAACCTTCCCCCTTCTGTTTGTGTCCTATCTCAGGCAGAATTTTATCGGAATGCAACACACTTTCATGGCACCTCAGATAATGCAGCAAAGGATATGTATCCTGTGCCACCTCTGACCTCCTTTACAGAAAGTGCTGATAGACAGCTAAATCTGTTCCCTGATCACAGAGCTAATTCTAGATTGCAGCAGAATGGAATCTCTAGCGATAATGCTACAGAAGATGGTGCTGAGCAAGATTTGCAGATGCATCCTTTACTGTTTCAGTATCCTCGAGATGTTTCGTCATATAGTCACCCGGTTCAGAATCTTATTAATCAGTCAAGAAAATATGATCTTTTCCCCTTTCAGAAAGTTCGAGTTGAGAGAAGTAACAACCAGACTACAGGTTCCACCGAAAATGATACCGTAAATAGTAACACTATCGACTTCCATCCTCTCTTGCAAAGAACGGAAGTTGATGTGCGTAATGAAGTACCAGAATTTGATAATAACCTTGACTGCCATCAGTCTGGTAATAACATGAGCGAAATCCCAGTAGATGGCCAATCAACAGCTGGGCAAGCATCCACAAGCCCTTCTGAAAGGGTGATGAATATTGACTTGAACATTCATTTGTGTTCTCCAACGGCCATAAATGATTCAATTGACTTCGGAAATAGTTTTAGCAGATCAAATGTTCAAGATGAAGTTTCTAGGAAGGACAAATCTAGTGTTCCAGAGCTCAAGGTTGTAAATTCCTATTCTCATTATTGCATTCAAGAACCTAATGAAGAATCAATGCAAGGAATTGTAATGGAGCAAGAAGAGTTAAGTGATTCCGAGGAAGATAGCCAGCATGTTGAGTTTGAATGTGAAGAAATGGATGATTCTGAAGAGGAGCAAGTTCAGGGTCCAGAAGCCTCTCCAATTCAAAATAAGGTGATGTTTATAGATACGCCTGTTAGTATTATAATGTTCATGATCCTAGTATGGCATTGTATTATGATTTGTTCTTAAAAAATGCCAATGCATTGGAAAAGATATTATATTTTTTTGTTGTTGCTGTGTTCGGCTTTAACATGCCAGGAACATAAACATAAACATCCATGATTGGTTTTGCTTTCCTGGTTATACTTAATTTGTCAGAATTTTCTTCTCTGTCAGTACTCTTCATTTCAGTTTTCTCTTTTTCTTCTGATTTTTTATATGTTTAAATATTTCTTGTTCAGGTTATCTCAGCATCAGTTGTTCATGGGGAATTTCATGTTAGTAATGACCAGAGTCAAATCCAGCATGGATCTGCTCAAAAGGATAAACAGGGTGCAAGCTCAATGCAGAAAACGCAAGTTCCTTCTCAGTCAGTGAGGGCTAAGCTGAAGCCGGAAACTGCAAAGTGCACAGGACCTAGGACGAGCCAACGTTTGTCCACTTCTCGCACAGCTGAAACTAGCCGGAGCAAAACCAGAAATTCTAAAGTGCCACAGGGACAGTCAAGTGCTGAACGCAAGCACAATGATTCAAGAACTAGAAAAACTCTGGCCACAACATGAAGGCCAATTTAGCATTTTATTCATGTGCTGCATTTGCCAGGCTCAGTTCAATCTGTTGTCACTCTGTTGTTGAGTTGATTATCGTCAACGACTATGCAGCGCATGCTGGAGAAAGCAACCTAGCGAACCTCTCTGTGGTCATTTAGCTCGAATTTTCATGTGGAAATAGCAGCAAGAGGAGCATACCAGATATGTGGATTCTCCAATTGGATAGCAAGGCTGAAGTGGTGATCTTGGCCGAACATATGTTTTCAAATCATCAAATTGTTGGTGACTGAGAAAGCATTCCCATGGAATAAGGTTCTGAACAGCCATGAGATGAATTCCTCGGATTGAGTTGGGAATTTTGTACCTTGATGTCCTCAAAAGTTAAATGTAATGCGCCTTGTAATTTCAACCAAAAAGGCTAGTTGTTCTGCGTTCATTGTGTGTACTGTGATTAGAGAAATGTATCCAGGCCTGATACCTGGAAAAAAAATGTGTACCGACCGTTGACAAAGAGTCCAGTGGGCTGTAACAGCTTGAGTTCCTCGAGGGAATTAGAGTACATATATGGATTGATCCTACATCCTAGGAGTAAGACAAATTTATTATCTAACGTTCAAGATTGTACTCAGTCTCAAATTACTAGGCCCTTTTGGCTTTTCTAGGTATATGACTTTTGCTATGTAAATAGATATACACTATGTTTAGAATCGAGGACTTATATCTTTATGCGTTTTTCTCCTTTCAAATGGGGATCAATGGAAAATGTAATATATTGTGAGCCAGCATTGCTTCTAAGTCATAACTGATCTTCAATACATGTGCCACTAGCAACTCCTGCAGTACCTTAATGAATGTTGTTCACGCCTTTGAGTTTTTTTTTTTCTAGAAGTGGCACGGCAGTGACTTTGCAGTTTGAACTGACTCAGTGAACTCTCATTCAAACATTGACAAACAACTGATCGTATGCCTTGCAAGAAAATGAATATGGTCATGATTGCCTTGCAAAACAAGAAGCAATTGATCATGTTACTCCTCACAAGAATAGTAATATTTTGTCGTGCACGGTTTCACAACTTAGATCAACTATCATTTGTTTCACTGAAAAGGTGGGCTGAAAAACAGTGTTCGCTGATTTATTGTGTGAGAAAAACACTACATGATGGCTGATAAACTAGGCAGATGCTCACAGTTGGTATAAAGCTGGCAAATTTCCTGCGTGTTGTTGTGGGACTGTGGGAGTTTATAAGTAAATAGAAGGTCAACCATGGATGCAAATAAAGAAGTAAATAAACAAAGATGTAAGCCAGGGAGCTGTAGGTGAAAATACTAATAGTCGGAGCAATTGAAGATGAAGTATGGCTAGGAATGACTTTTGCATCTCTATTCTCAATCGACAATGCGACATACCTCGCTAGGTGAGTATTACTTTTTTTTAAAAAAAAAAAACTTAGGTGAGTATTGCTACTACCACATGGAAACAAATACTTAGTCCAGGCATCTCACATCCCAGAAGGAAAGCGATGCTGCCGGAAATCACTTACTTATAAAAAGAGATAAACAATGAAACACAAATGTTATTTCCAAGAAGTCAAAAAAATGGCTAACCAAACTTATAAAATAGAACACACAAAGTAACTTATAAAATAGAACACACAAAGTAGCATCTTTATTGCTCTGCAACATGAGATGACTGAGCAGGGACAGAAGTCACTTTACTAAACTCCAATCCCTCCTTTTCATGATGCCCACTGCCTTGCCTAATCCTTGTGATGTTATGAGGTGATGCAGGAACTAACTGCAAAGTGGCACACGATGGATGGAAGGCGCGCATAGCTAGACACCTGAAGAGAAATCGTCGCACAATACAAGAGCTGATCACATATGAAGCATTTATATGATTTCAAGATGCCGGAGGTAAACAAATTAAGAAGTCTGACCTTTGAGATCCTCTATGTCGGTTTCAAAATGGTTGGCAGTTCCTAATTAACAACGTGGCCACTTGCTGCTATAGTAGTAAATTGAATACAACGTTCCATGAGACATCAAAGTGATAGGAGAGGATCTTGTCAAAAAGAAGTGATAGGAGAGGAAGTCAAAGAGGATGGTTGAACAAATAGAAATAGAAATAGAAATAGAAATAGTACTTAATGGTTCTTTGTGAGAGGAGGATGCGTACATGACCAAATAGAAGCTAATCTCAGTGGAGGTTGGCTGATGATTCTTTTTTCTGCCAACATGGATGAACAAATTTGTAGGAACATGATGATATGACGGAGATGAACCTGATGTGGATAGATGTGGTTAGAGAAACAAGAGTTAATGTTTTTTGGTGAGTTCTGTCTATATATAGCTTATATAGATACTTCACGTCGAATTTTGGATGTAAGCACAGAAGAGTGCCATGTCACAAACAAAACTATTGCAAATATATTCTGTCAGCACACTTGTCATCATTTACTAAATGTTAGGTAGTAACATTTCAATGGGATTCTGCATATATTTATGTAAAAGGTTTCTTTCGAATGCTGTATATATGCTGTAGCTTAGAATGCTGAGAAGTGAGTAGTCAAAACAAATAAAGAGCTTAGAATGCTGAGTTGCCATCGAATAATTGTGATAGAAACAGCCCAGTATTTGTCGCAAAACTGATTTATCTGAGTTTTCTGAATTCAAAACTCCTGGAGTCCCTATCCAGTTCACAATGGCCTTTTTCTTGTATTAACGTGCCATCATGAAAATATATCATCAACGAGATGTATATAACTTTGCAGTGGAAGCTATCAATTATATATGTTTCAAGCAACGTATCAACAACCCTTCATATTAAACTCGCTACCACAAATCAACAACACAACAAATTTACATATTCTTTGTGAAAGAATCGGTGGATTCTGATCCCCGGCCGGCCAACTCTCTCTAGAACTCTAGAAGTTGTGTAGCTTGCTGGAGGGCTCCAACCGGGTGAGATTGAAGTGCTCCAGTGTGTGTGCCCACCTTAGTTCCTGCTTCAGTTGATGCACCCCAATGGTGTTCTCCAAAAAGTCCTCAGCTTTGGCACTCTTGTAGTCATACATCCTGGGGAATATGTTCACTCGGTTCTTGGCCTTGTGGCCCATGTTCAGCCATTTGCCTGTGGTCACATCTTCTACACCTGAATATGCATATATACATGTTGCTAAACATTGTTAAACACTACTATGCATGTTCTGAAAACATTTTCATGAGAAGTGCAGTAGTAGTACGTAGAGAGAGAGTAGTGTATGTTAGTAGTAGTCAATAAGGAAAGGTGCGTACCCTTGGCCTCCATTCTGACCATGTCGGAGGTGGCGATCCATTCGACGAGGTCCCAGGACAGCAGGTAGCCCATGCCGAGCATGAACGGCGGGAACTGCCGGTCGTGGAATGGGAGCCCCACGCCGCAGTACATGTCCTCCCTCGGCGCCGACCGCAGGGTGTCCACCAGCGCGTCCAGTTGCAGGAACGTGTCGTCGTCCACCTTCATCACGTAGTCGTACGGCCGGCCGCCGCCGACGCCGCCGGAGCCGGAGCCGGAGCCAAGCATGGCGGGGAGGCTGGCGAAGTAGGTGTACGTCTTCCCGTCCTCCGCGTTCTCCGCGCAGTCGAGGACCAGCACGTCGCCGTAGGCGCGCGCCTCGAGCGCCACGAACGCGCGGTGCTCGGGTGGCATCGGGCGCGCGCAGAGCACGAACCGGACGTCGACGCGCGCGGCGGCGCGGAGCGCGGGCGGCGTCGTCTGCTGCTGGAGCGCGTACGCCATGCGGATGAGGTGGCGCCGGGAGTGCTTGCCGGGCATGGTGTGCACGCCGACGAGGACGCTCAACTGCTCCTCCGCCGGGGCCGGGCGCTGCTGGCTAGCGACACCGTCGACGACGTCGTCGTCCACGGGTGCTGCTGCTGCTGCTGGCGCAGCGCGGACGGCCCCGGCGGTGGTGCCGACGCAGGCACTGGTAGTTGTAGCCACCGCCGTGGTAAGCGGGTTTCGGAGGTGGGTGGACAACGGAAGGAGAATGGTGAAGCATAAGATCAGGGTGAGAGGGAGGAGGACGATGAGGGAGACGGTGTAGGGGGCTGAAGGCTTCTTGGGATTCGTCGACATTGCTTCCGCCCTTGTCTTCGAGAGAGGTCTTGTTCTCTTCTTCCACCTTCAGTTCTTCCTTTGTGTCCACATTTTTGTGTCTATATATAATCTTCAAGCGATGAATGGGATGCTTTGGCAGAGTGGTTTTTGATGTCGTCATCGATCTCTTCTTCTATCTTGTTGCTTGTGTAGTGTATGCAATGCACATGTGTCGGTTGCTTGTGATCTGTCGTCGCTGGGATTGTCTAGATAGGTGAATAAGTAAACAAATAGTTGTGACATACCATGCGTAGCAAGCTAGAGAATTCTCTAATAGGTCAGCATTGGTTCTGTGATTGTTGTATTGGCCTATAATGTAGGAGTACGCGTATCTAGTTTTTATTTCTGGTCAATGCAACAGGATGTTACAGAAATGTTGAGAAGAGAGGCTTCTCATCCTCTCAGTAGAGAAGAACTTATTTATTTATTTACCCTCTTAAGATTTTTTTTTTAATCGACGGTACAATCACTTCAAATTGAGAACTAATTAATGCCGGCCGATTACACAGAAAATTCTACCTAACGTGAAAGAGCAATGAAAATAGGAAATTCAGAACTAATGCCGGCCGATTACACAGAACTAATAGCAATAGTTGTTAGTTAGCTAACTATTAGCTGACCTTGTAGTTAACTATTATCTCTATAGATCCAAATAGTCCGGAATATTATTTAGCTAACTATGAGCGCATCTTCATGAGCCTCTTTTAAACTCACTCTAAATCATCATTTGGAGAGCCATTTGAATAAAAACCGCTCCCTATATATATCTGTTCACCCTTCAAGAGGTTCTTTATATCTTGTGAGCACACTAGAGATCGAACCAACTCCCTCTTCATCTTTAGCTAGTGAGATAGGATGAATATATTTTGAGATCTAATTAAGAAGTTGTTGTAGAGTACTTTTTTTTTACCAAAATCTATATATATTTCTATTAATTAGAAAAGATATAAAGAGGCTCTTAGAATTGATCTCTGTATAGACTTCTTATTGTTTAAATCCACTAGCCAAAAGGTGGATAAGTAATATGATGGTGGTTTGTTTATAATGCCCCTTTCTTTCCGATTTTCTATTGGTAGGACACATGAATAAAGGTCGGCATGAGGATAAAAGTGTATTTTCAATTAAGAAGCTACTGTTAAGTCAGTTTTGATAACTACTGAGATAGTGGTTAGCTAAGAGCTTAGCTAACAATTAGCTGACATACTAAAAGACCTGTTTGGATCTACCTAGCTAATTTTGTAGCAACCAACAGTTAGCTAGGTGGATCTAAGGGTTTGTTTGGATTCTCTAATCTAAATTTAGATGACTAAAGTTGAGGACTGCGAACACATGGTTTTTACATAACCATTGTGGAGCACCCTTATTGTTGTGATGAGCGATTGTCAACAAGCCAACACTTTGGTGTGTGATTGGTTCAGTGGTTCTATTGATCCCCTGGCACAGGGTTATTGTCGAAACGTGTCTCTTGGCTCATGATGTGCAGGTGTGGAGTCCGGAGGCGATGGCAACGGTCGGGAAAAGGCCAAGGAGGGCGTGCCGTGCCAACGGACCAGTGCGGTGAAGGACGGACGCGAGGCTTGGACCGACGGACCAGACGGCCGGGTGACCAGCCACGGTGGCTGACACTTGGGACATCGACAAGTGCAAGAGCACATGGCGGGGGACGCGTACGTGGTACGCTACTCGCGAGGAGGTTTGGTGGTTTGTCCTCAAAACCATTGGCGGGGGATGCGTATGGACTACGCTAGTCGCAGGAGGTTTGGTGGTTTGGCCTCAAAACCATCAGCAACGGTTTGGTGGTATTGCCTCAAGACCACTGGCGGCGGGTTTCGCAGGTTTGGGCCTCAAAACCCGGGCGAAGGTCCCGATGTGGACGGACGGCACGTGGCGGCATCGGGAAGATTGCATCGAAGCAAGTCTACTAGTGAGAAGGTGCGGTGGCCGTCGGATCAGAAAATCTTGAGTTGGACCATAGTGCCCTTAGCTAGGTGGTTCGCTCTAAAAAATATCTAGGGGCAAAAGTGGAATTGTATAATAGGCCTATAAATAAGAGGGGGCTGCCTCCACTTAACCTCACCTATCTCATTTTAGTTGTTCATCCTAGGGTTTCCTAGTCTGTAGCTTCTCTGTGTGAGTGAGGTCCACTGCACCTCTATAGTGTTTGTTCGTGGGAAGAGCACCCCTGCAATGTGCTTGTGCCCTCTGGGTTTTTGAATTCATGGAATTCCTGTGATGGATTTTGAGTTCTTGTTTGTTCATCCCGAGCTCCCTCTCCCCCTCTCTATTTCGAGCTTGGATTCTTCAATTTTGCATCGTTTGACTCTGTTTTTCTTGTGTTGATTCATGCTATGATGTGAGAGGATCAATCCCACTAAAGGGTTTGAGCTAATTCCTCATGTGCAGGTAGATCGGGGCGATTTTGTGTTCATGGCGGGTTCTTGGTCAGTTTTCACACCCTTTATGATTTCTCCTAACTCTCTTCGAATTTGGCCATGATCCTTTGAGGATAGCCTTTCCACTGCATTAGAAACAGTCCCTCCAAATCTTGTTGTAGTTGGTTTTGATTTGAGAGAGATCAGGTCGATTCTTGGTTGGTGGCAATTTTTGGGCGATTTTCTAGGAGACGCGGATAGTCCGTCCTTGGTCCCATGGACTGTCCGAGCATCGAGTCTTCAGCCGAGCAGTTTTAAGTTCTTGCTGATGTGGCTTTTGTATGCAATCGCAGACAGTCCGACGGCCAGAAGTTCGAGCCAGTGGCTTTCATGGTTGTTCTGTTGAGTGAGCATAGACAGTCCGCTGGTCATACCGCGGACAGTCCGAGACTCCTCTAGATTGGAACCGAGCTTTCGACTTCCTGTTTCTTCTGGGATTGTTGACCCACAGACAGTCCGACCCTCAAAGCACGGATAGTTCAACGGTGTATTGCATCTGCAGTCCAGAGTCTATTCCAGAAGTTGATTCTTTAGTTTTTGAACCGCGGACAGTCCGGCGTTCAAACCACGGACAGTCCGGGTTATTTTTAGTCGACTTTTTAGTCATCTGCGCAACTTCGACGGTGTGAATTTTCTCAACCGTGGACAGTCCGGTCCGTACACGCAGACAGTCCGTAGCCTAAACTAGGGCATTGTCTATACCCACGGACAGTCCGCCCCTGGGGATCCGGACAGTCCACAGTTGGCTAATAAGGCTGAGTTTTTCCGATTCTTGCTCGTTCGTTCTCTGGTCGTTCTTGGAGTTGTTTCTTAGTTCTTGTGGTGACTCGTTGTGTTCCTAGGAAACATCCACCCTCTCAATAGGGTCATAGTCACCACCAGCTTGTGTGTTTGCTTCTTGGGGTGTTTGCTGAGCTTTATGCTGCTCTTTCGATTTCTGAGTTTGATCGTGTTTCTGATTGTCTTATTGCTCGAGAGATCTAGAGGAGGCTTCAAAGCTTCCATGAGGGTACAGCCCATGTCAAAACCAGACTCTATGAGATGTACAAGCGGGAGTACGAGAACTTCACCCAAGTTGATGGGGAGTCTATTGATTCGATGTTTTCTCGCTTTACCATCATTGTGAACAACATGCGGGCTAACAATGCAGATATGCCCTATGACGATCATCAAAGAGCACTCAAGCTTCTATATGCTCTAGATCGGAGGGTTTGGGAGGTCAAGGTGCAAGCGATCATCAATTTGGCCAACTACGAGACCCTCACCGTGGATGAGCTGTTTAGCAAGCTCAAGTCCACCGAGATTGACCTCCAGACAGGAGAGGATCAAGAATCTGTCTGCTCCCACCATGGCTTTGGTGTCAGGTAACTCAAGTTTAAGTTCTTCTTTGGCTAACCCATTACCACTGCCTCTTGCCTTATGTTCTCTCGTGTCTGCAACATAAGAGCAGATGGAGGCTCTCGGGGATGATTAGTTGGCACTTATCATCAGTCGGTTCTCGCGGTTTCACAACAACCGCTTGAATCGTCGATGTGGCGGCAACAAGCAAGGTTGCTATGGGTGTGGAGACCCCGACCACTACGTCGTCAACTGCCCCCACAAGAACAAGAGCTACTCCAGCAAGCACAACTACCCCAAGAACAAGGACAAGCATGAGTCATCCTCTCGCAAGTACAAGTCCAAGAAGAACTTTGACCCCGAGCGCATGAAGAAGAAATACTTCGAGTAATTGGAGGCCAAGCAGCGTGCTCTCATCATGAACTTCAGTGACATCAACTTCGACGGTGACTCTCCTCCAAGTGATGATGAGTCCGAGAAGAAGGTCGAGAACAAGTTCAACGGCTTGAGCTTACACGCCAACGATCATCAAGGAGGTTACTGCACCATGGCGCATGACGACACCACCACTGGCAATGAAGAAGAGGTCGATGCCAACCCTGAGGTAGAACTTACCATCGAGTCTCTTCTTACTGATCTTGAGTCAGTTAATGATACTATGCTGCATCAAGATGTTTTGCTTGTGCGTGTTGCTAAGGAGAGGAATGAGTTCAAGGCTAAGTATTTGGCAGCCTTAGATGAGCTTGAGCGCACTAAGAAAGATAGGGTTGTTGAGTCTGATGAATGCGCTGTTCACATGTCTAGTCTCATTTCTTTGTAGTCCAAGTACTCTGCTTTGGTTGAGAAGTTAGATAAGGCTAGAGCTGAGCATATTTTGTCAGGACCTTGCAAGTCGTGTGCTGAGTTGTGCTCCGAGCTTTCTGAAAAAGTTGCTAGGATTGCTTTGCTTAAGAGGTCTAGTGTAAATGATACTAGTGCACGATGTGCTTGTTGTGAGGCTTTGGAGCTAGAAATTGCTAACTGTAGGAATGAAAAGAGAAAGGCCGAAGAGGAAAACACATTCCTTCGGCATGTGTTGAGTTGACTTTCTTGCAGTGAACCATAGTTGGGCATGATGATGAATCAGTACAAGAGGGGTACTGACACAATAGGTTTAGGCTTTGCTTTAGGTGGGAAGGGTGAAAATGTCTTTGGCAAAGTTGGTGAGCAGAGTGGCTTGAGCTTGAGTGAGAAACCCACAAATGCTCCCTAGATTATCAAGATAACTCCACCAAAGCCTTCTAGGCCCACCAAGCCCATTGTGATGGATGGAGTGCTTGAAGAGCCTCCCAAAGCTCCACCTCAGAAACAAGCGTGGATTTCAAAACCTAACCACCTCAGGAACCCACTTGACACTCTACCAAACATCTCTGATAAGCCCCTTCCTAAAGCTAAACCACCTCCAAAAGTGAACCATATCCACAACAGAGTGAGCAATCCACCATCCAAGAGAGAGGTGTACCACTGTGACTATTGCAAGAGGGATGGTCACTTGTTTGAATTTTGCTTTAGGAGGAAGAGAGATGAAAGGCGTGAGTTTGAGCTTTACCAGTAGGACATGCATTGCCCATCTCATGGCATGCATGCTTCACCCACTCAGAGGCACAACACTAGGCCAAGAGGTGCAAGACCTCAAGGTGCTAGGCCTCAGTTTGTGAGACCATGTGATGGTCGTGCCTGCCGAGGTCCAAGTCATCCTCAATACAACTCTAGGTCTCATGGCAGTGGCTCTCAGTCCTACACTTCTAGCTCTCTCGTGGTCATCGCTTCTCTCCCATGGGACATGGCATGTATGGTGTTTTTCCTAACACTTTTCCAGGGCAACTGACCCAGCACTGGTATTCTCCTCAATTTACTAACCCCAGTGTTAGATTGTTTGCTCATTCCATGTCTTCCTATTGATGTAGATTGGAGGCTTGGAGGACATATGCTTGTTGATTCCTGGTGTTCGCACCACATGACTGAAAAATCAAATTGGTTCTCCAGCCTCAAGCCCATGACCTCCAAGGAGTACATCACATTTGGGGACAATGGTAAGGGTAAGGTGCTTTCTCGTGGGTCGGTAAGGCTCAACAAGAACTTTGTGCTCAAGGATGTTGCTTTGGTTTTGAGCTTGCATTTCAATCTTCTTTCGGTTTCGCAACTCCTTAGAGATGGTTTCTAAGTGCACTTTAAGCCGGGTCTTTCTCGCATACTTGATTCTCGAGGTGATCTTGTGTGTTTGATTTTGCCTTTTTGGCTCGTATTTCGTGCCAATTTTTCTCGCTCTTTCGGCGTGTCTCGGTGATTGGTGGCAGGCACTTCTTCTGAGCTTTGGAAGTGGCATAGGAGGCTTGGTCATTTGAGTTTTGATTTGCTTGCAAGATTGAGCTCTCTTGATCTAATTCGAGGATTGCCTAAGCTAATGTTTGAGAAGGATTTGGCTTGTCACCCATGTCATCACGGGAAGATGGTTGCCGCTTCTCATTCCTCTGTGAACCAAGTGATGACAAAACAACCCGACGAGCTTCTTCACATGGACACTGTAGGGAAGTGCTATGTTCTTGTGATTGTGGATGACTTTTCTCGCTATTCTTGGGTCTTCTTCATGGAGAGTGTTGGCAGTCCTTAACATCTAATTTACAACATCATTTCAATATTAAAATAAATAGAAGGTAGGGCTTTTATCTAATCTTTCCATGAGTTTTGTTGTTTATGTGACATACAGGTGTGACACGTGGAAATGCACAAACTTCATAAGAAAGCGCACTTCAAGAAAACATATTCAGAAAAGGCACAAACCAAGAAAAATAGAAAAGCCCACCATGGTTTCTTGGTTATGCTAGTCACTCACATGCATATAGAGTGCTTAATCTTGAGACTAACCATGTCATGGATACTTGTGAAGTTACCTTTGACGAAACCACACCTTGTTCTTCTCTTGTCTTTGAGCGTGCTGGTGATCAGGAGATGGGTGAGAGCATCTTTGTGGAGGAGGAGTAGGATGATGTTGATTGGGGTGCTCCCGAGCCGACTCCACCGGCTGCCCCTGTCGACCATGCGACGACCACGTCACTTCGTGGCCCCGATCCTTCTTCTTCGACTTCATGGGGGTCGAACGACTAGTTTCCCTCTTTTGCACCTGAGGGAGCTCCAGCTGCGGTTGAGGTGGAGGCTACATCATCAAGAGCGGCGCCTGTACACATTCAGCACCGTCATCCTCCAGAGACCATGATCGATAACCTCAACCAGCGTGTCACTCGCAACAGGTCCTATGGAATCTCTCATTTTGCACATTCTGCTTTTGTTGTCGATTTTGAGCCAAAAGATATTGGACACGCACTATCTAATGCAGATTGGGTCAATGCATGCATGAGGAGCTTGAGAACTTTGAGAGAAACCAAGTTTGGGTCCTAGTTCCTCCACCTCCACAGTGTCATCCCATAGGTACCAAGTGGGTGTTTAAGAACAAGCAGAGTGAGGATGGTGTGATAGTTAGGAACAAGGCTAGGTTGGTTGCTCAGGGGTTTTGCTAGAAAGAGGGGATAGACTTTGAGAAAACCTTTGCTCCTGTTGCCCGTTTAGAGGCCATTAGGATCCTTTTAGCCTTTGCAGCTTCGAAAGGGTTCAAGTTGTACCAAATGGATGTCAAGAGTGCTTTTCTCAATGGGTACATAGAGGAGGAAGTGTATGTGAGGCAACCCCCTGGTTTTGAAAATTGTAAGCACCCAGACCATGTCTACAAACTCTACAAAGCTTTGTATGGTCTCAAACAAGCCCCTAGAGCATGTTATGCAAGGTTGAAGTCCTTTTTGCTTGGAAAGGGGTTTTCCATGGGCTCTGTTGATAAGACTTTGTTTCTCCTCAAGCAAGGCAATGATATTCTCATCGTGCAGATATATATGGATGATATAATCTTTGGTGGCTCTTCATATGCCCTTGTGGTAAGGTTTTCTGATTTGATGAGCAGGGAGTTCGAGATGAGCATGATGGGCGAGTTGAAATTCTTTCTCGGGTTGCAAATCAAGCAAACTCGGGAAGGGATGTTTGTGCACCAAGGAAAGTACACCAAGGACCTGTTGAAGAAGTTTTTCATGGGCGAGGCCAAGCCTCTTTCGACATCCATGGTGACTACCATTGCCTTGGATGAGGATGTTGAGGGAGAAGCCATGGACCAGAAGGAGTACCGCAGCATGATCGGGTCGTTGCTGTACCTCACGATGATGAGACCGGACATTCAGTTCGCGGTCTGTCTTTGTGCATGCTTTTAGTCTTTGCCACGCACCTCTCATCGCCAAGCCATCAAGCGGATCATGAGGTACCTTCGTTTCACTCCTGAGTTTGGTCTTTGGTACTCGACCGCTTCTAGTCTCTCACTCTCTGGATATTCTGATGCTGATTATGCTGGCTGTCGTGTTGAGAGAAAGTCAACTTCTAGTACTTGTCAGTTCTTGGGTTTGTCTCTTATTTCTTGGTCCTCTCACAAGTAGTCTTCCATATCCCAATCCACTTGTGAGGCTGAGTATGTTGTTGTTGCTGCTTGTTGTTCTCAGCTGCTTTGGATAGTTGCTACCTCGAGAGACTTTGGCCTAGACTTCACCTGAGTGCCACTTTACTGTGATAGCACCAGTGCCATAAGTGTATCCAAAAGCCCAGTGCTCCCTGCCAAAACCAAGCACATTAAGGTGAGGTACCACTTCCTGAGAGACAACCATGAGAAAGGAACCATAGATTTGAGACATATCCGCAATGAGCACCAGCTAACTGACATTTTCACCAAACCTCTCGACCAAGACCAATTTGCACACTTGCGAGGGGAGGTGGGTGTTTGCTTCCCATTTTAGTTGTGGGATGCTTTGTATCTTGTATAGTAACCTTTCTTTCTTTTTCTTTTGCTTTTGTCTTTGTATCATATTACATTGCATCTTATCATGTGTCATATCTCATATGCTTAGCTTCATTTGTATAGCTTGTTGATTGAGATTATACTCTTGTTGATATGTCTTATGGATACATGATGGCTATAGCAGCTTAGGCTCCTTTTGATCATCTTGATACATGTTATGAGCTAAGCTTGTTTTATAAATATGAACTTGCTTAATGAATGATGAAATCTAAAAAATTGTTCACCTTTGAGATGACAACTAGCATGTGTAGGATGTGTAGAGATCCATGTGCTTTCATATGTATGCTTTAGTTGCTATGTCTCATGTTTCTTGAGTCATATACTTAGCTCGGATCTCTTGACATCTTTGTGTTAAAACTTGATGTCTAAGCTAAGTAATGATGAAAATGCTTTGGAGTTGGATCTTTACTGTCCCACGGCAATGTCACAAGACTGCTCCTCATTCTCTTGAGAGAGATGAACTTGGGCATTGTAGTGCTAGTCCACAACCACTCATGATGAGATAGCTTCCCACTTGCACATAGGGATGAACTCGGCGTGGTTGAAAAATATGAGAAAAATAACAAAATTTACGACGGACAGTTTGATCCTCTCAAATACACGTCTAAAAATAACATTGTAAAACCGCTGTTAACTCTGATCAATGTTGAAGCTACAAGTGTTAAGTGCTTCCTTGAGACATGATGTATGATCGTTATATGGGGTAGTTCACTTTTGTATACATGTGCTAGCACTAGCTTGATCTCATGCTTACCTTTGCTATGTGCTATCCTCTTTGGTGAACACCTTTTACGAGATATGCTTAAAACTGGTCAAAATGCTTATGATTCATATTCCATTTCATTTGATCAATTTGAGCATTGGCCTTGTCTTGTGCCTGTTGTAATACATATGCCTTACCAACTTGAGCATGGTTTTAATCCACTTGCTATACTCCTGAAGCTTTGTATATTCGCATTGTGCATCTTGTGCATTTCATAGCATGATTTTAGGGTGAGTTACTATCTTGTCCACTTGATAAGTGCTTTTGTCAACAAGGGGGAGAATGATTCCACAAATCTAGAGTGTGCATTCATGTGCATTTGTGAGGTTGATGCACTTGTCAAGGGAGAGTTGCACATTTGCTTTGCTAGATGTGTCGAGTTGTTTGCCTCTGTCTTGAGGATCTAGCTGCTTTCAGGTGTTTTGAGCTTGTTTTGCTTGGTTGCATCAAGCCGTTGCCCATGTTTTTGGGGACCAAGTTGTTGTTCTTGCTTTGCTCATGGTAAGTGACTGTTTCGAGCTTTTCTTTGGCTTTTGGTCATTTGAGTGAGTTTTCTCTAGCTTTGTGTTGGTGTTCACAATGCACTCATCAAGGGGGAGATTGCAAACACATGGTTTTTACATAACCATTGTGGAGCACCCTTGTTGTTGTGATGAGTGATTGTCAACAAGCCGACACTTTGGTGTTTGGTTGGTACGCTGGTTCTACTGATCCCCTGGCATAGGGTTATGTATTGAAACATGTCTCTTGGCTCGTGATATACAGGTGTGGAGTCCGGAGGTGGTGGCAATGGTCGGGAGAAGGTCAAGGAGGGCGTGCCATGCCGACAGACCAGTGTAGTGAAGGGCAGACGCGAGGCTTGGACCGACGGACCCGATGGCCGGGTGACCAACCGTGATGGCTGACACTTGGGGCATCGACAAGTGCAAGAGTACATGGCGGGGGACGCGTATGTGGTACGCTACTCGCGAGGAGGTTTGGTGGTTTGTCCTCAAAACCATCGGCAGGGGATGCATATGGACTATGCTACTCGTGGGAAGTTTGGTGGTTTGGCCTCAAAACCATCGGCGACGGTTTGATGGTATTGCCTAAAGACCACCGACGGCGGGTTTGGGCCTCAAAACCCGGGTGGAGGTCCCGATGCAAGGCTACCAGTGAGAAGGCATGGTGGGTGTTAGATCAGAAAAATCTCGAGTTGTATCATAGTGCCCTTGGCTAGGTGGTTCGCTCTAAAAAATATCTAGGGGCAGAAGTGGAATTGTGTAATAGGCCTATAAATAGGAGGGGCTGCCTCCACTCAGCCTCACCTCTCTCATTTCAGTTGTTCATCCTAGAGTTTCCCAATCTATAGCTTCTCTGTGTAAGTGAGGTCCACTACAACTCTGTAGTGTTTGTTTGTGGGAAGAGCACCCCCGCAGTGTGCTCGTGCCCTCTAGGTTTTTGAATTCATGAAATTCCTATGATGGATTTTGAGTTCTTGTTTGTTCATCCTGAGCTCCCTCTCTCCCTCTCTATTTTGAGCTCGGATTCTTTGATTTTGCATCATTTGACTCCTTTTTCTTGCGTTGATTCATGCTATAATGTGAGAGGATCAATCCCACCGAAGGGTTTGAGCTAATTTCTCACGAGCAAGTAGATCGGGGTGATTTTGTGTTTATGGTGGGTTCTTGGTCGGTTTTTACCCCCTTTGAGGATAGCCTTTCCACTGCATGAGGAAAAATCCCTCCAAATCTTGTTGCAGTTGGTTTTGATTTGAGAGAGGTCAGGCCGATTCTTGGTTGGTGGCGATTTTCGGGCGATTTTCTAGGAGGCACGGACAGTCCGGCCTTGGTCCCGCGGACTGTTCAAGCGTCGGGTTTTTAGCCGAGCAGTTTTAAGTTCTTGCTGATGTGGCTTTTGTATCCAATGGTGGATAGTCCGGGGTTGCCTGCGTGGACAGTCCGACGGCCGGAACTTCGAGCCAGTGGCTGTCGTGGCAGTTCTGTTGAGTGAGCGCAGTCCGCCAGTCATACTGCGGATAGTCCGGGACTCCGTCAGATTGGAACCGAGCTCTCGACTTCCTGTTTCTTCTGGGATTGTTGACCCACGGACAGTCCGGCCCTCAAAGCATGGACAATCCGATGGTTTAATGCATCTGCAGTCCAGAGTCTGGTCCAGAAGTTGATTCTTCGGTTTTTCAACCGCGGACAGTCCGGCGTTCAAAACGTGGACAGTCCGGGTTATTTTTAATTGAGTTTTTAGTCATCTGCGCAGCTTCGACAGTGTGAATTTTCTCAACCGCGGACAGTCCGGTCCATACACGTGAACAGTCCATAGCCTAAACCAGGGCACTGTCTGTACCCACGGACAGTCCGCCTCTGGGGATCCGGATAGTCTACAGTTGGTCAGTAAGGCTGAGTTTTTTCGGTTCTTGCTCGTTCGTTCTGCGATCGTTCTTGGAGTTGTTTCTTGGTTCTTGTGGTGATTCGCTGTGTTCCTATGGAACATCCACCCTCTCAATAGGGTCATAGTCACCACCGGCTTGTGTGTTTGCTTATTGGGGTGTTTGTTGAGTCGAGGACCCTGAAAGTTTTGAAAGAAATATTGAGGCTCCCATTCACCCCCCTCTGGTCGCCGTTTTTGGTCCTTAAGGACTAAAACTTTAGACCATTTTAGTTCACTTGCATCGTCTAAAGTTTTAGTGAGGTTGACTAAACTTTAGACAACATTTTAGGTCTTCTGTTTGGAGCTTCAAGAGCTAAAGTGATCTAAAATGTAGTGGCAAAACTTATTATCAAACATGACTGAAATATGAGTTAGAACAATGCAAGTTCAACCACGGCACAAATTCTTATTTTTAAACATATTAGAACAACTAATGCAAGATGTAAATTCCGCTTCAAATTGACACATAGAAATATTTGCTAGTTAGGACTAAAAGTAAATGAATATACGAGGTCACGGATCGTCCTTGCTCATGGCTAATTCCTCTCACTAATCATCTTATTAATTAATTATTATGACAGTTGGGGACTTTTACAGCTCAACTAACAACGCGAATGTCAATTCTTTTGAACCGTACCAAAACTACGCACACGTGCAAGTCGCAAGGGCTATATAAATTACACAAACAGTGGGCCAAGAGGGAGCTCAAATAAACAAAACGGAAAAATAGAGCTAATGGGGGCCACAAACCCACTACTGCACGGCTATGCCAATTATTGGATTGATGGAATGCCTATCCCAAAACCCAACTTGGTCTATTTAGATCCTCTCTTCTAATTTTAGAGCTCTAAACTATAGAGTACTTTAGCTCACTTTTGAGGTCTAAAGCTCTAATAAAATCGAGCTAAAGTTTAGAGCTAACTTTAGACCACTCGTTTAGAGCTTTTAGGTCTAAAATTTAGAAAAGAGAATCCAAACCAGACATCACGTACTCGTAGTACATGAGACACAACACTAAACGACAACTTGAGATAATTCCTATGGAAAATCAAATAGATCAACATTCTTAGTTTGATAAGGATGTATTCAAATACACTATTATTGGAGTACTATATTAACGGTTGGTGACCCTTTTATACAAGCGTTTAACCAACAACTAATGGTGTACATTCTAAACTTGTATACCAAAAAACATATGTAAATATTTCATAAATTTTATTAGAGAGATAGACATGACATATCGCTCCAAAAAAATTTCTTTTTTTTGAACAGAAAATTTATTAAAATTAAGTAGCATCCTTATAAGAGAGTGAGACAACCCACTCTCCTTACAAAAGAGTGAGACAACCCACTCTGAAAAACAATCAAAAAAAGACTCACAATCCCTAGACCTAATAGCAAAATGCGCTAAATTATTTTGGTCTCTACTAATCTTAAGCACCTTCAACTGACAACAACTGGCCACCAACAGAGCATCCTTCCTCAATAGTCTGCCACAACAGCGAGCGATCGCGCCCTGGAGCTTGAATCTTGGACACCACCGATTGACAGTCAGACTCAAGGATCATCGGGACATTAGGCCACCTCTGCACCATGTGAACTGAAGGACAGAAAAGGCGATCAGAGGGGGTGAATGGGAGCCGAAAACTTTTTCTTTAAAAACCCGACGAGGTAGAAACACTGTCGAGCACCACCAAACCAAGGCAAGAAAACCCGACCAGGTAGACTGAGCACCCTTGAACCAATGCAAGAGAAGAGAATAGAAACAGAGAACAAAACGCAACTGATCAGGCACTGGTTAGAAACTGGAAGAAACCTGGTCCAGAACTGACCACGGTGGTCGGGAACAAGACAAAACTAGTCGGTAAACTATTCCAGACCTCGTCAAACAAAGGAGGTCGGGAACAGGAAGGAACATGTCGGGAACAGAAAGATGCTTGTCGGGAAAACTGGTCGGGTGCTCATGACCTAAAAGGGAGGCGCTTCAACGCTGCAGTGTTACTATTGTTCACCCATCCCAGACTACATCAAAACAACCAACTGACCACCGACGAAAGAATTGGGCAACTGGAGTCAAAGACAAGTGCTGCTCAAAAGAGCTCCATAGGTGCCTGATCACACGATGCTAGTAGCACTGTTGTTTAGTCCCACACAATCAATAAACGAAGAGAACTCAGAAGGGAAACCCTGCTCTAGACAGCATGCATGTAAGAAGAGAAATTGATGGAACCAGCATAAATTGACACCAAATTTTGCTCAGGTAAACACAAATTGATGGAACCAGCATAAATTGACACCAGATTTTGCTCAGGGAAACCCTGCGCTAGACAGCATGCATGTAAGAAGAGAAATTGATGGAACCAGCACAAATTGACACCAGATTTCACTCAGGTAAACACAAGGGAGAAGGAAAGCTATCCCCAAGAAATCATTCCCCAATTCAACAGAGTAGCCGGGAATTGCAGATCTGGCCCGAAGAACAAAGTTTTTCCCAAAACACAAACTGCTCGGTTTCTTGATGCACGAGTGGAATTGGTTCGATTCCCTTGAGGATCTAGTTCATCACTCGACAAAGCATCAATCAACTCAAAAAGATTGAGCCAAAACGCTCCAAAACTGATGAATCGAAGTTCATCCAGCAAACCACAGAAAGTCAACGACGCACAACAAAACCGACCAAGTTCACAAATCAAAATCGAAAACCCCTGAGGGCACGAGGAGGATTCAGGCCTCCATTCCCAGACAAAATATCTCACAAATTCATGGGTAAAATTCTTGTTCTTGGACCTCTACAAGAACATGAACAAAAAAGGGAAAAACCTAATAGACAGACCGGCGGCGGCCGAGTGGAGAGGTGGGAAATGAGGTAGCAAAAGAGGTAGATTAAGTGGGGGGCTGTCCACTCCTATTTATATGCCTACTACACAGTTCCACTACTACCCCTAGATATTATTAGAGCGAACCACCTAGCCAAGGGCACTATGGTCCAACTAAGGATTTCCTGATCCGACGGCCACCGCGCCTTCTCACTGGTAGCCTTGCCTTAACGCAATCTCTCCGATGCCGCCACGTGCCGTCCGTCCGCATCGGGACCACCGGGTTTTGAGGTGCAAACCCGCGAAACCCACCTCCGATGGTTTTGAGGGCAAACCACCAAACCGTCTGTGAGCAACGTAGCCCATACGCATCCCCCGCCGATGGTTTTGAGGACAAACCACCAAACCTCCTCGCGAGTAGCATAGCCCGTACCCGTCCCCCGCCATGTACACTGCACTTGTCGATGTCCCAAGTGTCAGCCACCGCAGCTAGCCACCTGGCCATCTGGTCCCTCGGTCCAAGCCTCGCGTCCGCCCTTCACCACACCCGGTCCGTCAGCACGACACGCCCTACTTGACCTTCACCCGACCCCTACCACTGCCTTCAGACTCCACACCTGCACATCACAAGACAAGAGACATGTTTTGACACATAACCCTATGCCAGGGGATCAGTAGAACCACCAAGACCGACCACCAACCAAAGTGTTGGACATGTTGACAATTACTCATCACACCAACAAAAGATGCTACACCATGATATGAAAAATCATGTGTCCGAATCTCCCCCTTGACGAGTGCATTGTCAACACCAACACAAACCAGAGAAAAACTCACTCAAATGACCAAAAACCAAAGAAAAGCTCGAAACGGTCACTTGCCATGAGCAAAGCAAAGAGCAACAACAACAAGCTCAATCACAACACCTAAAAGCGCCTGAAAACAGCTAGACCCTCTAGACAGAGGCAAATGACTTGACACGTCTAGCAATAGTGAATGTGCAACTCCCCCTTGACAAGTGCATCAACCTCACAAATGCACATGAATGCACACTCTGGATTTGTGGAAATATTCTCCCCCTTGTTGACAAATGCACTTATCAAGTGGACAAAAGAGAAGCTCCCCCTTAAAATATACTATGAAATGCACACAATGTACAATACAAACATACAAAGCTTCAGGAGTATAGCAAGTTGAATAAAATCATGCTCAAGTTGGTACAGCATATGTATTACAACAGGCGCAAGACAAGGCCAATGCTCAAACTGATCAAATAAAATGGAATATGAATCATAAGCATTTTGACCAATTTTAAGCATATCTCATAAAAGGTGTCCACCAGAGAAAAGAGCACATAGCAAATGTAAGTAGGAGATCAAACTAGTGCTATCACATGTATACAAAAGTGAACTACCCCATATAACAATCATACATCATGTCTCAAGGAAGCATTTAACACTTGTAGCTTCAACATTGATCGGAGTTTTACAGCGGAGAACAAGGTTAATTTTAGACATGTGTATGTGAGAGTATCAAACTGTCTGCCAAAGGATTTTGTTATTTTATCATGTTTTTCAATCACGCCGAGTTCATCCCTTGTGCAGATTGGAAGCCGTCTCGTCATGAGTGGTTGTGGACTAGCACTACAATGCCCAAGTTCATCTCACTCGAATGAATGAGAAGCAGTCTCATGACATTGCCGTGAGACAGTAAAGATCCAGCTCCAAAGTATTTTTATCATTACTTAGCTTAGACATCAAGTTTTAGCACAAAGATATCAAAAGATCTGAGCTAAGCATATGATTCAAGAAACATGAGACATAGCAACTAGAGCATACATGTGAAAGCAGCATGGACCTCAACATATACTACACATGCTAGTTGCCATCTCAAGGGTGAACATTTTTCAGATTTCATCATTTATTAAGCAAGTTCACATTAAAAAGCAAGCTTAGCTCATAACATGTATCAAGATGATCAAAAAGAGCCTAAGCTACTATAGCCATCATGTATCCATAAGACATATCAACAAAAGCATAACCTTAGACAACAAGTTATACAAGTGAAGCTAAGCACATGATATATGATACATGATGAGATGCAATGCAATATGATACAAAAACAAAAGCAAAAGAAAGAGAAAGAAAAGATACTATACAAGATACAAAGCATCCCACCACTAAAATGGGAAGCAAACACCCCACTCCCCTCGCAAGTGTGCAAATAGGGCTTCGTCGAGAGGTTTGGTGAAAATGTCAGCTAGCTGGCGCTCAATGCAAATGTGTCTCAAATATATGGTTCCCTTCTCTTGGTTGTCTCTCAGAAAGTGCTACATCACCTCAATGTGCTTGGTTTTAGCATGGAGCACTGGGTTTTTAGCTACACTTATGGCACTGGTGCTGTCACAGTAAAGTGGCACTCGGGTAAACTCTAGGCCAAAGTCTCTCAAAGTAGCAACTATCCAAAGTAGCTGAGAACAACAAGTAGTAGCAGCAACATACTTAGCCTCACAGGTGGATTGGGCTATGGTGTACTGCTTGCGAGAGGACCAAGAAATAAGAGACGAACCAAGAAACTGATAAGTACTAGAAGTTGACTTCCTCTCAACACGACAGCCAGCATAATCAGCATTGGAATGGCCAGAAAGCGAGAGGGTGGAAGCGGTCAAGTACCAAAGACCGAATTCAGGAGTGAAATGAAAGTACCTCATGATCCGCTTGATGGCTTGACGGTGAGATGTGCGTGGCAAAGACTAAAAACGCACACAAAGACAGACCGCGAACTGGATGTTCAATCTCGTCGTCGTCAGGTACAACAATGACCCGATCATGCTGCGGTACTCCTTCTGGTCCACGGCTTCACCCTCAACATCAGCATCCAAAGCGGTGGTAGTTGCCACGGGCGTTGAAAGAGGCTTGGCCTCGCCCATGTCGAACTTCTTCAGCAGGTCCTTGGTGTACTTGCCTTGGTGCACAGACATCCCTTCCCGAGTTTGCTTGATCTGCAACCCGAGAAAGAAAGTCAACTCGTCCATCATGCTTATCTTGAACTCCTCGCTCATCAAATCAGAAAACTTTGCCACAAGGGCATGTGAAAAGCCACCAAAGATTATATCATCCATGTATATCTGCACAATGAGAATGTCTTTGCCTTGCTTGAGGAGAAACAAAGTTTTATCAATAGAGCCCATGGTAAAACCCTTCCCAAGCAAAAAGGACTTTAATCTAGCATACCAGGCTCTAGGGGCTTGTTTGAGACCATACAAGGCTTTGTGTAGTTTGTAAACATGGTCTGGGTGCTTAGGGTTTTCAAAACTAGGGGGTTGCTTCACATACACTTCCTCCTCTATGTACCCATTGAGAAAAACACTCTTGACATCCATCTGATACAGCTTGAACCCCTTTGAAGCTGCAAAGGCTAAAAGAATCCTAATGGCTTTTAAATGGGCAATAGGAGCAAAGGTTTCCGCAAAGTCTATCCCCTCTTTCTGGCAAAACCCCTGAGCAACCAACCTAGCCTTGTTCCTAACTATCACTCCATCCTCACTCTGCTTGTTCTTAAACACCCACTTGGTACCTATGGGATGACACTATGGAGGTGGAGGGACTAGGACCCAAACTTGGTTTCTCTCAAAGTTCTCAAGCTCCTCATGCATGGCATTAACCCAATCAGCATTAGATAAAGCGTGTCCAATATCTTGGGGCTCAAAATTGGCAACAAAAGCAGAATGTGCAAAATGGGAGATTTCATATGACCTGTGGCGAGTGACACGCTGGATGAGGTTACCGATCATGGTCTCAGAAGGATGATGACGCTGAATGTGTGCTGGCGTCGTTCTTGATGAAGTAGCCTCCCCTTCAACCATAGATGGAGCTCCCTCAGCTGTAAGAGAGGGAAACTAGTCGTTCGGCCCCCATGTAGTCAAAGAAGAAGGATCGGGGCCTCGAACCGATGTAGTCATCATAGGGTCAATGGGTGCAGCCGGTGGAGTCAGCTCAGGAGCATCCCAATCGGCATCGTCCTGTTCCTCCTCCACAAAGATGCTGTCACCCATCTCTTGATCACCTGCACGCTCAAAGATAGGAGAAGAACAAGGTATGGTTTCATCAAAGGTAACTTCACAAGTCTCCATGACACGGTTAGTCTCAAGATTAAGTACTCTATATGCACGTGAGTGAGTAGCATAACCGAGAAAAATGCCATCAGAAGAACAAGACTCGAACTTGTCTAAGTTACCTTGCTTAAGAATGAAGCACCTACACCTAAAAACTCTGAAATAGCTTACCTTGGGAGGATGTCCAAACCGCAACTCATAAGAAGTCTTCTTTGTAAAAGCTCAAAGAAAAATGCGGTTTGAAACATGACAAGCTGTGTTGACCGCATCGGCCCAATAACGCCTAGGAGTCCTATGCTCATCGAGCATCATCCTAGCCATCTCAACAAGGGTCCGATTCTTGCGTTCAACAATCCCATTCTGCTGGGGCATATAAGGTGAAGAGAACTGATGCTCAAGGCTCAAAGATTTGCAAAAGACTTCAAAATGAGAGTTCTTAAATTTGGTGCCATTGTCACTGCGTATAGCTCTCATGGCATTCTTGGAAAACTCATTTTGTAGCCTAAGAATCAACTCCCACACATGGGAAAACATCTCATCCTTGGACTCCATAAAAAACCAAGAATAGCGAGAAAAATCATCCACAATCACAAGAATGTACCACTTCCCACCATCCGACCAAACCCGAGCTGGACCTACAGTGTCCATGTGAAGAAGCTCGTCGGGTTGCTTGGTCATCACTTGGTTCACAGAGGAATGAGAAGTGGAAACCATCTTCCCGTGACGACACGGGTGACAAAACAAATCCTTCTCGAACTTTAGCTTAGGCAATCCTCGGATGAGACCAAGAGAGCTCAACCTTGCAAGAAAGTCAAAGCTCAAATGACCAAGCCTCCTATGCCACTTCCAAAGCTTAGAAGAAGTGCCTGCCACCAAACACTGAGAAGTGCCAAAAGAGCAAGAAAAATTGGCATGAAAGACAAGTCCAAAAGGCACAATTGAGCAAATAAGATCACCACAAGAATCCAAAATGCAAGAAAGGCCCAGCTTAAAGCGTACTTCAAAACCATCTCTAAGGAGTTGCGAGACCGAAAGCAAATTGAAATGCAAACTTGAAACCAAAGCAACATCCTTGAGCACAAAGTTCTCATTGAGCCTTATCGACCCATGAGAAAGCACCTTACCCTTACCATTATCCCCAAATGTGGTGTACTCCTTGGAGGTCATGGGATTGAGGCTGGAGAACCAATTTAAATTACCGATCATGTGGCGCGAACACCCAAAATCAACAAGCCATATGTTCTCCAAGCCTCCATGTTGCATCAATAGAAAGACATGGGATGAGCAAATGATCCAACACTGGGGTTAGTAAACTGAGGAGAATACCAGTGCTGGGGCATCTGCCCTAAAAAAGGGTTAAAAACACCATACATCCCGTGTCCCATGGGAGAGGAGCGATCACCACGAGAAAGAAAACATGGTCCGCTAGAAGTGTAGGACTGAGAGCCACTGCCACAGGACCTGGAGTCGTATTGAGAATGACTTGGTCCACGCCGGGCATGACCATCATGTGGTCTCACAAAATGAGGCTTAGTACCTTGAGGTCTTGCACCTCTCGGTCTAGTGGTACGCCTCTGAGCAGGTGAACTATGCATGCCATGAGAAGGGCGATGCATGTTCTGCTGGTAAAGCTCAAACTCACACCTCTCATCTCTCTTCCTCCTAAAGCAAAACTCAAACAAGTGACCATCCCTCTTGTAATAGTCACAGTGATACACCTCTCTCTTGGGTGGTGGGTTCACTCTATTGTGGGCATGGTTCACTCTTGGAGGTGGTTTGGCCTTAGGAACGGGCTTATCAGATATGTTCAGTAGAGTGTCAAGTTGGTTCCTGAGGTGGTTAGGTTTTGAAATCCACACTTGTTTCTGAGGTGGAGGCTTGGGAGACTCTTCAAGCACACCATCTTTCACAATAGGCGTGGTCGGCACAGAGGGGTTAGGTGGGTTAATCTTTGTGAGCTTGGGAGGATTGGTGGGTTTCTCACTCGTGCTCAAACCACTGTGTTCACCAACCTTCCCAAAGATATTATCACCCTTCCCACCTGAAGCAAAGCCTAAACCCATGGTGTCAGTACCACTCTTGTACTGACTCATCATCATGCCCAACTGTGGCTCACTGCAGGAAAGCCAGCTCAACATGTGCTGAAGGAATGTGTTTTCCTCTTCGGTCTTTTTCTTGTCTTGCCTACAATTAGCAAGCTCTAGCTCCAAAGCCTCACAGCAAAGACATCAAGTACTAGTACCATCCACACTAGAATTCTCAAGAAAAGCGATCCTAGCTACCTTCTTATAAAGCTCAGAGCTCAACTGAGCACAAGACTTGCAAGGACCTAATAAAACAGGCTCAGCTCTAGCCCTATCCAACTCCTCAACCAAAGTAGAATACTTAGACTGTAAGGATACAAGACTGGACATGTGAACACACATTCATCACACTCAGTCTCGTTAGGCAGAACAACTCTCTCCTTCTTGACACTCTCAAGATCATCTAAAGCTTTGAGATACTTAGCCTTAAAGCTATTGCGCTCTTTAGCAGTGCGAACAATCAAAGCATCTTGCTTAAACATATTTTCATAAGTAGATTCAAGCTGAGTAAGAAGAGATTCGACTGTATGTTCTACCTCAGACTCGGAGTCGTCCTCATCGTCGTGGTCGGTCGTGTCGTCATCAACCGCCATGGTGCAGAAACCTCCTCAGCGCTTATTGGCGAAGAAGCTCAAGCCATTGAACTTGTTTTTGACTTTCTTCTCGGGCTCATCATCACTCAGAGAAGAGGTACCATGAGAGTTGACGTCGCTGAAAGACACGACAAGGGCTTTCTGCTTCATGTGTTCAAAAAACTTCCTCTCCATGCGCTTGGGGTCGAAGTTCTTCTTGGATTTGTACTTGCCCTTGTGCTTGGAGTGGTCCATGTGCTTGTTGGGGCAGCTGGCGATGTAGTGGTCAAACTCTCCACATCCAAAGCAGCCTTGCTTGATGCCACCACGTCGTCGGTTCAAGCGATTGTTGTAAAACCGTGAGAATTTACTGATGACGAGCGCCAGCTCCTCATCCCCAAAAGCTTCCATCTGCTCCTGTGTTGCAGACACAAGAGAAGACAAGGCAAGAGACAACTGTGATGGGTTAGCCAAAGAAGAATTTGAACTTGAAGTACCTGACACCAGAGCCATGGTCAGGGCAGACGGATTCTTGATCCTCGCCTGCGTCTTGAGGTCGATCTCAGTGGACTTAAGCTTGCTAAATAGCTCATCCATGGTGAGAGTCTCGTAGTTGGCTGATTCGATGATCGCCTACACCTTGACCTCCCAGACCCTCCGATCAAGAGCATGTAAAAGCTTGAGTGCTCTCTGATGATCATCATAGGGCATAGTTGCATTGTTAGCTCACATGTTGTTCACAATGGTGGTAAAGCAAGAAAACATCGAGTCAACTGTCTCCCCATCAGCTTGGGTAAAATTCTTGTATTCCCTCTTGTATGTCTCGTAGAGTCTAGTTTTGACATGGGTTGTACCCTCATGGAAACTTTGAAGTCTCCTCCAGATCTCCCGAGCAGTCACACAATCAGAAACATGATCAAACTCAGAAATCGACAAAGCAGCATAAAGCTCTGCACGAGCAAAGTTGTTGGCATTGTGTTGGTCAATCTGCTCTTGATTTACCCGTGCACCGAGCACCTGGTAATCGGCATTCTCAATGATCTCCCAAACATGCCAATCGATCCCTTGTAGATGTTGGTCAGGTGCTCACGACCTAAAAGGGAGGCGCTTCAACGCTGCAGTGTTACTGCTGTTCACCCATCCCAGACTCCATCAAAACAGCCAACCGACCACCGACGAAAGAATTGGACAACTGGGGTCAAAGACAAGTGCTGCTCAAAAGAGCTCTATCGGTGCCTGATCACACGATGCTGGTAGCACTGCTGTTTAGTCCCACACGGTCAATAAACGAAGAGAACACAGAAAGGGAAACCCTGCTCTGGACAGCATGCATGTAAGAAGAGAAATTGATGGAACTAGCACAAATTGACACCAGATTTTGCTCAGGTAAACACAAGGGAGAAGGAAAGCTATCCCCAAGAAATCATGCCCCAATTTGAACAGAGCAGCCGGGAATTGCAGATCTGGCCCGAAGAACACAGTTTTTTCCAAAACACAAACTGCTTGATTTCTTGATGCACGAGTGGAATTGGTTCGATTCTCTTGAGGATCTAGTTTATCACTCGACAAAGCATCAATCAACACAAAAAGATTGAGCCAAAACGCTCCAAAACTGATGAATCGAAGTTCATCCAGCAAACCACAGAAAGTCAACAATGCACAACAAAACCGACCAAGTTCACAGATCAAAATTGAAAAGCCCAGAGGGCACGAGGAGGATTCGGGCCTCCATTCCCACATAAAATATCTCATAAATACATGGGTAAAATTCTTGTTCTTGGACCTCTACAAGAACATGAACAGAAAAGGGAAAAACTTAACAGATAGATCAACGGCGGCCGAGTGGAGAGGTGGGAAATGAGGTAGCAAAAGTGGTAGATTAAGTGGGGGGCTGTCCACTCCTATTTATATGCCTACTACACAGTTCCACTACTACCCCTAGATATTATTAGAGCGAACCACCTAGCCAAGGGCACTATGGTGCAACTCAGGATTTCCTAATCCGACGGCCATCGCGCCTTCTCACCTGTAGCCTTGCCTCGACGCAATCTCCCCGATGCCGCCACGTGTCATCCATCCGTATCAAAACCACCAGGGTTTTGAGGTGCAAACCTAGGAAACCCGCCTCTGGTGGTTTTGAGGGCGAACCACCAACCGTCCGCGAGTAGCGTAGCCCATATGCATCCCCCGCCGATGGTTTTGAGGAAAAACCACCAAACCTCCTTGCGAGTAGCGTAGCCCGTACGCGTCCCCCACCATGTACACTTGCACTTGTCGATGTCCCAAGTATCAGCCACCACAGCTGGCCACCTGGCCATCTGGTCCCTCAGTCCAAGCCTCGCGTCCTCCCTTCACCGCACCAGATCCATCAGCACGGCACGCCCTACTTGACCTTCACCCGACCACTGCCACTGCCTCCGGACTCCACACCTGCACATCACAAGCCAAGAGACATGTGTTGATACATAACTCTGTGCCAGGGGATCAGTAGAACCACCAAAACCGACCACCAACCAAAGTGTTGGACATGTTGACAATCACTCATCACACCAACAAAAGATGTTACACCACGATATAGAAAATCATGTGTCCACAATGTGATATAATGCGCCAAGCTGTTAGTTTCAAAACACCCTTCGAATCTCTAATCGCCACACCAACTGGTGCATCACCATTTGCTGAATGAAGGTTGCATCAACATTTATCTGAAACTGCCCGTTGGTGGTGTGTTCCACCGTTTGATTTTGGGAGACTTTGCTTGCATACGATCATGGAAATAGAGCTCACCAGACTGTGTTTGCCTTTAGGATCTTCAAAGTGCACTTGTTGTTGACCCAACAACAGTGAGTGCGTATATCTTGTCAGAAAAGTGAAAGAGCTGGCAATGAAAGGTATAATCCCTTCGTGTATCATCTTATTTCTACAGTTCCAGATATGCCAGAAAAGCATGAATAAATTTGCAAGTACCTCACAAGAATTACTATGCACCAACATCAGCAACCATTCTGGTCCAGTCTAAATTAGCTCCTGTTCTGATGGCAGATCCCAATGCTCTCTCATTGCCTGATGGAGAGCCAAGGCATGGGGATAGACTAGCAAAGCATGATAAGCATCTTCAGGTTGTTGTCCACACAGTTCACATATATCCTGCTTCTCTAGATGATGGTATTTATTATTGACCCGAGTTGCCAAACCATTATTAACAATCTTCATGGCAAAAACACTGACCTTGGATGGCACTTTGACTTACCATAGCTTCACCTAAGGAAAGCTCAACTTGATTAAATGATAGAAGAATTGCTTGTTTGCACAAATGGTTCACCTGAGGAACACTTGTAAAAATGTTTTTCTTAGAAAAAGACAGAACAACTTGGAATGGAGAGGGTATGTTACAAGATTTTTACAGGCCAATAGGTCCTTCGTTTTGGATTAGCAACAAAGGACAAACAAACCAAGTCGATCATGCTGAGTCATGACAATCAGGATGTCCCGCTGTGTAACAGCAACTAGGCCAAGTCAAATTTGGGCGGAGGTTTGCAGGCCCAAGATTGACGCAGATTCTTACATGGCAGCTTTTGGGCTAGCATCATTGCTGTGATAGCGAGGCTACGCACACCTGACTCCTCCCGCACACCTGCTTCCCTCACTCTGTCGCGGGCTCGCAGGCCCCGGCTCGTGTCGTGGCTCCCCGTCTGCCCGACCTGCTGCCGTGGCAAGATTCAGGGCGCGGGAGTCAGCGGCGGCGTCCGAAATGTCGTCCTTCTCTGCCGTGCATCACCGCAGAAGCAGCAAAACTTCGCGAGGTGCCCACCCTTATCTCGTCGACGCTGTTTTCTTCCAAATTCCAATTGTTTCATTCGTTGGCCTGGGAATTGAGACCTTTGTGTTTGTTGGTTGGCTTGCGCAGACGGAGGCAGCTCATTTGGCAATAGCGAAAGTCACTCCCCGTTACGTTAGGTTTGCCTGCAGAGCCTTTAAATGTATGTGCACTATGATATTTTGGGGGTGTTACCTCAGGGAGCTGAAATTTGTTCTCTGTTGTTGCTTCAGTGGAGAAGATTCTAGTTGAGGAGGTTAGGAAGAATGACACGCTGATCATTGTTGGCGAGACTGGGAGTGGCAAAACTACTCGTAAGTATGTTTCTGTGTTCCCCTTTTCACAATTGTTGCTTGGATGAAGTAATTGATGATAGAATCATGCTGATTTCTGAAACTTTTGGTTGTTAGTGTGAATAGGCTCTGATTCATTTGTAACTGGTTTAGGCTTAAATTAGTGAAAGTGGTGCTGTGGATTGCTTCTGTTTGTGGGTTTGGAAACATTTGCATTCAATAACATAACAGTATTAATTAACAGAAGGGCTATTGTGGAAGTGAAATGGAATTTTCCCACTGTAATCTGTTAGAGTGACTAATTTCATTATTGGGCCTCATAGGCCTCAATCTCATATACTCCAACACCCTCCCGCAGTCTGAACTACTGGCGTGGCAGAGTTTAGAGACTGGACACAAAAAGAAGTACAACACATGAGTCCCCCACAGACGCAACTAGCCACCGGTGATGTTGAGGCTGGAGTGAAACTCAGCGAAGGTC
Organism: Bothriochloa decipiens; assembly: GCA_023333625.1. NCBI lineage: Eukaryota > Viridiplantae > Streptophyta > Magnoliopsida > Poales > Poaceae > Bothriochloa > Bothriochloa decipiens. The sequence goes on from CM041644.1 coordinate 9,151,371, forward strand.
AAGGACGGGAGACTCTTGGTAAAGATGTCGGTGAACTAGGAGGTCATCGAGACGTGGAGAACCCGAACATCACCGATGGCGACCCGATCCCGAACGAAGTGTAGATCGATCTTCACATGCTTGGTCCTCTGGTGCTACACAGGGTTGGTGGAAAGGTACACCACACTGACATTGTCGTAGTAGACTAGCGTGCTCCGGGAGAGAGGGTTGTGAAGCTCAGCAAGGAGCTGTCGGAGCCAGGAAGCCTCCGTCACGCCGTTAGCAACAGCGCGGTACTCCGCCTCAGCACTGGAGCGGGAGACTACCGGCTGGCGCTTGGATGACCAGGACTCGAGGTTGCCGCCCAGGAAGACGGCGTAGCCAGAGGTGGAGCGTCGAGTGTCCGTACACCTAGCTCAGTCCGCGTCAGTGTAGACGACCAGCTCGGTAGAGGGGGACCAGTGAAGAAGCAACCCGTAGTCGACGGTGTCACGGAGGTAGCAGAGGAGTCGCTTGAGAGTAGTCAGGTGGGGCTCTCAGGGATCATGCATGTGAAGACAGATCTACTGCACGACGTAGGTGATGTCCGGCCTGGTGAAGGTGAGGTACTGAAGTACACCAGCAAGACTCCGGTACGCAGTGGGGTCTGCCACTGGGCTGCCCTCAGCCTCTGACAGCTTGCCCTGTGTGTCAACTGGAGTGGGGCAGGACTTACAGTTAGTCATCCCAGCTCGCTCCAGGATATCAAGAGTGTACTACCGCTGGTGAAGAAGAAGTCTGATGGCACGAGGCTCAACAGTGACCCTGAGGAAGTGGTGGAGCACACCAAGATCCTTCACAGGAAACTCCTGCTGAAGAGAGCTGACAATGCGGCTGAGTAGTGACGAACTGGAGGCTGTGAGGACAATATCATCAACATAGAGCAGCAGGTAGGCAGTTTTAGCTCCACAGTGATAGATAAACAATGACGTATCTGACTTGGCCTCCACAAACCCCAGTGTCACCAGGAAGGCAGCAAACCAAGAATGCCATGCCCGAGGAGCCTGCTTGAGGCCGTAGAGATACCGGTTGAGCTGACAGACCATGTCAGGGCGAGAAGAGTCAACAAACCCCGCTAGCTGGCTGTAGTAAACTGTCTTAGTGAGAGTCCCATGCAGAAAGGCATTCTTGACATCCAGCTGATGCACTGGCCAGGAGCGAGCAAGAGCCAGTGAGAGCACCGTGCGGACGGTGGCCGGCTTGACCACCGGGCTAAAAGTCTCATCGTAGTCGACTCCAGGGCGCTGAGTGAAACCCTGGAGAACCCAGCGAGCCTTGTACCGCTCCAGAGTACCATCAGTCTGCCGCTTGTGCGTCCAGATCCACTTGCCGGTGATAACATTGGAGCCGGGCGGACAGGGCACCAGATCCCATGTCTGTTGGCGAGGAGAGCCGTGTACTCCTCTTCCATTGCGCGGCGCCAGTGAGGGTCCAACAAGGTGTCGCAAACGAAAGAGGGTACAGGAGAGACCTGTGTGTCGCCGGGCATCGTCGCAAGAGCCCGGGACTGTAGGGTACCCGCCGCGTGCCGCGTCACCATAGGGTGAACATGCCGTGGGTGGCGGTGAAGAAGCGGTGGGTGGTACACTGGCAACACGACACGGGCTGCCGGAGGCAGCGGCGGCGGTGTAGGCGTCGCTGGCGGAGAAGACGCCACCGGTGGTGACAGAGGCGTCGGTCCGCCCGCGCACGGCGCTGGTAGACAAGCACCGGCTGAGCAAACCGCGCCGGGGCCGGTGGTGCAGGCATCGCAGGCGGAGAAGAGGCCTCTGGCGGTGCCAGAGGCGAGGCCTCTGGCGGTGACAGAGGCGTCCCCGGCCCAGCATCGGGCGAAGGAGCAGGGACCGAACCGGAGGGAGACGCCTCCGGACCTGTGTAGGGCACAGGGCCAAGAGCGTCACTGGCGGGCGGCGAGCCGGGGCACGAGCCCGGCGAAGGGCACGGTGTAGCAGTACCTGCAGGGGGAAACGGTAAAGGTGGCTGGACCATCGTGTCAGTGGGAAAAAGAGAGTAGGGGTCAGGTTCTGGGGTGGAAGGTGGTGTGGTGGTGGTGGAAAAGGGGAAGACAGACTCATCAAACACCACATGGTGAGAGATGAGGACCCGACGAGAAGTGAGGTCAAAACATCAGTAACCCTTGTGATCTAGGGAATACTCGAGGAAAACACAGAGTCGAACGGGGAGCCAACTTATGAGGAGAGGTGGCAGTGGTGTTAGGGTAACACGCACACCCGAAGACCCAAAGGTGATCATACTGAGGAGGGGTACCGAAGAGAGCATGGTGCGGTGTAGGAGCTGGGCATGCAGCGGAAGGAAGATAGTTTAGGAGATAGTAGAGGTGTGCAAACTCTCTGCCCAGAAGCGAGCAGGAAGCGACGCCTGGAGCAGAAGGGTGCGCATGGTGTCGTTCATGGTCCGAATCATGTGCTCCACCTTGCCGTTTTGGGAGGAGGTATACAGACAGGACATGCGCAGCTGGACACCATGAGAGAGGAAGAAGGCATGGGAGGTGGAGTTATCAAACTCATGGCCATTGTCACACTGTACGGCCTTGATGGTAAGGCCGAACTGAGTGGACACCCAAGCAAAAAAGTGGAGAATAGTGGGAAAATCCTTGGACTTTGCACGCAAGGGAAAAGTCCACGAATAATGAGAAAAATCATCAACCACCACAAGATAATATTTGTAACCAGAAATGCTGACGACAGGAGATGTCCATAGGTTGCAATGTACAAGATCAAACACATGAGTCGCATGTGAAGTAGAAGACTGAAAAGGAAGATGAACATGACGGCCCAGTTGGCACGCATGACACAAGCACTCATCGTGAGCCCGAGTACAACGTATGTCGGAGCTACGACTAAGCTGCATCAGAGCATCACGGCCAGGATGGCCAAGACGATGGTGCCAAGTGGTGGAGGAAGTAGAGGTAGCGAAGGCAGCTGACAACGGCGATGGTGAAGAAGGCGAAGCGAAAGCTGGAAA
>CM041644.1:9154473-9228554 GCA_023333625.1 Bothriochloa decipiens
CGAAATTTAACTCTTAAGGCATGCCAGGGAACAAGATGTGTTCCTCTAAAGCTGATAATTATGTCTGCTAGTTTGGATGCTAAGTGTTTTTCTGATTATTTAAGTGGTGCTAAAGCTGTGCATATTCAAGGTCGGCAATATCCGGTTGACATACTATATACTTATAAGCCTGAGTCAGATTATGTGGATGCCACATTAGTTACTATCTTTCAGGTGAGCATCATCCTTTGTTCCATGAAATCTGTAGTTGGCTTATTGACAAGGCAATAAAATAGAAATCTACATAAATAGGACTTCAGGAAGAAAGAAAAAAAAACACTTCAGAAAACATGATGAGTGAACATATATAGCTGTAATGATGAGTTGATGACTAATTTCTTGCATAACCTACTATCCAACTGTGACTCAGTGAATCCTGCTTTTTGTTTATAAACTTCATTTTTAGATGTTTGATTTGATAGATTCATTTGGAGGAAGGGCCTGGAGACATTCTCGCATTTCTAACTGGCCAAGAGGAGATTGAATCACTGGAGAGACTTATTCATGAGCATGCTCGTTTATTTCCACCAGAAAGTATTAAGATATCCGTTATACCTATCTATTCATCTCTCCCATCAGAACAGCAAATTAATGCTTTTAAGCCAGCACCAGTTGGAACCTGCAAGGTAAACATCAATTGGGCACTGATGGTACTGAATGTCATTTTTTAATAGGATCCTTCTTAAAAGAGTTTCATACCTCCATCTCTCTTTTTATATTCTACCTCTGATTCCAAATATAGGTAATTTTAGCCTTCTCAAGTTCTCTAAATACAAGTCATCCTAACTAATATACATTTCGTACCCTTTGCGTCCCTCCTTTCCCCTCTTAATAAATGTCACTACCTCTCACAAATTAATAGGCCATCTTCTGAATGCAGTATAAATGAATCCCATCTAGGTTGTTTGATCCTCTTCCTTATCCTTTATTCACAAATCTAAAATGGTCTATATATGGAATCAGAGTTAGTATCATGGATTACTCAATCAATTTTTATGAAGGAATTGTGTAGCATAATTTATCGGTGTACATGCTTTTAGTGTGGTTTGTTTTGCTAGTGAAACCTTCTTACATGGAGATCAAAGTCAATTACGTCATCTTTCTACAGTTAATTAGTTGTCATCTATGTATCTGAAAAAAGCCATGCCCTTTATTATAAGAAAATGGCTGATTACAAATGTCCTTATATCGATCGTCTATCTGCAAATTCTTTGCAGGCTTTAAGCAAAGCTCTGCAGTCTGCATGTGTTTCATATCTGTCAAAAATTGTCTGCAGTTTCCGTTATTGCTAACATGATACTGCTACGTGATATATGTTGAATGATGCCATTTTTTCCCCCTCAAACGTATAGTTATCTTTGTATTAAAGTAGAAGGGCAGGAAATGAGTACATAACTAATCTTGCCATTATAAAGTGAAACAAATTTGATCTTGCTATTGTTGGTCCTGTGGATAGTGGGTAAACATTCGTGTAACCAAGATCAACTAAAAGAAAAACGTATTAACTGTCACTTGACCAAAGTGTTAGAATGGCAATATCCTAGCTCTTGCCAGTCCTCATATCTCAGCCTTATTGGCCTAGTCGATCATATCTGCATAACCTGTATTGATTAGGCTAAATTAGAGGATTTTAATTCTTTTGCTTACATGTACATGCTGTTGTGCAAGAACAGCCATATAGCAATGGTGAAATCATTCTGCTCATTTTATTAGCTTTCACAAAGGCCATAACACTAGCTGCCTAAGAAAATTTTTACCTTTGTTTTAGGTTACTCTCGGCAATTGGTGTTTGAGATCAGAATTACTTTTAAAGATAATCCTTCTGTTTGTGTGTTCTATTGTTATTCCCATGCAGATTCAATCTTCTCCATGGTTCATTTGTAATTTGTTTCCTTTGTAGTCATTTCAGTGTTTCACTTACCCTTGAAAGCCCTGCACCAGTCTGTTAAGCTAAGTTTGACTCTTTGCTGATTTGCCTCTGTTAGGTAGTTCTAGCTACAAATATTGCTGAGACTTCAGTAACAATACCTGGCATCAAATTTCATAGATCCTGGGATGGTAAAAGCCCGTGCTTACAATCCTGTGACTGGAACGGAATCACTAATCATCATCCCAGTCTAGCACAGGCTCTTCAAAGGAGGTGTATGTATCTTGCTTGATTGATTTTTTATGCCTAATATATGAGATTACAAAGAGTTCCTGCAGTCTACTAAGGGGTGGTTGTCAGCATGCTAGCATGGTATTGGTAGAATGAATCTCGATGTGATGATTGAGTGTTCTGTATCTTATTGCTTAATCTGTTGCACTTGCACATGGTCTGCTAATAAGGCATATGGGCACTTTGCAGATATTCAACCAAATAAACCAATACTTGTTCCTTTTTGTTTGGATGCCTTTTCTAACATCCTAAATCTACCCTCAGTGGTCGTGCTGGACGTGAGGGACCAGGGAAGTGCTTCCGATTGTTCCAAAAAAGTGAGTTTGATAAACTGGTGGATTCTACTGTGCCTGAGATCACGCGGTGTAACCTCTCAAATGTTGTTCTGCAACTCAAGGCTCTTGGAATTTGATGACATCATAGGTTTCGATTTTATGGAGAAACCATCGAGGTAATATTATAAGTTAGGTTATGTCCTAAACTAGAGGCTTCTCAGTAATTTAAGTTAAATAGCTTGCTGCTTTATATCAGTGCTGATTTTTTGCTTATTGGCGTTCAAAATCCAACCTACTACAGGACTGCTATTCTGAAATCACTGGAGCAGTTAATCTTACTAGGGGCTCTGACTGATGATTATAAGCTCTCAGATCCAGTTGGTCATCAGATGGCTAGGCTGCCTGAAAGTAGAATGGGAATAGTGGTATGCGCATATTGGTGTGTTATTGCATTGAGCCTCTCGGTACATATAGAGTGCCTGCATGCATACATGCTAGGATGTATGGCTAATAGCAACCGAACCTATCTATAGCACTAAGACCGAGTACACTTATACCCTATCTATAGCACTAAGACTAGGTACACTCTAACATCCCCCCGCAGTCATAGCGGGGGCACCGCAGACGGTAAGACTGGAGAAGAAGTCGACGAATATCATCCCCCAGTCATAACTTGGCACAGTGTAGACGCTGGGACTGGAGAGAGAAAACCGCAAGTACTCGTGCAGATGATAGCCCTTTGTGCCGAAGTAGCCGAGGTCGAGGTGGACATGGTCGAAGCCATGGAGGAGGGTGCGGATCCGAGGCGTCAATGGAGGCACACGAGGAGGCAGATATCAACCTCCCCGGGGGCGGCGCTAGGGCGGCGGAAGCCGGAGGCCTAGGGCTAGAACCTAGACTCATGATACCATGAAAGTAGAATAGGAATAGTGGTATGCGCATATTGGTGTGTTATTGCATTGAGCCTCTCGGTACATATAGAGTGCCTGCATGCATACATGGTAGGATGTATGGCTAATAGCAACTGAACCTATCTATAACACTAAAACCGAGTACACTTATATACTATCTATTAGGTACACTCTAACACTGCCTTCGGATCCAATGTACTCCAAGGCATTAATTGTATCAAGCAAATTCAAGTGCTTGCAAGAAATGCTCATTGTTGTATCTTTGCTTTCAGTGGAATCAATTTTCTTCTCTGTGCGTGAGAAGTTAGAGGAGGTATCCATTAGAAGTACTGGCTATTTTTAAAATGTATGTCAAGGGTGGATCTACAGTAGTAGCATGGGGGTACAGCTGTCCTCCCTAAAATTTTTAGAAAAACACCAAATATATATACCTTTTAATACCTTATATATGTATAATACATTTATAAAATACAATTGCTAGTCTGCTCAGTCATAAAACAGCCTAAACACACTACATTCGTTGCTTTCTAGGTTGCATCTATATATAATCGTAACTATTTTATCATCGTTTATTAAACTAATTATGTTATGATCATGTTGATGAACTGTATCGTTTTCATTTGTACCCTCATGATTAAAATCCTAGATCCGCCGCTGATGTATGTCACAATTGGGTTCGTATCTGATAGTGTAGTTATTCCCTCGGTTCACTTATTTTAGGGCGCTGTGTTTGCTTTGCAAACAGGTGTCATTTTGTAGCTTTGGAGCACACTTTTGATCAGATGCTCCTGTTAGTAGCTTGTTGATGGGGACTGGGAGATAAGTGCCAATAAGAAAAACTGCATAATAAAAATGCACTCCTTTCAGAACTGTATCATATGGAATTCTAGAATTTGAGTGGTCAAACTTAACTTTGACCGCTATCTGTGAACAGTCATTAGATTGGCCATGTGAAAAAATTAGTATCATCAAATTTGTTACAAGATATATAGAAAATTGATGGTATTTGTTGTTAGGTTACCTTAAAAAAGTACCTTTAGACCTAAGTTATGATTTACCATTTGCTTAATAAGCATATGCTTCAATCAGTTTTTGCTCACATTTCCTTTGCGCTCACAAGATAAAGAAACTTGATTTATTTTGTGATGAGAAAGAAATCAGTATGTTGCTTGCTGCTATTAGTGCAATAATTGATCCATTTAATTTATTTTCTATAGGCAAGAGCTGCCAGGAAGGGTTTCGAAAGCTCCAAAGGAGACCATATCACATTGGTGAATGTCTATTGAGCAGCTGCAGAATGTTTAGAGAAGAGCAAAAATGCAAATGCCAAAGAAAAAACAATGGAAAAAAATTTGAACAGGTGGTGCAGGGAAAACTTTATCAACTACTTCTCTCTAAGACATGCCTGTGATGTTCACAGGTTAGTTTCAAAGTACTTTTACAGAAGCAGTATTGTAGATGTAGGGAGTTAGAATGTAGTAATAAGTAGTTTAGCGCACACGCTGATGTCCTGATAATGAACTAGGGAAAGCATTGCGAAAGAGGGGTAAAGATAAGTATTGTCTTCTTTTGTGTACCTACACCCCATTTTCAAAACACATTTGTAAATATTCAAACTAGTGAAAAAATATGTTCTTCTAGGTTGTGGACACTGCTGACACACAAATTTTTGTGGTAAAATTTGGCCATGTGTGAGCTACACAAAAAAAAGGCAAATCACTTACATTTTTCTCAATAAAAGAAGATAAACTTTCATCATATGTGAGCTGCACAAAAAGACAAAATACCAATCTTTTTGTGTGTCAATATAATTATACATGGCGTACATGTATGCATTTTCTTTCCATAAACTTACGAAATGCACAGCCTTTTTAAGTTTTCAGATGTGGTGTAGGCCATAGGGAGCCTATGCTGAACCTGGCTGCATACATGAAACAGTGTATTGCAAAGCAGGGGAAGGGCAAGTTTTGTTTTAATGTGGTTGGAAGGATTGAGCTATGAAAATCAGATTTGAATAGCATTATGTAAAAAATGAAACGGAAGCCTGTACGTTTTGAATTTTATTAGGACCACTAGACCATTCTGCAAGTTGACATAGCAATTTTCTGTCCAGTCAAATCCAGGGCCATGTCCAACAAATGGGGCTAAACCTGTCATCATGTGGAGATGGCATGGTTCTGTTTCGGAGATGCCTTACGTCTGCCTTCTTCTTGAATGCAGCAATGCGGCAGCCCGATGGATCGTACAGGTATCGTTCCATGTTAGATATTGTCAATCCAAACGCCTCATCGTGAAAATCATTCTCATGCATCTTGGTCGAAGAGTACTGTCCTAAACTAATCTGGGACTTAGAGATCACACCAACCAAAACATGAAGAATGCTGCATGTTTGAATTTGAGTTTTTATGTTAAGATTGTGATGAGGACCACGATTCTCCCCGTCTTAAGTTTAACCTGTCTGTTTGGCAGGGCCCTTGCAACTGGCCAGAGCGTGCAGATCCACCCTTCATCCGTGTTTTTCAGGACCAAGAACGACTATGTCGTCTTCAACGAGCTAGTTCGGACAACACAGAATTACGTCAAGAACCTGACCCGTGTTGACCCCTTGTGGCTGGCTGAGCTCGCGCCGCAGTACTACGCTACCGAGGAGTAATAGTGATCGGTGGACATTGCACATAGCAATCTTTTATTTTTTTCGCGACCAGGACTTTACCCGTTTATAGCAATCTTCTATGGTCGTGATGAATTATTTGTATTTATGTGATTCGTTATTATATTAGTTATTAGAGCATGCGCCACCGCCAAGCAATCTTATCGTAACAAAAGCATTCGAGGGCAGTTTAAATTTTGAACTTGAAATGTACATAGTTTCTGTCTGTATGCTTCAAAACAGAGTCCATCAGTTGTAACAATTTTAAACAGACCCAACTGCAGGTAGACCGTAGACTAGAAATACTAATGTGAATTTTCTCTCATTTTAGCATACAACTCTCAGGTAGACCCCTTGTTTTTTGATTGCATCGTATGGAGTGCAACTATAACTATACCTTGAGTAAATAAAATCTCAACATTTCTTTGCAATGAGAAATTAAAAGGGACTGTTCAGGTGAATGATGAGGTTGGAGCCGATCCTCGGGGGACTATAGCAAAGCAAGATGTTGGTGTTTCAAATGTAATAACCTATTTCTCTTGTAAGATGTTTGGGCTGCTGAACTATTCCTCTCTCAAATCCTCGACTGCTGAGTCGCTGAGCAGCTACAGAAACAAAGGGTGTATTTGTTTCAGCTTCAGAATCAGATGAATCAGTTAAATCAGGTGATGAATAGTGAGAGAGGAATAGTGAATAATCAGTAGAATCAGAGCGAGCTGGAAACAGAGCCAAAAACGCACAAGAGCACACAGATGGAAGAGCGAGGCTACACAATGCCCAAGAGGAAAGGAACATGAGTCCGACCGAGACGGGAAAAATATTTGGACCCACCACGCCGATGCCTCGATCTCTCTCCGTGGGCCGTGGCTTTCCGTCCGAAGCCCAATAATAGGCGGTGCTGTACTCCATATACATATACAAATACCACGTGAGAGTTCTCTTCTTGCTGAAGAGGAAAGGGGCTGGAGGCCGAGACGCAGCCTGGGACGACGACGGAGTTAACTTCGCAGACGATACCCAGAGGACTCAGCCAAGCGCCAAAACCTCCCTCTTGCAAAGCCGCCTACAGTCGCAAGTCAGCAAGCCCTCGACGGAGAGGAGGCAGCAAGCCGTCGACGCCATGGCGCCGGAGCGCGAAGACGATGTCGTCATGGACGAAAAGAATCCGCCGCCGCTTGACGAGGACGACATCGCCGTCCTCAAGTCCTACTACGTGAGTGCCCTGTGCCTCCCAGGCCCGATTCTACTCCAGTCACTGTTCTCGTCGGTCCGGCCAGGTTCACGGCAGGGTTCGGGGTTCTTCAGTGTGCTAGCCTGATCGGTTCATTCAAGGATAGGGTTGTTGATGCGGGGAATCGAGCTCTCTGCAAGTTTTGGTTTCTGTGAATACACTGCCTGCCTGTTCAGTAATGATGCGTCGATTTGGATGGCCATTGCTGACTATTTTTTTTAGAGATAAGGTTTCCCCTGCTTTTATTACAAAAGCATCAAACATACAGGTTCAGAGATTAGGCGCTGATGCGCAAAAAGAAAATGAGTTTCGCCGGCCACACGCACAGCTCTTTTACATTCGTTCAGATATAACCGCCCCCATTACTAGAACTTGTTGAAAACCGGGCATTGCTGACTATAACAATTGACATGTCTTGTTGTCTAATATAGGGGGCCGACCAGCATCAAGAAGTTGGAGAAGGAGATGGCAAAGAAGATTAATGACCTTTGTGGTATGTTAACATTGGGATTCCCTTATGAATTTACGGATGTATATGTGTTGCTTTTATTTTAGGTTTCATGTCCAAACAAGCAAATTATCTGCCTCAGTTCTGAGCAGATTTTACCTATTCAATGTGAATTGTATAGGAGCCCACTGTAGTTACAGATTGCTGCAGTACATTACATTGATCTGATGATCTGTAAATTTCTTGAATTTCAGGCATCAAGGAGTCGGATACTGGACTGGCTCCACCAAGCCAATGGGATCTTGTGTCAGACAAGCAGATGATGCAGGAGGAGCAACCATTGCATGTAAATCTCATGACCCTGTTCAGTCTATTGGAATGCACTGCAGGCGATTAGTGGTTGCATTATGTATTGCTTTTATGCTTTCTCGTGCTATTCTAACAAATATGTTTTTGCATAAAGGTTGCAAGGTGCACAAAAATCATCAGTCCTAATACTGATGACGCCAAATATGTCACAACTCTGAAACAAATCGCAAAGGTGGGGCATGCTCATATTTAGAAAGTTGATCATTTCTTTTGGAGGTTGAATCCTGATGCTTCATTAAATTTTGGTATGTAGTTTGTGGTTGGATTGGGAGACAAAGTGTCACCAACTGATATTGAGGAAGGCATGCGAGTTGGGTACGTCCATGGAACTCTCTTTAGTGTTTTACCATCTTCTTTAGTTGCATTCAGAAATTTCCTTGTATTTGGTTATGCTTCCTGATAATGGCATTGGTTTAAACTGCTAATGGTAACTTTGGTGCTCAGGATTGCCATGATGTTGGAACCTTTTCCCTAAGTCTGGTTTAAGTTCATGAAATTTTGTTGATTGAGTAGGAAGTTCTCAGGAATCTATAGGCTAGAGTATTTATGTCTTTATTAAGAATCAGGTTAACTGCCCAACGTACTCGACATTGTTGTAGTACACATAGAAAGATCAAAACTGAACTGAGCCCTGTACCCTTGAAGTGAACAGAGCAAATTTGTTGCCAAAGTACTCCACTGTGCAGTAAAATCTTGTTCCTGTATCAGTTAGTCAATTAAATTGTGCTGATTCTGATCCTGTTTATTGTTACAGACTTGATCGGAACAAGTACCAGATTCAAATCCCTCTGCCACCGAAAATTGATCCAAGCGTTACAATGATGACGGTTGAAGAGAAACCTGATGTAAGATACAACGACGTTGGTGGCTGCAAGGAACAGATCGAGAAGATGCGTGAAGTCGTCGAGCTCCCCATGCTTCACCCCGAAAAGTTCGTCAAGCTTGGCATTGATCCTCCCAAGGGAGTCCTCTGCTACGGTCCTCCTGGAACTGGAAAAACCCTCCTCGCCAGAGCGGTCGCCAACCGCACCGACGCCTGCTTCATCCGAGTGATCGGCAGCGAGCTGGTTCAGAAGTACGTCGGCGAAGGTGCCCGCATGGTCCGCGAGCTCTTCCAGCTGGCACGATCAAAGAAGGCGTGCATCGTCTTCTTTGACGAGGTCACGCCATTGGCGGCGCTCGCTTCGATGACGGTGTCGGCGGTGACAATGAGGTCCAGTGCACCATGCTGGAGATTGTGAACCAGCTCGACGGGTTTGATGCTCGGGGCAACGTCAAGGTGCTCATGGCCACCAACAGGCCGGATACGCTGGACCCTGCGCTTCTGCGCCCAGGGAGGCTGGATAGGAAGGTTGAGTTCGGCTTGCCGGACCTCGACGGCCGCACCCAGATCTTCAAAGATCCACACCCGCGCCATGAACTGCGAGAGGGACATCCGCTTCGAGCTTCTTGCTCGCCTCTGCCCCAACTCCACTGGTGAGTGTTTTGTCCTTGTTCTCATTGCCATGCCCGTTTGTTTCCATTAAATTGTCTGTTTGTGGAGAGTCCTGAATTCTCATTGCCGTCATGGCCGTTTATAGGTGCTGAGATCAGGAGTGTGTGCACGGAGACCGGCATGTTCGCCATCCGAGCGCGCAGGAAGACGGTGACGGAGCAGGATTTCTCGGATGCCGTGAACAAGGTGATCAAGGGGTACCAAAAGTTCAGTGCGACGCCGAAATATATGGTGTACAACTAGGCATTCTAGCTGGTTTTCTGTCCCTTTGCCACTTGGGGCCTCTGCACGAGTGTCCTTTTCGTAAACCTCTTCTACGTACGCGAGTGAATGTTTGACTGGTAGCATGAATATGTGATTGTATCCATCTTGTATTATTGAGAGAACAGGAGGACAGAAGAGTCCCTACTGAATATGCATCTTATTACAAGAACGTTGTAAGATGAAGCAAGGCAGGGAAGTAATTTGAACTGAGAGTTTAGGGATAAAATGTCTTGGTGATGTTCTGCTGGTGGTTTTCATGGTTAATTTTGGCTGTTTAATAATAGTGATAAGAGAGAATAATAAGCCGAAGTGCTGCTGTTAAGCCGACATACAAGTTCAAGCGAATAGGGTAGGGATTAGAAATCATTGAGTTTAATGATGTTGAAACCCTATGTACAAAATCTTTAGTGAATAATAGTTGAAAACTATCCCAGTTGGGGACATAAACGTGGCCAGGGTGCACAAGTTTGTTTTAAGTGTTCCTTTATAGCATACATAGTAATATAGTGAGTTTTAGTTTGTCTAAGTCAACTTAGTTTAAATTTGACTAAATCTATAATAAAGAATATTATCATCTAACACAACAAACAAGTAAATACATCTCGTGATAAGCCTAATTATGCTTATTTTACATCATAAATATTATTACTCTTTTTATAAATTTGATCAAACTTAAAATAGGTTTAACTTAGGAGAAACTAAAATGCATCTTAACAGACAACGTATCAAAGCGTCCTGGTTCTCCCAACAAATCACCGGGAATCAAGGCAAGGAGATAAAAAAAATATTGGCCGGGTGCGAATTGGCTTGTAGTCCAATGGTAGGACGGTCCAGTGGGATGCTACCCACCGGGATCCAAATCCTGGTGCTCGCATCTTTTTTTGGGATTTTTCCAAGGATTTTCCGGTGTTATGCATTAAGTGGTAAGCGAACGTTCCCGTCGACGACGAGGCGCCAGTGGTTACTTTGAGAATCTCCAGATCTGTCGGGTGCTCGGTCCTTCGAAGATGCTCATAGGGGTAGAATTTGCGTATGTGCGTTCGTAAAGTTAAGTGTACATGTGTGTGTGGGCATGTAGGTTGTACCGTCTACTTCTAAAAAAATTATTGGCCGAGTGATTTGTTTATCACGAGATCTGTACTTATACACAAAGAAGAGATAATTTAGCTGCATGCAACGGATTTTTGTATTCGGTAATCTGATTGGTGTACGACGTACAGCATGGACCACCTGTCGGTTGCTGTGTGTTTGTTAATTAATTAGGGTGGTCGAATTGTATCAAAAAAAATATTAGGATGGTCGAACTGTATCAAAAAAAATTAGGATGGTCGAATTGGATCGATCACTGCATATATACGGAGGATCTATCTCCGAAAATATAGTTCCAGCCGCTCCGACAAGTCTTCCTCTTCCAGAAGATTGATTCGTGAGGGCGAGAAACAAACGATGGAAAAAGCCAAACAAAGTGAGCTGCCGGTGGACATCATCCTGGAGGTGCTAGCCCAGCTGCCGGCGAAGTCACTGTGCCGGTTCCGGTGCGTGTCCAAGGCATGGTGCGCCCTCATCTCCGACCCGAACTTCGTCGCCGCGCAGAGATCCCTCGCCGGGCCGCACCTCGTCGGCGTGTTCTTCGGATCAGGAGCCTTCAGGTGGCCGCCGGAGGTGCGGGTGATGGACATGGACGGCAACGTCGTCAGGGTGTTGGAGCTGCGGGTGCTGGGCAAGGACGACGGCAACGTCTTGGGCGTGCTGCAGCAGGCCACTACCACGCGGCAGCTCAACGTGATCGTTCACGGAGAACGCAGGGCGAATGCCATGGTCATCGATCCGGCTGCCGGGTGTGCATACACCGTCGGCACATACGACGGTGACATGTCCATGTTAAGCTTTGGCCGTGCCGCTACATCTGGCGCATTCAAGGTCCTCCTCTTCACACCGAGCCAGATCTGCAAGGTCGCTACAATCGTTGATGGCGGTGCAGAGCCACTGAGATGGAGGAAAAAGTCGACGCCCCCTTTCTTTATCAGCTATAACCCCAGAGGAAAGGCCACTCTCAATGGCGTCGTCCTTCTTGCTGCCTCACCTCAACGAGTCTGACGCAGTTTCTTCAAGCACGCATCACATAGCTGCTTTCGACCTTGAGAGCGAAGACTGGAAGACGATCAATGGCCCGGCATTGGGGATCCCAATGAAGACATGTTGTTACTTTACCCTAACCTTAACTGAGCTCAAAGGAACTTTGGGATTGGTTCGACACTGGCGCGAGCACGATGATGACCACTACTATGCCATCATATGGCTCTTGTTGATTTTGATAAGAGTTTATGGGTCAAGGAGTACAACATACAAATGCCTAGAACCTGGCGACTGACTAAGCTATCGGGTGCCTTGAATGATGGCATAATATTATTTTTTGTGAGGGAGTTGGAGAAAGTAACGAAGCAACAAGGCAAGGTAAATAGGTATGGTTATCGAGATGTCATTGCATTCTACACCTCTAGCACAAAGACGTTTACAAAGTTCAAGAACATCGCAATGGGATTGAGTGATATATTGGTCTTATACACTGGGAGCCTCCTTTCTTGATAAATAGTTGAGGAAAAATCGAGTCCAGTAATGCTAACTAATGCAGATGAGGTAGGCAATCTTTGTGTTTTGCTATGAAATAATCATTCAGTGTGAACCGAGTCCACCCTCTATTCTAAATTGAGAAAATTTACAATGGTTGGAGAGGCATCAGGAAGCATTTGATGTGTCTATGATTTATAGACCCATATGATGAAAAGCGTTGAAAGGCATCAATGGGGAGGCGTCGAGAGGCGTTTGATGTGTCTATGGGCCACATGCGTCGTACTGCCTCGCGACACCTCCAGATACGAGGGTAATCAGGACTCCAAATAAAAAAGTGGCAATTACATTTTCGTAGTTTATCTTTTTAACTAAGGGTAAAACGATACTTATAATTGTAATAATGATGTTTTGACTAATATAGTTAGGAGTTATAGTTTAAGTAATATAGCTAGATGAATATTTTCTTTATTAAAAGAAGATGAACATTTTTGTCGTGGTAGTGCAGCGCGCTGCTGCTTCCTCTTCTACTGCGTCGACTAGTTCTTCTCGCTGACCTCGCAATAATTTATTTGAGCAACGAGTGGCGCGTTCTTTCTATACACCCGCCGTGCCATGAACTGCGTGCGCGCGGGGCATCCGGCTCGAGTTTCTTGCTCGCCTGCCCCCAACTCCACCGGGGTGAGTGTTTTGTCCTCAATTCTCATTGCCAACTTTTGCAATGCCCGTATCTTGTCACAGGTGCAGTGTGTGCAAGGATGCCGGCATGCATGTACGCCATCCGCGCACGCAGGAAGACGGTGACGGAGCAGGATTTCTTGGATGCCGTCAACAATGTGATAAAGGGGTACCAAAAGTTCAGTGCGACGCCGAAATACAAGGTGTACAACTAGGCATTCTTGCTGTTTTCTGCCCCTTTGCCTCTTGGAGCTTTTGGACCAGTGTCTTTTTTCTAAACCTCTTCTGTCCGACTGAATTTTTGATTGATAGCATCAAGGTGATTGTACATATCTTACTATAATAAGAACGCTGTAAGATGAAGCAACGCAGAAGTAATTTGAATGGTATTGAGAGTTCAGAGATAAAATGTCTTGTGCCCTGTTCAGCTGATGGGTTATGCAGCGGCTAATGTTGTTTTGTTAGGATAGAAAAACATTGTATATCATGGCTCATAAGCAAGGCTAATGAGTTAAGCCAATAGAGTATTGGACTCGTAGTTATGGTAGCTAGGAGCATTGAAAGTCTGAGCGAGTTGTAATACTCCCTCCGTCCCAGAATAAGTGTTATTCTCACTTTTCGAGAAACAACTGCTGGTAATTATATATTAAAGTATATAATATTTATGTTAAATAATTAGTATTATCAGAAAGATCTTTTTATCTAGTTTTTAACAAATTTATTTGAAAATATAAGTATTATATATATTTTTTATAAATCGAGTCAAACTTGTGACATAAAAACTCAAAACGACACTTATTTTGAAACGGAGGGAGTACGTAAGAGAGCAATCATTTTTTCCTTCCCTAATGAATTTGTCACCGCAAGCATTGTTTGTGGTTGTAGGACGAAATGATTTGGAAATGTACTAGGGGCATCAAATCACCATTCTCCTCCCCAATGCTCATATGAAAGAAAACATTCCAACCGTTAAAAAAAATTGAACCTTAGAGCTGGCAAGAGCAGAGCAGAGAAATTTAATTCACTGGACAGTGGACACAGGTCGTCGCCTGACACATTTCTGTTCCACAAAGGCAAAAACATGCGAGAGTCAATCCTATCAGAAACTACATGATCACGACCACCATCGCCAGCCCCTGTGAAGGAAATACAGCCAAATTTACCTCTCCAAAGAACATCAAGGAAAGTAATCTACAAATTAGAAGCCTATATCACTATATGTGAAGGAACTACTGGCAAATTTAGCCTCCAAACAACATAGAGTAATTTTATGCCCCATGGCACAGCTACGGGGTCGGTAACACGCGCGGCAGGTGGATCCCCTCATGGCACAGCCACGGGGTCGAGATTCGAGAACACGCGCGGCAGGTGGATCCCCTGTGGCAGATCTCCTGCGCAGGAGGTCAGGTACTCCGTGGCTCTCTTGGGTTTAGCCTTTAATTAGGCAGGGGTGCACGCTATGGAAAGCAAACAATGAATAGGGGACATATGTGGATTGTTGGATGAAGATCCAACGACTGTGACCAATCGCCCGAAGAAAGAAAAACTCAGGCGACTATAGGATAGCAAATAACATAATAATGTATAAAAAATTATTAATATTTATCATACTAAATAAGTATCATTAGAATTGTGCAGCTCGAACCTTTGGAGTCCGACCGCTTTGTCTGGCAATGGGCGATGGACGACATACTGGGCATACTTCGTTGGCTGGACAGCGATGGCCGACGCCAAGGAGATTGGGCACGCAACTGTTCTGCCGAAGGTGAAATTCTTCTTCTGCTTGGCTCTGCATGGCCACCTTTGGATGGCCGCAAGCGGTATGGGCCGCAGCCAGACGCCTCCTATGCCCTATGCGAGCAACTTGATGAATCCACCGACCACCTGCTGTGTTCCTAAGACCAGATGCACAGGGTGCGTCATACTGATGCTGCAGCATCACATAGGGGTGCTGTATCCCCTGTTGTATGCACTGTTGTGCGCTATATACAGCGCAACTCGCGCACGCGCGCTACCGGCCGGGTGGCCCCACGACGCGCGCAGGCAGAGCCGCAGAGCGACCGCGCGAGACAGAGCAAATGGCGCAGGAGATTCCAGCAGCGGGTCCCACTGTTTAAAAAAAAATATTATAACTCACAGACAAAAAATCAAATTAAATTTTGATTACCTCATTAAACTCGTTTCAATAAATCCTTCAAAACTAGATATCGTATGGATATGTGTAGATAAAGTGATAGGTGGGTTTCACAGTGGATAGAGTATGCTATAAAGAATGGATGAGTGCGGAAGAATTGAGGTAGAGTACGTTATATGATGGGTAGAGTGTGAATATAGAGTTCTATGAGTGCGGGTAGTCTAAGTCTATACTCTAGAGGTATGGTCGTGGGTCTCGGGCCTCCGCGACCGGTGGCTATCTACCCACGAAGAATCTTAGAAAGTCAACCCACCTCAAGTTTGATAAAAATTTTAGAAAAAATAAAAAAATTGATATCAAATAGACATAATATAAAAATATTATTGACGAGAAATCTAATGGTATTTAATTTTAGTTAAACTTAAGATGTTTTAATTTTCTAAAATTCATGAAATGATTTAAATTTTGAACGAATGGAGTAGTTGTTTGGTAGTCTTATTGGAGTACGTACGACACTAACGGTGAGTCGGTGTTTATACAGAACATAATCTAAGGTCTTGTTTAGTTCGTTAAATTGGTGTTAGAATTTCTGTAATGAAAATTTTATACTATTTTATTTGTATTTGATAAAAATTATTTAAATTTTAACTAATTAGGTTTAAAATATTCGTCCCGCAAAGTATAACAAAATTATATAATTAATTTTTATTTTATCTATATTTAGTACTTAATATATATGTCGATATTTTGATGTGACGGAAATACGAATTCTGTATACTAAATTTGGTGGCCAAATTTAATGATCTCAACGAGGCCTAAAAAGTAACAGGAGGCGTGCAGCGGTCGGTGAGGGTGAGGCCTGAAAAAACGATGGAAGCGAAACACAGCAGCAAACACGAGGACCACGACGTGTCGCTGCCGGAAGACATCATCTTGGACATGCTAGTCAGGCTGCCGGCGAAGGCTCTGTGCCGGTTCCGACGCGTGTCCAAGGCCTGGCGCGCCCTTATCTCTGACCCGGCCTTCGTTATTGCCACGCAGAGATCCGCCAACCGTCTCATCACCGCTATGTTCAAATCATGGCCACGCTACAAGCTGCGGGTGCGCTGGACATGCACGACAACGTCCTGAGCGTGCATTCGTCTACCCGAGCAATGTTATCATAACAAATGCATTCGACGGCGGTTTAAATTTTGAGCTTCAAATGTACATAATTTCTGTATGTTTTAAAAATTAAAACAGAGTCAATTGTAACAGTTTTAAACAGATCCAACTACAAGGTAGAGTATACATAATGTGAATTTTCACTTATTTTAGCATCCTACTTCCTTCGTCCCAAAATAAATATTATTTTAGGTTTGTAACACCCCTGATGTTAAACATGCATAAATACTAACATTCATTAGCATAAGCATCATTATGCATGATATTAATAAAAATGTTAGATGTCATTTCATGTTTAATGCTTGAATTGTTCAAAGTGTGCTTGACTTTCATGTGAACATGAAAAGTAGTACAAGTGATTGATGATTGCACACTAAAATAACTTAGACATGCTCGGGGCACCAAATGAATCTAGGTTTATGTTATAACTTTGGCTAATCATACTTGCATGTGTGGTTTGACCAAAGTAGACCATTTGAGTGCTTCAGTTTGACTGGATTGAAAGTGGTAGCTAGAAGTAATGTATGTGTGTGCACCCTCAACCAATCTTGTGGAGCATTTTATAAGGAACAAAAGTTGTAATTCTTACTTTTTATAAAAATAATTGAAAAATATTTAAAAAGGTTAAAAAAAGGAAGGTTTGAGGGCTCTTTTCTAATTAAAGTGATTTTATGACATATTTTCTTTTGGAATTTTGTGTTTCAAAATCTAGGCAGAATCTGGCCATGATCATTGAAAATCAATTGTTCTACTCTTTATGAACTACAATTCATTCAATATAAGTTTAGTCTAGTTCGGCTTGGTTTGGAAGTATTAGGGCAAGAAAGAATTATTTTGGGATATGAGAATAGCGTTTCTGTAACGGCTTCAACTTGGCCGTTGAGAAAATGCCGAGTTGAAAATATCGTGGCCGTCCGGCTCAGGCCGCTCGCGCCGCGTGGCGCCTATTCACCGGCGACGGTGGGCGGTGTCGAGCCGGCCGAGCGCATTAAGACGCCGCGCCGCGCATTCCACCCACCAGCTCGCTCATTCACTCCTCCCATTTCCCCTCTCTCTTCTTCCTCCGTGCGCGGAACAGCACGATGCCGCCGCTCTTGCCGCCGCGCCTCACTGCTTCTGCCAGCGCCGTCGTCGAGCTCCAGCCCTCTCTAACTAGCGCACAAGCTTCGCCATTGCTCGCTCCACCTCCCAGCACTAGCAGCAGCAGCAGTTGTCGCGGGTGATGGCAGAATCGGCCATTTTCCCTTCTGCCGCCGGGAACAGAGCTCTGGTGAGCTCACGCTCGCATTGCCGCCGTCATTTTTCTTCCTCCTCACGCCCAGAGCTGCGCCATGGCCTAGGCCATCCTCTCCGGCCGCTAGCAGCCGCCGAAGACCTCAGGTAGAGGCCAATCGGCCGATTTTCTCCCCGCCGCCATGGCCAAGCTCCATGGTCGTCATCGTCCCCGCCGCTGTGCCCTGTCTCCGTTCCTATTTTCTTGCGCTGTGGCTTCGTCCTATCGTTTTGGTCATGAAACCCTAGCCGATGGGAGTCGCGGAGATTCCGAACGTCGTCGCACCGCCGTCTCCTCGCCATCAATCCGCCTTGCACGTGGCCGGGCCGCCTCCGCCCATGCTGGGGGCACCAACGAGTGCGCGTCGACCCCCAGACGCTCCACTGCCCCTTCCTCACCGCCAGCGCGGCTGGGAACGGCGAGCCGGCCGTCTCCCCTGTTCCCCATCCCGCCAGGGACGTCGCGCTGGATTTCAAGAAATGGTGAGGGTCGAACTGAAACGTTGCAAGAGAGAGAGATTTACAGATCTGGTCTTGGTTAATTTCGAGAAAATTTAGGGTCTCCGATGCAAAGTGTCTGTCTTTTATGAATTTCGTTTATTTATTTAAATGTATTTTCAGAATCTGTTTAATGCTTGTAAAATTCATAACTCTTGCTAAGAATGTCCATTTGATGTGAAATAAATTTTGTTGTGTTTTTCTTGAGCGGATCTATCTGCTAAAAATATTGCATGTCAGTTTTTTTTAAACTTAGAAATGCATAAGTAATTCTAGGATGGCCAGAAAAATATGATTTCAGTTTTGTTAGTCTTGTTATGTCATGTCTGATCTGTAAAAAATGTTTATTTACCATGTCTTGTATAAATATTGTTCATTGTTTGACATGTTTCATAATACAAAGTATTTTATGCTTATTTAAATGTGTTATCTTGTCATTTTTGTGTAGACTAGAATACTTACTATTTTGATCTAAAATTTTATGGTAGACTTTAATGGATATGCTTAATCTTATGTAATTTTTGTAGAATTTTCTGTGCAATATAAATATATGATGCAATTCTATCCTTATATAAATATGTGTGTATTGATGTTTTGTTTTATCATTTCATGCTATCTTTAATGTTTGTATATGCTCATATTAAGTGTATAACTTGCTAGTGATTTTGGATAGGTTCAATTTGATGTCTAGAATATATGGATGCTTATAATTCAGTAAGTGTGCAAGCTCATCATTGTGTCTATATATAATATGTATGCATGATTGTTTAAGGTTGTATGTATAATTGATTTTGATTAATATATCACGATGAATTGCTGCTACGATTGTGTTGAGAATGGTTACTTGCTGATCTTATATATTCATGCCTTATTGTTTATGTATCTTGAATAGTTTAGATAAGAGAATGCAGTAGATGACATGTGCTTATAGTTATGTTCTTGGATGAAGTTGAATCTTTATAGAAGTCATGTGCAAGCATTCATGATGATCATCATCATATTCCATATCCATTCCATATGCATTCCTCGTATTCATACGTGCATACGCATCATATAGGACCGCACAACAGAACACCCGTCGCAATGTCAAGGAGCCAAATGGAGACGTCCCGCAGAGGAGGTGATTGGGAACAAGGTGCAAGACATGAAGTTGTACGAGTGCTCGGAGAATCAGTCTAGTTCGTCTGAGGAAGGCAAGCCCCGGAGCATTTCTCCCTGTGATTTACAAATATCTAACTTGCATCCTTTATTTGTTATGATGCATTAAGTTTATAGGCGTTGCTTAAAACCGTTGATGCATTACTTATATTCCTTGCCTACCTCAATATACTCTTTATACCCTGTTAGGTTTAGGATCGATTTATCTGTTCATATAGTCTTTATACCCTGTTAGGTTTAGGATCAATTTATCTGCTTAGCCCTACTTAAATTAGATCGGTAGAAGTTGGATGATTTCCTATCATCCGTGAGTTATAGGTGGTGACTCAGATTGGTGAGCTATATTGTTATTTTAGAATAACCATATGGAGTAATAAATCGAGACAGGGCAGGATTGATGCTGTGGACAGGACTGGAGGTTCTGTGTTGTTTATCCTATCTCTGTCGAACTAGGGCCCCGTCTGTTGTACGTCCTCAAGTCATATTGAACGCATGCCCCATATTTAGCTGGAAGAATAAGTCGTTCCGACCGCGAAGCTGTAAGTCTATTTGAGCTGGGAATCGACCGGTTGAACGCATCGTATTAGAGATGATGGGGGGCCACGGGGGCGCGGTGGTAAGGCCTGAATAGAGTATGGTGCGCCCTGTTGGCAGCCGGGCGGCCCCCGGATACGATGATTCCTGTTGGACCCGTGACTTTACTTGAATAGTACTATCGGTGACCTATAGCTCACCGTGACTGGTGAGTGTGGTTTATGTGGAGAATACCCGCCAGCTGGTTAGTAATCGATTCGAATCGCCATCGTTACTAGACAGTGAACACTTGAGTTGATCAGCGACATCGTAGTAAGAATTTGAACAAAGAGATAAGATGGTTATGATGTTGATGCTGAAAAATGCTCAACCAAAAATAGTTACTATTCTTGCTGAATAATTTATACCAGCTTGTTTAGTTCAGGTGTTAATCTAACATGATAAGATTAATGACTATAAAATACAATGCTAGAAGATTATAATAATTGTTCTTAATGAGCTCAAGCTTTTTCTGTAAATATATGAGTCAGCTACCCCACATATAAAGCATTGCATACTCCTTGGAGTCAATTTATTTTGGTTTATGACGGATAAGTCTAGCTGAGTATATTCTCGTACTCAGAGTTTTATTCTCACTTATTGCAGATGTTCATCTAGATTGTTGTAGCTGCAAGATGAGTTTCTATCCCACTATGAGAGACAATCAGACCATCAGCACGGTCACTCATTATATCTTCCCTCAGATGTTTTTGTTGGATTTGACTATGAGCTGGCACTATATTTAAACAAAAATAAGAGTGTGGGTGTTTTAAAGTAATTTATTTCTGCTATTTTTTAATTCAAAAGTGTTGTAATAATCTTTTGTAAACTCTGATGTATTTGAGCCATGTGCGAACTTTATGTAACATGTGGACTGTGGTTGCTGAACTATGTATGATCTTGATTGTAAGTTGGTTTGAAATCCTTCGTGGTTGCACAGACTACCGGGTTTATATGGGCTTAGGAGCAACTTAAGTTATCTCAGCAGGTTAATTTGGACTTAAGCTTATATAAATTTGGCGGTTCTGTTATATTTCGTGCCACAAGTTTGACTCAATTTGTAGAAAATATGTGCACTATTTTATATTTTTAAATAAATTTATTAAAAAATTAAACAAAAAGATCTTTTCGATGATATTAATTACTTAGCATAAATATTTATATATTTTAATATATAATTACCGGTAATTGTTTCTCAGGAAGCGAGAACGACGCTTATTTTAGGACGGAGGGAGTACAACTTTACACCTTGAGTAAATAAAATCTCATGAATTCTTTTCTCGAAAAAAATCTCACAAATTCTTTACAATGAGATTAAAAGGGATTGTTCAGGTGAATACATTTCCTTGCAATGAGAAACTAAAAGGGATAGTTTAGGTGAATGAGACTGGAGACGATCCTCTGGGACTATAGCAAGGCAAAAATGTTGGTGTAAGCTACACGTTTTCTTTTTCAAATAGGTGTAAGGTACACATTTTAAGAGTAACCTATTTCTATCGTAAGATGTTTGAATACATGCTGAATTGCGTTCTCAATTCTCGACAGCTGAGCAGCTACATAAACAAAGACGCACAGGAGCACACAAATGGAAGAGAGAGAGCAAGTCCGGGCCGGGTCAAGTAGCTCTCCTTGGTGATCCTGAGTTGCTGACGCCCGGGGACCGGGGCTCGTGATGCCCCCGCGATGGGTCTCGCCAGTCACCACGCCAATCGCCAGCTGGCAGAGGCACCAGTTGGCCGCCTCGTATCCTGGACCAGCCATGGACCTACATGTCAGTGATAGGAGGCACGAGCGCAACCGGCCTGTGCTCGCGAGTGGTGGTGTAGCAGTGGATTCCAGAAGACGTGGCGTAGCGCCCAAACCCAAACCTCCCAACGGAGAACACCTGCTCTGCTCTCGCCGCTCGCCTTCTCGCCCTCTCGCCTCCCCCTCCCCGTCCCAGTCCCCTCCGAAAATGCAGAGCGGCGGTGGTCAGCAGTTGCAGCTCCCCGACCTGCAGGGAGTCTCCGCGATGGACCTCTTCCCCGAGGGGGCCTTGGTGCGGCTGCGGAGCCGCGCGCAGAAGACGTACCTCCACGCCGACGAGGACGGGGAGGGGGTCTCCCTGCGCCCGCACGGCCGCGCCTTCTCCCTGAACAAGGTGTGGCGGGTGCAGCGCGTCGAGGTCGACGGGGCCGCCTTCGTTCTCCTCCAGGGCGCCGCCTACGGCCGCTACCTCGCGGTCTCGCCCGCCGCGGCGCCGCCCGGCTGCATCGGCCACCGCGCCGGCCAGCGCGACTACGACGGGCCCGACGTGGGCAACCTCATGTGGAGTCCCTTCAGGAAGGTTGACGGCGAGAGATATGCCCGCCTGCGCCACGGCGTGAACCAAAGCCTCCGCGCCAACGGCAGGTTCCGCTTCTGGCACACCGCCGCCACCGTCGACACCAACCAAGGCAGGTGGAGCACGATGATGCAGTGGACGGTCAGCAGATTCGAGCTGGCACCGGGGCTGCCACCCCTTCCACGTCCGAGCGTGGTGAGATTGCTACCCTTCCTCCTCCCCTCGCCTCCTCGCCTCGATTCCGTGAACTGGTTACTAGGAAGTTGGCACGGGTTTCTTCGTGGCGTCGATTTTCGCAACAACTGCGTAGTCTGATTGTTGCGTTCTCCTGGGCGAAATCCTTTCGTTTATTTGGACCCCAATCAGCGCTTACTGGAACTGTCAACTTCTTTCACGAGAAGACTGAACCTGTTAATCACTTCATTTTTCCTGACGAGTTCACGGCGATGGTTGCTGTCAGTCGCCTGAAAGTTCGATCTGATTCTGTAGCCCACGGCCCACGCTCCTAGGAAGCAATATCCCTATTCGCTTTAGGGAGCCTCTGCATTAATTTGGTTCACTTTAGGGATATGTAGCAAATCCTGTTCGCCTTCCTATTTGCAGCCAGTTATTCAGAAACGATCGTCTATTCTAGATTGTGGTTGCTTTACGATTTTCTCTGTCCTTCGTCAATCTGAATCTGATCATGATGTCTGCAAAGTCTAGTCAAGTTCACCAATGGATCGGAGTTCTTTGTCATGACTTATACTTGAATGATTCGAGCCCTTTGGTCAGATCACATGAATTGGGGGTTGTTTTGATTTCTGAACATTTCGTTCTGTTATCTGGGCTCCGACCGATATCTGGAGCTATTTGGTCTCTGAACATTTCGTACTAATTGTGGATTCAGACTTTTTCATTCAGTTGCAACATTACTGTTGTCTATCTGTTTGATTTTCCTAAACACAAAATCAAAATGTTGCGTTTCTACAGTTTCTGGGAGCCCGCAGTGGTCTGTTCCGGCGGCGCAGGCTCGAGGCGGATCAACAGAGGACGATTCGGCACGTACGCGCCAACGACGAAGGGGGCTTCGATCAGGATAACTGGCTCACAGTCCCTTTCTACGGCCGCTCCGTGTTCAACCTGAGGACCCAGGTGGGGATGCGTCAGCCCGGCGGGGAAGTCGGGGCCGGCATCACAATGGCCGTGCGGCCCGGTTTCCAAGGGCGGCTAACCCCTCTGGTCACCGACCTGCCTCGCAGCGTAGATACCATGGACATCGTCGTGTTCAACACCGGATCACAAGGTGAGAAACTCTACAGTTCTGTCAGTGGTCTGTGCAGCACTTGTTATCTGTTGAGCTACCTTTTCAGCTTGTGCGATGTTTAAAGTTATGAGCAAGCTATAAGTAATGGCAGTATGGCATGCACAGTTTCAAACATTGTCTGGAGCTCACGGTAGTTCTGTAATCTGTAGCTCAGAACTTGCTATGCAAAGAGATCAGTAAAAGTATCTGCACGATATATGTTGAGTAGGTCGTAAAATCATACTGACAACTGGAAATGTAACTTGCCTGTTTTTCCCATAGCCCAGATGTTCAGAGAAATTCTTTAGTTTTGAATAGTTGGTGTATTTAGTACCCTCTTCTTGGCTTTTTGGCCTATTTTACATTTTAGCCAACTTGTGCTTCAGGTAATTTTTTACTTCTTTTGGTTTGGAATAATCTAAAGCACATTGTAGATAAGCAGATGCAGTCTAGTGAAATAATCTGAGACTCTCAGGTCTGTAATATTCAAAGTGACATGTAGGACTTGGGAGTCATTTGACAGGATGTTAATTTTATCTGGTTCTTAAATTGTAGTATTCATAGTGGACTTAGGGACTTATGAGTCCTTTGACAGATTCTTCATCCCCGTTTAGATGATTCAATCCTTGCACTGGTTTGCTAATAGTGTAATCTGCTGATCTTGAAACCGGTTCTCTCCTGTTTTTATTTATTTTCAGTGTTGATTACTTCTCTATGTTGAAACACCGATGACATTCTGCCTGATTATCTCATGTTCTATTGGATTTCAGGTGCTCAGAATTTCGTGTACCCAAATATACGATGATGCAGTGTAGAGGACTACGAGAGCAGAAATTCTGATAGCTTCGCAAATCATCTCTTCAGCAATCAAAAGTATTTAAGCAATGGTATCCCTGAGACAGTGACATGAGAATTGGCTGTCGTCTTTTGTTAAGATGGTTTCTGAAAATTCAGCAACTCTTTTATAATGGTGGTTAGATTTGATGTGTTCTACTGCCTGGGAGTAGTTTGGATTGCCCTCTCAAGCTGAGTACTTAAAAATTGTCGAAAGCATGATATGGAAGTAAACGATGAATGGTTCTGCGAAGTAATATTCATTGTAGTTTCCAGCATCTTCGTCTCTGTTGGGTGATGGACTGATGGCGAGAATAGATGCTGCTGATTATGTCTGTAGTTGCCAGTCGCAATTTTTTTTTCTTCGTTTCATCTCGCAACTTGTTAGTGGATATGCCTGATGGTCGTTGTGCCGGAGCCGGTGCCGCCGTCCGTTGTCGAGCCAGCCGCCCCTGTTCCTAAGGGAGCCTGAGGTTATTCATTCTCATCTGCCGTCGCTTCACCTTCACTACCTCGTGCGTATCCGCGTAGTTGAGTCCTAGGACTGGACTAGGCCGCCGACGTCCGATTCGCCGGGACGCCAGGACGCCGGTGAACCGCGCCTGGGGCCAGGGTGGGGCCATCCTTCCGCCAAGCGCCGTAGGGGAGATTCCCTGCCCGTTGCGGGAACAGTTCAAGCCGTGGTCGTCTGGCGCTGGACGCGTGGGCCAGCCCCATCGCCTGACGCTGACGTCGGCTATGGTGGCGCATTCCCCGTTCTGTTTGCTGCCGAGCAGTCTCGCCCCCGGAATTCAAGAATCTGTTCACAAGCCTGTACTCTCTCCGCGAAGGACGGACCGAATGCTGCTTTTCCTGGAGGACTTGACTGCTTTACAGGACTCGGGTCAGGAGCTGCTTTCTTGTACCCGTCGCTGCCCAATCCTGCTCTGGCAGAAGAGCATGACCGCATGGTAGGGCCAGCTGGGCAGCCTCCCAACTTCCCAGCACTGATGTGGCTTCTCAACCGCCTCGCTGTCCAACCAGTTTTTATCACTGACGTCGGGGCCCAAGCATGCCGGGTCCCACCAATCAGTGGGGAGTGTTCGTGCATGCCTGCTTCCTTCCGGTGGCCCGGTTGAACGAGCGCCTGTGCCTGTCTTCTGTGCCAAATGTTGCTGGGCCTCTAGAGGATGGGCTGGCCTCTCCAATGACTCGAGTGGATGGCACTAGGCATGCAAACCGTCCTCTTCTCTTCTCCTACAAGACACCCGTTTCGTTGCTCACACACACAGCACACGCACCACCACCACTGCAGCACCACTCGCACTCGGCGACTTGGGGTGGGGGAGAAATCCCAGTTTGTAGTTTTGGTTTATGATGACATGTAATCAGTGTCTATGTGTACATATTTGCTTTGTCATGTACAGTTCCATCATATGGTTACCCTTATAATCAGGTTGGCATTTTTTTTGCTTTTCCTAAGGATTATCGTAGGATTCTGTGATGTTCTGTTTGGATCCCTTGTGGAGTGTTTTGTTTTTCTTTTGTAAATGTCTGAGGAGTTTATTGCATCAAACTTTCCCTTTCAGAATTGTGTGGTACTTTTTTTTTTTTGCACTTCTCTTATATCTCAATGTTTGATACATGTAATTTTATTATTTTTTTTAGCTATAGAAAAAATACGAATTGTGTGAGCTATCGTTTTAATCGTGCTAGTTGATTGTTCCTTGAAAATTTCTAAAGATTTAGGCAACTTTTTTTTTTTTTTTAGCTACATATCAAGCTTTAGCTTCTCTAGGGCTAATACACGTGTGTTTCACCTTGATGTATCTTTTCTTAGGATTAGTTAACGGAGACGAAAGGAGCCCCAACCTGCGACGATGTAATTTTTATCTTTTATTCACGCAGTAAACTTTAGAGTTATCAAATTGCTCGGTAGAAGCACAGCTCTACGTTACATTTCCCAAAAGAATATGAATTGGGTGAGCTGTTGTTTTTAATTGTGCTAGTTGATTGTTCCTTGAAAATAATCCAAAAATTCAGGCAATTCTTGTTTTCTTAGCTACAAATATCAAGCGTTAGCTTCTCTAGGATCTAATGCACGTTTGTTTCACCTTGATGTAATTTTATCTTTACACGGTAAACTTATTAGAGTTGTGAAATTACTCAGTAAGTTTAGAACAAGCACAACTCTACATTTCCCACCCAGTGGCTGTAACCGATGCAAAAGCAAAGTACAGACAGCTGTTGGCAGGAGATAAGCGCAAGGACAGTGCGTCCATCATCAACAACCCAAAAAAAGAATCTGAGAATTATCCCGCCAAACGGAAATCGCAGAGGTGCAGAGGGGCATTTCCGTCCTTCACATTGCTCCTTCCTGGCCAAGAGACCGTAAAATCCCAGCCCGTTTGGACGTACAGGAACGGCACCGTCGCGAACGGCCCTCTCCGCTCTCGTGCTGGCCTCTGGCAATATAAACCCCACCTCACCACCCACTCCGTTACTCCGTTTCAGCCGCAGGCCCAGCAGGCTTTTCCCTTGCAGAGCAGAGCAGCCATGGCGGCTCCGCCGTTCCTGCTGCCCCTCCTCCTCGCCTTCCTACTCCTCTCCACCGCCGCCGCCACCGCCGCCCACTCCTCCCAGCATCTCCACCTCAAGCACCACGGTCATGGTCCCCACCCCCGCCGCCACCACCACCGCCGCTCCCCGGCCACGGCCCGCCTCGACACCGCGCCGCCCATGCACCAGAACCGCATGGAGTCGGAGTCGGAGGAGACCCGCCAGTCGCTGCGCGTCCTCAACCCCTTCTTCACCACCGTGGCCGCGCAGGCTCCCTCGGGCGAGGACGCCATGGCGGCGATCGGCGCGGCCGCGGACGCGGGGGACACTGCGCGGCTCGACCTTCCCTCGCCGCCGCCTTCCCTCCCCGCCGCGGGGGATCTGGTGTCGTCCTCCCTCGCGCCGCTGCAGCCGCAGGCTGAGCTGGCGGGGCCGTCCGCGACGGAGCCCGCGGCTCCTCCTCCCGTCGCCACGAGCCGTACCGCGACGCGGCGAGCGCTCGGCCTCCTCCACCCGTCGTCGACGAGCTGCTCCGCGACGCGGCGAGCACTCCGCCTCCACCCGTCGTCTACAAGCCGTACCGCGACGCGACGATCACTCCGCCTCCTCCACCCGTCGTCTACAAGCCGTACCGCGACGCGGCGAGCCCTCCGCCTCCTCCTCCCGTCGCCAACGAGCCGTACCGCGACCCGGCGAGCGCTCCGCCTCCTCCTCGCGTCGTCGACGACCCGTACCCCGACGCGGCGAGCCCTCGTCGCCGCGGGGGTGGTGTCCACGGGCACGGGCGACGACCTCGGCCTGCAGCAGATCGCCAAGGTCCACCTCCACCACTACCGCCGCCGCCACCACCTAAGCACCGGATCGGCAGCCACCTCCGCCGCGGTAG
The DNA here is from genome assembly GCA_023333625.1 of Bothriochloa decipiens. Classification (NCBI taxonomy): domain Eukaryota; kingdom Viridiplantae; phylum Streptophyta; class Magnoliopsida; order Poales; family Poaceae; genus Bothriochloa; species Bothriochloa decipiens. Next base: position 9,182,225 of record CM041644.1, read on the forward strand.
ACGGCGCCGGCTACTTCGCCCACGCTGCTTTCCTAGGTAATCACACGGTCGCTATCGCATCCCATCCCATGGGCTCTCACTATTGTCGAGCGTCCCTTGTACTGACAGCGTCCCTTGTACTGACAGATCTATGTGTAAGCCTGTTTTTTTTTAGCGGTTTTGTGTGCTATCTGGTTCATCAGACTTCAGTTTTTAGGTTCTGTGTTGGTTTCAGGTTGGCCTTCGAGCATGGTAGTTAGCCCCTTCGAGGGTTTTCTGTGTGCTATCTAATTCATCAGACTTCAGTTTTTAGGCTCTGTGTGTTGGTTTCAGGTTGGCCTTCGAGCCTGGTAGTTAGCCCCTTTGAGGGTTCTGTGTGCTATCTAGTTAATCAGAATTCAGTTTTAAGGTTCTGTGTTGATTTCAGGTTGATCTTCGAGCATGGTAGTTAGCCCCTTCGAGGATTCTGTGTGCTATCTAGTTAACCAGAATTCAGTTTTACGGTTCACTGTGTGTTATTCTAGTTATCAAACTTCAGTTTTAAGGTTCTGTGTTGAGAGGTTGTCCTTCGAGCCTGGTAGTTAGCCCCTTCAAGGGTGGTTTATCCTTGTGTACCGTTGGTTCAAGAACTTGGACCTTTTTATGTTTCCTTCTAGGATTTGATTTGTAATCCTCCAAATGATGGGTTCCCCGTTTTGAAAAAAAAAAATTGAGATCGGTGCCGCTGTGCTTGCAGGGGGCACTGTCGAGAAGTCACCACCTCGGGTACTTGCGGATGCCAACCAGCAGGAGCCCGAAGCTAAAGGTGAGGTCTCGGCATGATTCATTTATTTTATTTCAGTGCATCATTATTCCTATTTGTTTATTCATAGGCGATTTAGTTTAATGATCGATAAAATTCATTTATTCATGGATGTAGGACGAGACCTGATGGAACCATCGTCCTGTGACTCCAAACTGCTAGCAGCACAGTTGGTTCAGGACTGCAATATCGGCAACGTCCGACCTTCAAGACGTTGCTGCGCTGCAGTGTTAGCCACAATCGATGTTCAGGACAAATATTGTTTATGCATGGTGGTGGAGGAAGCTGAATTCACCTAGTCTGATCTGAGCGTGTCCATGATCTGGAGCGACTACAGAACTTGTGGCGGGCGTCAGCAGCGGCCCCAGCCTCCAAAGGACACTGACGAGTGCGAGCATGCCCCTACTCCTGCGCCGCCACCGCCGTCGTCGCCACCACCACCACCTCCACCGTCTCCGTCTCCGCCCCGCCCACCCAGCAAGTCACCACCTGCGCCTGCACCACCGAAGAGGCCATCCAAGGTGGCGTCAGCTCTCTCAGTGTTCTTGCTGGTCCTGGCTGGTGTCGTGTTTCTTGCAAGCGTTGCTTTCTACGTGGCGGACAAAGTCAAGGCGAAAACAGGTTCGAACTTACTGCACTCTCTCTCTGTCTGCTGCTGCTACGTTGTTATATATTGCACTGTCTTCTAAGCGCTGCGTTGTTCTTATTACTGCACTGTCTTTCTCCGCTGCTGCATTGTATATTGCAACCTTGATTGTTAGTAAATACTATATCAAGAATCCTCTTGACCGATCACTGATCAGCCATCAACATGCATGCATAAATGTTAGTAATCACGTAATGCATGCAAACTAACTGACACTTTGATTCTTCTGCAGAAGTTCCAGCTGCGGTACGCGTTGAGCAGTCAGTCAGCCTCAGCCAGCTCCACTGGCCCGACGTCCCAGCCCCAGTTCCAGTCGCAGCCCATCCTCGAGCGGACGCCGAGGTCGGTCCTGTGCAGCCGCAGGCGGTGGTAAAGCTGCCTCCTCCGCCTCCGTTCGAGCCACCGCCGGTGGTAAAGCTGCCTCCGCCTCCGTTGTTCGAGCCACCGCGCATCCCAATCCTACCACCCCTTTGGGTCAGGCGGCGCTCTCTAGGCTAGCGGTGGCAGTGGGGCAAATGGTATGCTGGCTGTGCCGCCCCGGGACAGTAAATTTTGGAGGAAACATGCCGTTCGCCTTTGCCGAGTTCGGCCGTTGCTTGTTTGTTACCTGTAGAGACAGTGGATCATTGGAACAGCAATGCAGTGTTGTGCTGGTGGCAGCAACGTGCTATATCTGCTCTTCTGTAATTGACTCACACGATTGATTTTTTCAGTAGTTATGTTGTGCGTAAGAGAGCATTTTTCACACCAAAAAACATGCACCAGATTGTGCTTATTTCATTGAAACAGGGCAGAGTTTTTACATAAAATTTTTAGATGAGTGTCGCAAGATGAGGAATCCAAGTCGCAGGTGTCGTGCTCCAGCCAGCGCCGAGGTGGTTATGACTGAGTTCAGTTTCTCGATTCTTGCCTACGTTAGGCAATGAACCAACATTTCTGCTGCGAGAAGCTTGAAAGATGCACATGATCGAATTAAATCTGTTCACAGTGAATACGTACATCAGTTCTGAACATCTTATACATTTTCTTGTTCAATGTGGCCGTTCGTTCAGTTTCAGTAGCGAGGATAATGAAAATAGAATTGCATCAGAGACTTTCAGCAAACAAATCTGCATGGTCTTCCTTCCTAAACTGTAGCCAATCTAATGAAATGGCCGTTGCTAATCTTACAATGTTTAGTGCCCGCAAGTCTCTGTCGTTCTGCCAATGAAGAAGCTTTTGTGATTGCCCTCCTCTGGGCATACTCACTTTCCGTTTCCATCAGTGAAATATTTAAGTACTGCACTTCATGTTTGTTCATTTTGGTATTCTTCTCGTTTTGAAATTACTGTATGTTCATTATTCGTTACTCGCTACGCTTTCCTCAGTCAGGGATACCATTCATTTGTCGAACTTTGGAAGGGTCCTCGACGATGCGATGCATTCAGCTCACTGATGCCAAGCTTGTTAGGAGAAGGAGGCTAGCAACAGTAGTAAACGAAAAGATCGTCAGTGACCAAGGAAAAAAAACAGCGCCTCGCGTCGCCCTCGTGTCGGGGCGGCTCGGGGCGAACCCTAGCCGCTGCCGCCATCCACCCCCTCCCTCCATGCCTCGCCGCCGCCGGAGAGCGCCACCAGGAAGCCTGAGCGGCTCTCGAGGATGGTGGCGGCGGGGCTTCTCCTCGGCATCGCTGCTTCATCCCAGGCGCGAAGGAGGCAGCACGAGGCTGGAGGCCGGCCTTCGGCGCTTATCGGCGGATGGTGGCGGAGCAGGGCTGCGATGGGCGGATCCTGCCTTCCGCTGCCTGGATCCGCTCGCCCGGCCGGCGAAGGGGCGGCGGAGGACGTCCTGGCGCCGACCCATGGCCTCCAGCGCTCTACGTTGGCGGCCCGGGAAGGTCAGGTTTCGCGGCGGGCCGGGAAGGTCAGGTTTCGGCCGGTGGTGAGGGGAGGCATGCAGCGGCCAAGGTGGAGTTCGGTGCCCTGCGCCGGGCTTCGCCGGATCCGCCCTCCCTCTGGCCGGTGGTGGGGGCGGCCGGTGGCTGAGGTGGTGGTGCTGCTGGGAGGAGTGGCCGGGCCTGCCACCAGCGGCGGCGGCTTTGGCGGTTGGTGGGGCACGTGGCCGGCCTTGGCCGGCTCCAGCGCTCCTAGAATGGATCCGTGCTGGGACGACCCGGTCGCGAGCTCATCTCTGGGGATCGAGAGCTTCTTTTTCGACGATTTCGTGGAGGCATGGTCGGTCACGGAATCAGCACGCCGGTGGTTCCATGGTGGTGGTACTAGCAGTGCCGGTCTGGGAGGAGGCCGCTCTTCTTCGATTGGGTCTCATCTGCAGACCGGTGTGTGGCTGTTACCCATCGGGCACAGGGGGCAGCGACAGGGTTCCCTCCCTCTATGCTCGCCCCCTCCTTTCTTCTTTGTGGTGGCCGTTTCGCGGCAGTGGCTAGGGTTATGCTGGCGTTTGGGGGCGGCCTTCGACTATGTCGTCCCTCCCCCATGCCCCCGTCCGTCGTCGTGGGGCGGTTGTTGTGAGGATGGAGGCCATGGTGTCCGTGGGTGTGCTGGTCCGGGGCTCTGCTCCAGATCCGGTACCTTCGGGGTGGTGGCGGTTCCAGCGACGGGAGCTCGGTCGGCGGCGGTGTCCAGCGGCGGCTACGACGGATGGTGGATGTACACGGTGACAGGAGGCTGGTGTTCGACAGGTGGTCTGACGGGGTGCTGGTGCAGCTCTGCAGCTGTTCGTGTGGCCGGCGCGTCGACCTCGGTGAGGCTTCTTATGGATGATCGGCAGCGACGACTCGGTGTCTGGCGGGCTCCCTGCCATAATTTCCACCGGAGGAAACAGGAGAGCGCCGCCTCACGATGCCTCCAAAATAAATCTATTATTTTCCCTATACCATGATTCCTAACGGAGGAAAGAAGATGGCGCCCCCCTCACCATCGTTCCACGCGTCACCCGCCGCCAGAGCCGTCGGCAGTTCGTCGACTTTCCCAATGCCAAGCAAGCAAGAGAGAAAGCCAATACAGCACATGCACGATCTACACCGGCGCACACGTGCCGACTCCTTCAACGTTGAGCACTCGATGTTCCTGGCGATCGATCACGCAACACAAGGCAAGTAAGGCGACTTCCCCGATTCCTTTCCTTCAACTTCTATGCGACTGACTATTGACTATTGGACTTCCTTTCGGCCTTTCCTTCTGCACGACAGCGCGAGGCAATGACGATGTCGCGGCCTGTCCGCCCGCCCGTCGGCCGGGTACGTCCGCACAATTGTGCGCCCACTCTGCTCATCTGCAATTCTGCATAGGGCGAGCCGGCGATCATCTTCACACCGCACTCCAATTCTATCACCATCACTCCATCAGGCGGCGCTAGGCGGCACCGCGGCAGCATTCAGGTTACTGCTCCGCGTAGGCAGCAATCAGGTTCCTCCGTATTTGCTTTCTATCTCTGTCCTGTGACCTATAATCCTGTACTGATGTACAGCCGACACACGATGCTACCCTATTTTATGAAACTGCAGTTAATAATTGTTTCTCTAAAATATTAACAGGACCAAGAAACTAAGCCTCAGGCAATGATAAAAGAATGAAGAAAAAACGAACAGATAATTTGGTAGAATCTTGGTGAGGGGCTCTCTTCGTAAATTTCTTAACAATAATTTGGTAGATGAGATTGACACGGACATCTCATCGATGCATGGCATCGGGAAATGTTAGAAGAAGGGTAAGGGCATGTGGTTCAGAGGGAAGATGGAGGGACGTTTTTGATAAATGGTGTGGCAAAATCAGGCTGGTTTTGCTCTTTAGATCTAGAGTGAACTGGTATACAAGTTTACTGTATCAGGTACCTAGTTTCGTAGTTGACGGACCTATTTAGGACAATACTGTAAGAGTGTATTTTACTCTTATTAAAACAACATTAATAACATAAAATATATTAATAATTTTGAGTGCCATGCTACATGCTGAGTATTCTACTCACCTGAAAAAACTAGTTTAAAATTACATGGTTCACAAGAAAAACTATGAAATGAAATAGTATTCTACTCATCTAAATAGCACCCAGCAGATTTTGAATAGCACCTAGCAAATTTGTATTCGACTCCCCGTAGGAGCGAATTTAAACAGGCCTGCATTATTAAAAAAATAAAAAAAGACATGGGGTTCCTATGCTAACTTCGATCAAAAAAATAGTATTCTACTTAAGCATAAACTGTGTTCTATTGACAAAGGACCTTGTATGATAAATGCCGAGGAATGGAATAAATAACGTTGGCCAACGATCATGGCACTAATTGGAACAAACATTGTGTCCGGCTTAAAAAAGTCGGCAGAATTGGGCTGAATGCATAGTATTCTGTGAGAGGGAATAACCTGAAACCAGCCGCAACTGGTTCAGCCGAACACCCCCATTGACTAAATATAAGCCATCCAGACATAAAGACTGACACTTGCGCCACTGGCACTAACAAAACGGTTGGCCATGCCAAATAAAATGTGCTAGCAACAATCACTCGGCGCCACTGGCACTAACAAAACGGTTGGTCATGCCAAATAAAATGTGCTAGCAACAATCACTTGGCCCCTATGGGAAGAGAAACTTGCATGTTATTGGTAGTTCCTTCCACTTCAGAAGGAATTACGTTGGCCATGCCAAATAAAATGTGCTAGCAACAATCACTTGGCCCTATGGGAAGAGAAACTTGAATGTTATTGGTAGTTCCTTCCACTTCAGAAGGAACTCCTTTAATGATTAAAAAAGAAGGGCTTCATTTCAGGAATACATATGAAAACAACCAAACTACGATTGGATATTTTAGGTCTAGTAATAGCATACATATTCTTTCAAGAGATTGTGGAGCTCAGCACCGTAATCATCAAGCATCCTAATGTCTAAACCGTCATCATCAAGCCTCCTTGTGCCTGAACTATAAACAATTGGCTGGGTCCCATACAGATCACACAGTGTCAAGCTTCCAATCTTCCTTCTCCATTTTGACATAGAACTGATCTCAAGGGCCTCAGGCGGCATGGTAGCTGAGAACACACTGACCTGAATCTTCGATAGAAAAAGCAGGAAGCTATCATAGATCTGCAAATGGCACCTGTCAGTCAACTTTCCATAATTTCCAAAGAAGGGGGTCATACTTATTATGCAATATAATGACTGAACATTACAGATTTGCACAATTCCAAAAAAAAAACTTTAACAAATATATTGACTTGAGAGGAATATCATTTAGTATATAGAAAAAAAATGTTGGTAGCACTATTAGTGAAAAAGACAAAAAAGTCGTGCCCATCTGTAATAGAAAATTTTCTGACTAAGAAATCAATTTATGATGGATATTCAATTTACCACACATCAAAGCGGAAAGAAACATCAAGAGTATTTGATATGGTAACACACAGGAAAAGGGAACAAAGGGAGAAGGAAACATCATACTACCTGATCTTATTTCTTGAACATTTTTCTAACACAGGTAAAGGAAGATGACATGACAGGAAAAAAAGCAATTCACTAACTAAGCATATGGAACCAAAAGCATACTCTATTTGAGTTGTTCTGCATCACATAACACTGAAGTTTTCAGAACCATATACTGAGTGGTAATGCTTCTGGAATGTACTACAGACTTGCACAATTAAAAAAAGTTAATCACATATACATATATCCAATTGAGAGCATATCACTGAGTACATGGGTAGTACTATTACTGCAAAAAGTTATGTCCATCTAAACTAGAAAAATCTCAGACTAAGAAATCAATTTATGAATCTATAGGTTTTTATATTGATAACATCATGGAGAATCTAGGGCTCTACAAACTCTAAAAACTACATATCATCAACTACCTTGAGGACATCATCAAAGCTGATGGTTTGCCTCTTTGATTCCTACATATCACTGGTTGATTAAAGGGGGCCATGTAAAATAACAAAGGGATCAATATCTTATTCAAAAACTAAAATCCTTCACACCTCATAATCTCTACTCTAATTAACAGCAAGAATGAACTGCACTGTCTTGGTTCAGCAGGAAATGTCAGAGCACATTGCATCAGACCTGTTCATTGGCTGGCTGCTTGCAAAAGCCAGCGTCATCATATCCCTCCCACTCTTCCTGAAGAGAGAAATGAATGCAGGGATTAAAAACAAGTCTTGACCCAACAATAACGATATTTTCCAAACTCACTTTTGTTGTGTCCACAAGCAGAGAGCAGCAACAGCAGCGTGGCAGCAGGCATAGGGACTCTAGCTTCCTGATACATTGGCATTGGTCATAGCCCAGTTGAAGCCGGTAATGAAGCCACCTCACAATGCGCGCAACGGCAGTTCTCCAGAGTTAAGCTTTGTTCACACTGCCACTGTTTGGATGCCTGAGTAAACAGGATATTCCAAACATTGCCTCTTTTCCATTGCCGTCGCCATCCTGGGACACTCTTCTTGTTGCCTAATTTACTTCTGCCTCTGGCACACCCTTTTGGTGCAGTGCCTAAGTCAAGAGGGGGTGATGTCAATTACAAAATAATTTATTTATGAATTTAACAAAGAGACACAAAGTGCAGAATCAAATAACGACAAGAACAAATCAGGCACCACAAATTTACTATCCGAAGGCATGAGAACATAAAGTTCCTTTGCAAAGAAACTTTTTCTTTTACCTCATTGGACAGACTTTGCATATGGAGATTATCAAATCTTACCCTAGGAATTTACGGAGACAACTCAGGGGAATTCACCACTCACAGAACATGAAATAGTTTTTTTCTGATAAAGGAGGGCCACATGTAGAACAGCAGCAAGGGAGAGGGAAAGAAAACACTGACCTGTTTTATTCGCCTTGGACCCCATGTTGATGTTAGCCACCGGGAACGCGAAAATGATTCAGCATAAAAACCATCATTCAACAGACCACTTCAAAAGTAAATTCAAAGATACTAAACATAGGGAGAGCACAGTCATAGCAAAATGAAATTGTTCTTAGAACCACATATTAATGCCTACTTCCTTGCTATATCAGCAAAAGGGATCGGTTAGATCTAACATTAAAGATATGGAAATACAAACACAAAGGCCATTTACACAATTTGGGGACTTGCACTGCAAGGGTTATAAAAATGGATAATGATAATTCTGTCACCACTACTCTCTGTAATTTTAATAGTGTGACCATAAGAAAAACGAAGCCAGTATTACCTTGACTTGATATTAGCAATCATAGCATCAATTGTAGCAAAAGGATAACAGCTCTGCTCAGGAGAAACAAGACATATTTCAGTTTTCATTCTCAACAGTGACAAAGGATTATGCAAAGAAAAAAAAAGTAAAATACATTGGTGGGAGCCGTTCACCGTCTTGGTGACTGACGTGGATGCCATCTCAGAGGTGGCCAAGGAGGCGGAGGACTTTAGCATCTTCTGTATCTCTTCAAAAAGTAACGTGTGCCAAAAGAATATAACTATAAATAATTAGAATGCAAGCAAGATATTACGAAAATATTCCAAACTGCACTCCATACAAATGCAATTGTTGAATCTCCCCTCTCCCAATCAGGCCCTTTCACATAAGAGAAACCAATTTCCAAAATGAAAATAAAACATTGACCTTGGGTTTACTCAGAAATTGTTGCATGTATCTCAATTTATAGAAACAAAAATTGTTTGTATCTGTATCTCTAATTGATTGGGTGTTAATGCTATATACCACCTGCAACTGTCTGACACAAGATATAGATACAGAAACTATGCACTCTTAGTTGTTCCCTATCTCACTTAGCATCTCTCTAGACCCGATTCCTTTCATGAACATGAAAATTGTAATGAACTAAAACAGGTCGAACCAAAGAACAAATTTTTCCTTCCAATCATTATAGAGAGCAAATAAATCTGTCAATAATGAACTAAAACCCAACAGCTAGATTTGTAGATCAATAGTAAATTAGTAATGCTGACAACAAACATGCCATACAAGTTATCTTACAAGTGCTAAAAGTGCCGAATTGATAACACATATACATGCACTGTAGTATAAATAAGTAATTCAAAATGATTTTATCATGGTTATGTGTTTTGTTTATTCGGCTTTGTAGAGAGTGTGAGCTGCAACCAGTTAATGCTTCTACCACCTGTAATTAGCAAATATTAGAAAAAAATCTATACCAAAATCAAAGGCAAATATGGGGAAGGGAAAGGTAAGCGAGGAGAGCCGGCTCACCATTTTTCTCGAGAGTCCCAGCCCCCACTCACCACGCCTGTGGAGAGCGCTCGCAGAGACCGGATTCACCACGGCAATCTCCTGGTGGACGGAGCACACAAGGATTATGTCTTACAAACATGTGTCATTGCTATTGATGCAGCATATTCCATCCATCCAACAGATTATGTCTTACCAAAGGATGCACAACCTGTGCAGTTATCATTGTACTAATATTTGCAATAAGCAAAACTATGTCATCCCTTAGATATCCTACATCCAGTTTTTTTTTTTGGAAAATATATCCTACATCCAGTTTGTGCACACATAAACACACCATGTAGCTTTTTTTTTTTTGCGAAGAACACCATTTAGCTAATTAGCTCTCATAGTAGTTATAAGTACAATTGCCAAACATGGGAAATGAAAGTAATAAACAATGTCGAAGTTTCTGCTCCATCTCCTTTCCCAACAACACATGGCGAGAACTCTTGATTGTGGATAACATGCCTGAATTCAATGAAAGAGGCATATACTATGGACAATTGTCACACCCGGTTCCAAGGACAAAACCAGATATACACTATATGTGAGTCTTAAAGGACAAATCTGACATATAGCTACAAATAGTATCAATTATAATGCTTTAAATATAACGTACACAATATGTAAAAGATCACCTAATGAGCAATCAGTGGAAGACGACTTCAAACTCCGGGTGTAGACTTCACTCATCTGGATCCAACTGACTGATTGATCACAAGCCTAAAACTTCTCCTGGGGTGGTGGTGGAGAATAGCAAGAGTGAGTTCATCGAACTCAACAAGTATAGCATAAGGTAGTATAAACCATACCCTCATGATCAATGTAACATAAATAATGTAAAGCATAAAACAGTAAATATGAGTATGTTAAAAAATAGATCATTATCTTAATGTAAATGTGTCAGGGCCGCTTGTGTCCTTGAGCAAGGCTAGTATACCAGTTTATTAAACTCTGCGCAGAGGTGTACACTTTCACTGTGAGCCATGATTTACCCTTTCGCCCGAGGCCCGTCGACCTCTTAGCTCACTACCAAGGAAATCCGGCAGGGTTCACTATAAAGCCTTTCAAAGGTTCATCTAACATGTTAGGGCCGCTAAGGTTTCTGCGCCTACGAATGTAGTATCCCCCCTTCTAGATGGCACACAACCACAGCCTATACACATATAGACAGGGGTCCAACTACACCCAACCCAGACACAACACTCTTGCGCAAAAAAGGGAACCGCTAACAAGCTAGAAAAGGTCCTCATACTGAGCTAAAACCAGACCATGTAGCCCTCACAGCTTACTGTAAATCCATAATAAATCACTTACGGATAAATCTTCAAGTTGTTAAAATGTCATTTTTATCGCTTGTTTGCTTAAACATTAATTAAGCCACATAGATCATAGCCATAGAAATAAAACTCAAACTATACTTGCCTTAAACTCTTGCTTTCCTAGTAATAGTCAACTCCTCGCAAAACCTTTGATCTTCTGCTCTTTCAGCCTCCAATTTCCAATTGTACTTGTCGATCCTCAGCTCCCGATCTTCAACACTCATGAACTGCTCTTCGTCTATTCGTAGCAAACAAGCAACACAAACAGATAAAACTAATAGCAAACATCAATCAAAAGAAACACTAAAGAAAGAGCGGTCTACACGGTAGAGCTCGTTACTACGATCACGAGAGCGTAAGGGTGACCAACAAAGGAGATATCGTTATGATGGCACAACTAACGAGGTTGGTCTAGGCTTTTCATATGTTGGCAAGGCGTTGATAGATCATTATTCTAACCCACAAATAAGTCACATTTTGAAAAGCCTGGAACATAAAAAATGTCACTACGATCGCGTAGCTCACGTCGATACGATTCCAAAAAGTATAAGTTTGCTAAAAACGGAGTTAAAACGTGAAAGTTATGACTAAAACAAGGTTAGGGCATAACCGTAAATAAACAGAATTATTTTTTATTCAAAAATAATTTAAAAACTGAAATAAAACTCGGTTTGGACCTAAAACATAAATACCGACGGCTTCAGGGTTTAAACCGTAAAAATAACAGTATGTTTTGAACTGAGGTGGACTAAATCGTAATTACAGAAAACACATGGACTTTTATGTAAAACAGCCAGGGCTGACCGGTTTGTTGACCAGATTGACCTTCGTCGCTTACGTGGCGCTGACGTGGCGTACACGTGGCTCCAGCAGGGTTGTCACGTCGGCAGACGACGTAGCCGGTTGACCTAGGGTTGACCGGTACGCGATGATCTAATCTGGACCGTCCAGATTGGATCGGGCGGCCAGGTCGGCCGGCGGGGTCGGGTCGCCGGAGCAGCGGCCGGAACGGCGGCGCGGCCAGAGAAACTCGCTGGAGGGCCGCCGGAGTTGATCAGAAGGGCGCTCCGGGTCTCGGCTGGTGAAGCGAAGGGTACAAGAGGGTCGATCGCGGCTCCAAGGACTCGGCCACGGCTGCTATGGCTGCAAGATATGGCTGGAGGCGGGTCGACTCGGCCGAGCACCATTAGCGCCGACGGCGAGCACGGCGGGGAGGCGCTGCGGGCCGCTAGGGTGCAATCCGGTCGTGCGGGAGGGATGCGCGCGTCCACGCGAACTCGATGCGCGGGTTGATGGCGGCGGATGGTGGCCGGAAACGCAGGGCGTCGCGGCGGCGGCGTACTATGGCGGCGCTACGGCGATGACTGCGCGCGGGCACACGAGACAGAGAGGGGGAACGGGAGGGGTACTGGCGTCTTCATCACCTTTGGGCGGAGCTCGTCGAGTGGGTCTTGTCGTCGAGGTCCCGCTGGTCGAGGAGATCGACGGCAGCGGCTCCAAGCTCGGCGCGGCGGCTAAGGCGGCGCCCTAGGGTTAGGGTTCGCGGGCTTATGAACCGAGATGGCGGCGGCTAGGGATGTGGTGCGCAGGGCGAAGCCCTTTTATAGGCCGCGGCCATCCTTGGGGTGCGCGCTCGGCGGATCGGGCGGCGGCAGGCGCTTCCGCGCGATGCGGAGCAGAGGGAGGCCGGAGGGCGCTGACCAGTGGGGCCGGCGTCCGGGGCCCGCGTGGCAGCGGCTGAGGCGCGGCGCTGCGCGGCGGTGCTGTGGTTGGCCTGTTGGGCCGAGGCCCTCTACGCGAGGTGTGAAGGAGGCAGCAGGCCATGGTGCTGAGCTGGGCTGCTGGCGCGCGCGGAGTGAGCAAGCGGGCTAAGCTGTTGCTGTTGGCGGCCTGCTGCGGCTGGGTGATGGGCTGGCCGAGCTGAGCTGCTTTGGGCCAAAGATGAGAGAGGAGAGAGGATGTCCCTTTTCTTTCTATTTTCAATTTGATTTTGAAATGTATTTTGAAATCCTTTTCACTTTTGGTCAAAACCAATCAACACGAAAATTATTATGCAACTGCATGAATGCACAATCATGTTGCTAACTCCTATGATAAATTTTAGTTTAATGAAAAATATTATTTTTCTAGGATTTCATGAGCACAAAAATTCATAATTAAATCAATTTTAGCCTATTTTCAAAAGTGCAAATTTTGGGGTGTGACAACAATGTTGTAAAGGCATATACTACCATGATTATGTACCAAAAGCTGTAGCGTCAATATATAGAAATGGATTTAGCAGTGTGATGGATTTAGCAGTGGATTTAGCGTGTTGACATGCAGCAGCAAATTTAGCCTTCCTCGAAGTGATAAGAGTTGGAACTTTGACATGCAGCATAAGTAAATTGGGAAGTGTTCTAAGAGAACAGGCACACATTTTTATCAAATGAAGCATTTGAGAGTAGGGTACTTAGCTTGCACACACATCCAATGTCAATCCTGCACCAAGAGAGTGTAATGTATTGTGTCTCCTACTAATCAGGTATTCACAAATAGCACAGTGGCAGTTGACGTAGGACTGAAATAGTGAAATAAGAAGGCAAAGAAAATCATTTGCTTTGTGGTTGCAGACTTGCAGTTCGTCGGCAGGGAAGCTAAAAGGGATGACTATTTCATCGATTCTGAGGCAACTGGATGATTGTCCATGTGCTCTGCAAATCCAATCTCTGTGTACAGAAAACAGAGGGTATGAACTGAAACAGAAGCTGTTCTATACTGAATCAGATTATCAGTAATCAGGTACTTAGTGCAAGCAAGATCAGACATTTGATATTAGCATTAGCTTAAATGAAAAAAATGCATCAATCCACCTACCATCATGAACATCGGTAAAGAGTAATAGTGCAGGTTGCTAACTTACGCTACATCTGTATCTTCTGACAGCAGGAGAGAAAGAGCAGTTTGAAAATTTGTTTCCATGGTTGACTGTACTCATTTTTAAAAAAAATTAACCCAAGTCCTCTTCTATGACATTGACATCCAACACAACCAATCGCAAACACTGAAATCTAACAAGATAAATTTGACCACAATCGAAATAGCACCGTAGGTGTTATTATTCATTAAATCGGTCTAAACGTGCTGTAGGAAACGGAGCTACTGATCTATGAAGTCCGACGCCATTTTAAACTCCATACTGTTCTCTGAAATCCAACAACTGCAGATATTTGTAAAGTTTCCGTGCTAAGGAATTGAAACTCTGAAAAGTAACTTACCCTGCATTCTGGTTTCTCTGGAGTACAGAGGAAGGTAGACAGGAACCCTGGGGAGGGAGGCAGCCGGGGTCGCCTGCTCTGGAGTCGCGGAACGCCGATGCCGAGTTGCGGAGAGGCTGGCGACGCCGAGTCGCGCCGAGCGCGCAGGGCTGCTGTTTCGCGGCGGGCGCCGATGCCGAGCTGCGGAGAGGCCGGCAACGCCCAGCCGCGCCGATCGACCACACGCCGAAGCGGCGGGATACGGCCAGCGCAGCCGCGCTGACAAACCGCAGCCTGGGAGAGGAAGATGGGACGTTGGCACGCGGGCAAGGCAACCATGAGGCCGGATGGAGATGTGGGCCTGCGCCGGCCAGAGCCGCTAGCAGGTTCGGCCGCCGAGTAGGGCAGGGGCAGGGGAGAGGCAAGCGGCCGTGGCGTGTTGGGTTATGATGATGGGTCACGAAGCTCCTGGAAGGACGCGCGCGACTGCAGGGTGTTGGCAGCAGGGCTCACGTGGCGACGGAGACCGAGGAGGGAGGCGACGGCGACGCTGGTGGCCGCGGCGCGCAGGTCGTTCACACGCGAGGCGACGGCCGCGGGACGGCGAGCGCCGTGACTGGAGGGTGTTGGCATGGCAGGCTCTCGCGCCGTGGTGTTCAGGTGTGCGGCGGCGGTGGTGTCGGCCGCGGCGCGCAGGACGCCCGCGCGCGAGGCGGCAGTCTCGGGCCGGCAATCGACGCGATGGCAGGGTGGTGTCAGAGCCGGACCGGGAGGCGATGGCGAGGCGGCGGAAGCCGCGGGGTGAGGCGACGATGGCGGTCTTTCATTTCTCGGCTGGAGAGGCTGAGGTAGGCGAGTGTTAATTTGTTTGGTGATACAGGAAGGTGGTGGATACAGGAACTGCTTGGAATAGTACTTGCCACGATGCCAGAAGAATATTTTTAGATCACGCCGGGGGCACAGTAGCGAAGAGAGTATATTTTTTTTTTAAAGTTACAATGATAGAAAAGAGGTGACACAATGTATATATAAATATATGAAATATACTTTATTCATTTCTTCTTTTTTCCAGATTACATATATACTCTACATATAAATATAAACTATTACAGTGTGTCGGATGGGTACATACGTGTTTATCGTCTATACCTATATATAAAACAGAGTATATACTCCCTTAAATACAATACAGCATGCTTGGTACGTCTATATATAAAATAAATAGACTATATAATAATTTAAAAATCCGTTGGGCGAAGCAGAAAATCAACGATCTGCCAAGCGTCGTGCATATTGGTGACGCCACAATTCTTATTCACTTTTTCATCAAGACCCTTATATTTACCACGCTCCACACCCCAACGTTTGTACCGGTCCCACAGGATGAGGAGCTTTGAGAGCGATCCCCAGTCAACAACACACTTTGCCTGCGTCCGAGTAATGAATGTCTGTTTGTTCCAGTTCTGGCCCGCGAATGTGTCGCGGATGACTCTGAACCTCATTGATTCACAAAACATCACAATACATCTAGCGAGGCCGTCCTTGAGTTGGGGTTCCTTCTCTGGCATAGAGTTGTACACAGCAAGACCCTTGGTGGCATCTGTCATGGATTGTCTCCCCAAAGGGACCTGGAAAAGGTTCGCGTGACCTCCAACTATATCTCCGTAGTTCTCTCCAATGGGTAGGTCTACGGCATCCGCGGGCAAACCTTTCCAGCCACCCTTAAATTTATGCCAATCACCAGAAGAATTGCTAAACCCAACCAGGTATAGATCATCTATAGTAATAGCGAGGATCACCTGGTCTTCCGTTGCTATCCCTTGAACGTGGAGGTAGATCCACGCGGGCGGCGCGTCATGGAAATTAAGACGCGGTGGCCCGAGCACAAATCTTCCACGCACGTCTTCGGGATGGTACCGTGGCATGCGCGAGTTCATCAGCACATTTTTCATCTTGACGTAGGCATCGTCGTGGGTTTCGGTCCTTAGGTCAAAGTAGATATAGTGGATTGGGGGACCTCGTGGAGCTGCTTGAGCCGATTGGTTGGGTGCACGTGCAAAGCAGCAGACCAGTAAAAGTACGAAG
The DNA here is from genome assembly GCA_023333625.1 of Bothriochloa decipiens. Lineage (NCBI taxonomy): Eukaryota > Viridiplantae > Streptophyta > Magnoliopsida > Poales > Poaceae > Bothriochloa > Bothriochloa decipiens. The sequence continues at coordinate 9,198,518 of CM041644.1, forward strand.
AAAACCATGTGGCGTGGCATGGTCACAGGTACTCCTATAGCTAGGTGTGTGCGACGTGTGCTCGGCCCCGGCCGGCGATGAGTAATGGCAGGCAGGCAGAGCAGAGCATGAACAGCAGGTTTGCATTGAATAATTCCTTTGCCACTTCTGAGATATTATATACTGCGCGCAGGCTGCACAACAGGTTGCCGATCGACACACCATATGCATGATCGAGCACGACGCATATATGCCGGCGCCCGGCCGGGCTGCACGCATATGGGGTGCATGATCCATGAATATCGACCACCTCCACGTACAAGATCGATCATCTCATCTGAATCGTTTCTAAACAGAACTCAAAAAGAAAAAAAAAGTATTACAGGCACGTATCACGTAACGTCTTTCTTTCTGCGGTGGAGGGAGTATATTCGTGTTGGATAGTTTCTACATAATGATCTTTTGTTCAATGATATATCTTTTCTCTTTCTCATCCGCCTATCACATCCCTTCGTATCTAAGTTCTATGTAGACATGGTTACCGTTGCGAAATCATTTAATTGTCTCTTGTAATTGCAATGCCACGTCGTCTTTTTACTCAGTTGATATCTTAATTAAGAGCTAAATGCATCAGTGGCCCCTAAATTTACAAGGGTGTGTCAATTAGGTCCACAAACTTAAAAAATACAATGCCGCAGACCCATGCCATGTTTGACTAACATGGCATGATTTTTTTTCATTTAACCCCTTACATTTATTTTTCCAATAGAAATAAACTTCTCTCATGGCACCAGCGCTGCAGCAATCTCCATCGTGTTCTAGTAGACTCAGGCCTCTACGCCACGCAACAATATGAAGCACCTGACGTGTGCTCATAGGATGACGCCATCTGCTGCAACAGCCTGTGTGTGCTCAACCAGTTCGTCGTCACGCGCGTTGACCGCATCGCCGCCTGCGTCAAGGCCACCGCCGCTTCCCGGCCATTGCCTTCCCGTGGGCCGCCAAGCTCCCAGCCGTCTGCGATTTCTCCATCAGTCTTCACGCCCAAAAACTGATGCTTGTTTTGTGCCACCATCTGTCCGTGCAGATCATCATGTTTTCTGCCCTGTTCTCCTATCCAAGGCTGCTGCACTCTTCCTCCTGGCCTTGGACTGCAGCCGCCCACCCTCGAGGCCGCCTTGCCCCAAGCCGGCGTGCCCTGGAGCCAGCCCTGAAGCAGCCCCGTCCCCGCGCGATCTCGTCCGCGACCGACGCGTCGTTCGCTCGATGTGCCGCGCATGGGATACCCGCGGCCGATGCGAGATGCAGCTAAGGTCTGTTTTATAATGAGAAAAAGAATGTGAGGGCTTAAACAAAATGCAGTCGTGCCACGCCAGCATTTCACATTAGCAAAACATGTCTACTTGTCTTGCGTGGGCCTGTGGTGCACCACTTGATAAGTTGAGGTACTCAAAAGTGTATTTTTCAAGTTTCGTAGGCCTAATTGACACACCCTTGCAAGTTCAGTGACGGTGGTGCATTTAATTCCTTAATTAATGAAAATAAAAGCCATGTGATTTCTGCGTCGGAGCGTGGTGTTTTATCTCGCTTAGGCTCCATAAAATTTCTAGATCCACCACATGTGTATGGAGAGGCTGACAGATAGGGCCAGGATTTCAGGCTTAGCTGCAGCAGTGGATAAAACGGGATCGGTCATCCAGAGAAGGGATCGGAGAATATCAAAACCCAAATTACCACTACTGTTCTTCTTCCCCAACTACCTCCTTCCCCTGTACCCGGTTCCTCTTCTGCTTGATTCCTTACTTCTAGATCTCCCTCTCCCTGAGATCCTGATACTTGATTCGTGCTATCTGTTAGTGAATCTAGTCAGAGTTGCTATCATCGAACCGGCTCCATGCATATAGGATGCATGACCCATGAATATCGGCCGCCTCCACAACCACAACAGATTTATCGTCTCATCTGAATCGCATATATTCCGGCGGACCGGCTGCATGCATATCGGATGTATGATCCATCAATATCGGCCTCCTCCACAACAGATCGATCTCACTCTGAATCTGAATGCTGGTGGGATCATGCATATCGGATGACCCTAGCCAGCCAGCTAGTTGCCAAGCAACCAACGACTGCGCATCGATCAGATCAGATCGATCTGTTGCCGCACCGCCCGGCTGCATATACGCACTCGCATCATCCCTAGCCGCATATGCTAGACGCATCTTCATTCTCCAGCCGGCCATACCTAGCAGCCGTCCCTCTAGCTCTGGGATCGATCCATGGAGCAGTTATCTGACGACATGCTCGCCGACGTCCTGGGCCGCCTCCCGCCCAGCAGCCTAGCGGCGTCACGCTGCGTCCGCAAGGACTGGTGCTCCATCATCGACGCCCGGCGCCTCCTGCGCACCCACCTCCTCCCTCTCCGTCTCGAAGCCGTCTACTGCATCAGCCTCGACCTCATACGGCGGCTGACCTATTTCTTCGCACGCCCTTCGGCAGCGCGTCGAATCCCTGGCGGCCCCCTCGACTTCTTGGAAGATTACCCCAGTCTGGCAGTTGAGGATCACTGCAATGGTCTGCTCTTTGTGGGTGACATGGTGGTCAACCCTGCCACACGGCAATGGGCCACCGTGCCAGAACCACCCATTGATGACGATATCCTTGGGCGGCTCTCCGTCGCAATGGATCAGGACAAGAACGCCGACTTCTTGGCCTCACGCTTTTACCTTGTCTACGATCCCATGGCAGAGTCTCCGCACCACTTTGAGGTATTTTTTATCCCCTTTCTCCTTGGCCCTGATCTACGCAACATCAGCATCAACCTTGCTGGGCAAGAATGGCCGCCATCGACACTGAGAACCCACGTCTTCTCTTCGAGGAGATGGAGGTGGGAGGTGAGGTCCTGGATCCGTCAAGGGGAGCCCGCCGGGACCGTGGCCGATATGCTGCTGCAATCATGCTGGGAGTACAAGGCTGTCTATTTCCGGGGAGCACTCTATGTGCATTGTCAGGACGATTCTGTCATGAGGTACTATAAGTAGCTACGCATCGTTTCATCTATTATTGTTATTATATATACGACTACATGCTATATATATGATTTATTTGCTCAATCTAGTGTCAATTAAGCACACATACATATATAAATATATATATTCATGCTTTTATGTAATTAACTAATTGCAGGATGTCCTTGTCTAATGACAATAAATACCAAATGGTGAGATCTCCAGCAACACAGAGCAAACTTGGTGCTGAGCAGGCTACATTTTACTTGGAAAAATCAGAAAAAGGGGTGTACTCTGTCTTACTTTATCGGGTTGACCGTAATAGCAGCCCCAACTTTCAAGTCTGGTTGCTTAAGGAGCAGGCTGTCAATGATGGAAATCACACTATTCACATGGAGTGGGTGTTGAAGACTGACATCAGCCTTGAACCACTGCTGGCAAAACCTCCCTCTCTTCACGGTTGTGCTGATAATGAATGGATGGTAATCCTTGATTATGAGAAGGAACTACAAGCACCACCTGCTGCTGCTGTTGCACATGACAACAATGATGAGTGTGTTGCTGACGATGAATGGGACTTTGACAATGCTGGTGCGGTTGTCCTTGAAGCCAACAAAAATAATAAGGCCGCACAAGTGAACACATGGCCTGCTGATTTTCTTGGCTTTCATCCCTATAAAGAGATCGTCTTCTTTTCCTTATCAATAGGGACAATATCTTATAATTTGAATACCTCAAAGGTTCAACGGTTGGGCGACGACGTAAACATACCGGTGGGCATAAGAACATGTTTCCCATACACACCATGCTGGCTGACCATGGGGGAATTATTTGAAAACAATTAATATAAGTGGATTGCTTATATCAATTGATATAGATTTGCTTCTATATTTTATAAGTGGCTTGCTTCACATATCTCATTTCAAATATATTTAGACTCTGCTTGTTTGTTTTTGGAGCTACTGGATATGGGATAGATGTTGATCCCCTGCCACTTTCTTATAATAAGTATATGTAATAATAATCAGGGTGCCCATACATCTTCAACTTTGTTCGTCAAAAGTATTTTTCGTCATGCATATTTTGCTTTCATTTTGTGGCGATATATCTTTGAATCACTGCCTGCGTCTCGCACAAATTAAAGTTAAAGGCCCACTATATATGTAGCCATGAGCTGAAACGGTGTAGTACACATTATTTTACTTGCTATAGTTGAACGAACATTACACTAAAAATAATTAGTTTGTTTCAATTGATTTGGAAATAACACATAGTACAAAATAAACATTGTTATTTAGAAGGAAAAAAAAACAACGCTGTCCATATTTGTTGTACATCATCACTTCAGCTAGAAGGACAATAAACAACATACTTCTTCATAAAAATTACAAATGAAAATAACACAAGCTGCGTGCGGTCCCCAAAAATCTCAAGTAGCAGGTCCTGAAACAAGAAAGAACTAAACCAACGTCTAAGAGGAAGCACTTGTCAAAAAACAAAATCGTCTAAGAGGAAGCGGAGACGAAAGTTTCTACTTAGCTAATCTCCTATTGACATCCTTCTTGATGCCGCGCAAAATTTGAATAAAATAATGCATCAGCATATATACACTCGTACTCACAGGATAGATAGTCTTCTTTTCCTAGATTGCTTGCCTATTGATTGTGCTACAGAGAACACTAGTTCTAGTTGGTTGCTAGATGCCAATAGATTTGCCCTGGCAGAGGTATGTTTTGTTTTGAAAGAGGAGGGGAAGTGAGATGATTTAGCTATTGCCTAGAGTATACGCAGCTGGCTCCTCTAGCATAGCATATGGATATCATGTGATCCTCCCACCCAAAACCTAATCCAATCCATGAGAAGTATTTTTTTTTCTCGAATATTCACGAGCGTACGTATCTTTGTATTAGAAGAAAGAAGTTTACGTACATGATCGAGAAGTATCGACGACGTATGGGTTGGGTAGATACTACGGTTCCAACCCATAACACCCATGTGTCCAGAACTTGAGCATGACCGTGTGATGTGATGGCTGCGTCCTCCGGCAAATTCAGGCGCCGAGCCGCAGGAAGCCGTCCCCGGTGCAGTTGATCGAGCCAGCGATGCCCCTGCACTCGGAAGAAGCTCCCAGTCCTACGGCGACGTCGGCGTGAATTGAAGCCGACCCGTGCATGCAGGCGCACACCGGCGAGCCGTTGCTGGTGTCGCAGACGCCGAAGGCGCCGCAGTGCGTTCGACTCGTTCAACACGAACCCGAACACGAACACGAACCGTGACACAATGCCGCCGTCAATTCCGACCAACTGCACAGCACATTTCGTTGCTGTTGGCGACAACCTCTGTCACGCCACCACACCAGGGGAGGCGGGGAGGCTGGATCAGGCCGGTTGGCCCAGAAAGAGAGGGAGGGGGATGAGAGGCCCTTTTCCTTTTTTCTTTTTTTAACCCAAAATAAATCGAACAGTTAATTTTAAAACATTTCATAGTTCTTGAAATAAATCTTTGCACTTGTTTTCAATTAAACTTATATTTTATATATTTTATAAATAGGCCAAAACCAATTTGCATCTAAACCGTATTTTAAATTAATTCTTTTTCACTCAATGATATAACTGCAAATGCATGAACGCAAGAAACAAATAAAATTAAATTATAAAAACTATTTTAAAACACATTTTGCACACTTTAAATACTAAAAGCCTATCTTAGAAAATTTTAGTAAATTCATATACTCATATGTTTTACTTGGTGCATCTATTCACAACCCAAAACCAAGATTTTGGGGTGTGACATCATAGCAGCTTTTGGCCTCGAGAGCTAAGAATGGAAGGTGAGGCGATCAATGGCCCCCTCATTGGGGCACGAGGAGTGGGAGATATGGTCCATTGCTCTTTGTCGAGCTCAAGGGAACCTTAGCTTTGCTCAAAATGTTTGTGTGAACAACTAAGCATATATACGAGCAAATGGCTCTTAATTGATCCTAACAAGAGTGTCTGGATCAAGGAGTATATGATACCCGTGGGAATATGACCCCTATATACCCTCATGGTTATACTTGGGCCGCACATTTGAAGGTGATCCAGCCCAAGATGAAGACGTGCGGCACACGACGTGCACCGCACAGATTAGTAATAGTACCAAATAGGCTATTCTACTTGTAACTCTGTCCCTTCGGCATATATAAGGAGGGGCAGAGGTCCTTAGACAGACCAGGTCATCCGATCTACCAGATCATCACGATCTCATACCTAGTCAATGTAATATACAAAGCACAGGACGTAAGGTTTTACGCCACGCTGGCGGCCTGAACCTGTATAAATCTTGTGTCTTGTGTCTCTGTAACCATCCGGTTCCCAATCACGTGCGCCCCTTCCGATCACTCTACCATCTTAGGTCTACCCCTAGATGGACCGCTGATGATATCTCATCGACAATACCAATGTCCAAGGATTAGATTACAACTACTTAGCCATTGGGTGTCTTGGTGGATGGCAGAATATTATTGTGGTACGTCGAGCGTGCTTGACAACAAAGAAACAAGGAAATATAACTTTAGCTTTCGTCGGCATCGAGAAGTTGTTCTATTTTATGACCCTAGCACAAAGGCGTTTACAGTAGATGACACATTCTGAGTAGAGGCACCTCCCCCAAGCCGCCGGGCCGCTCCCCACGTGAGCGACTCGGGCGACGGCCGAACCCTAGCAACCGCGCCCGTCTTCTCCTCTACCACCGCGCCGCCACCGGAGTGGGTCGTCGGCAAGGCCAGCATAGCCTGCTGTGATGGCGGCGGCGGGGCTCCTTCACGTTTGGAGGCATGCAGTGGCGTGGGCGGCGGAGTGGCAGATTGTGGCATCGTGCGAGCAACGGGGTGCTCGGCGAGGACGCCTGCTACTGCCGTGGCATCGCCGGCCGGAGCCCTCCCGATGCAAGGTGGAGGCGGTGGCTGGAGACGGCGGGGGTTTCCCCTTCCTCCATGGCGTGGCACGGCAGTGGCGGGGGTCGAGGCGTCCTCAGCATCTGGGAGGCCAGATCTGGCGCCCAGGTGGCTGGATGGTGTCTAGGCTGGCGTCTGCAGCAGTGTTCACGGCGTCGGTGGGCTGCGTGGCTTGATCTACGGCGGCTGGATCTGATGGAGGAGGAGGTGGAGGTGCGGGCGGAGGGACAGCGGTGGAGGAGTCCCGACGACCGAAGGTGTGAAACCGGTTCTGAGGCTTCGAGGCGTGGGTGGCTGCGCGGATAACGGCCGTCAGGCGCCGCTGCCGACGATGGCCGTATCTGGGCTTCATGCTATGGTTCCAGGCTGCCTGTCGGTTCTAGGACTCTGAGCGCTGCTGCGCACGATGCCACGGATGATGGTGGTGCACCTCCCAAGAACTCCTTTGTGCAGGATTTGGCGGCAGTATTCCTCGCTGGTCATGGGCGTAACGGCATGGATTTTGGTAGGACAGTGGCTGTGTTTAGGCGGCGGTGACGCCTGTGGGCGCCACTTCCTCGCTGGAGGCGTCGTCACTTCTCTCCAGCACACGGCGCCTTGGAGATCTTTCGGGGTGAAAATCCAGTACCGGTATTATAGTCAGGCGACCATGGCATCTTCGCATGTCATGTTCTTGTTAGAGGCGTCGTTTTTGAAAGATCACTCCTTGGGTTGTTAGTGCTGGTGCCGGCTTAGTTATCCCCCTTGATTCTTGTGTTGTTGCCGTTCATTTGGTGGTGTATTCTCGTTTTGTAGCTGGAATGCCGCGGATGATCTTTTCTTTGTTTTTCTTGCTTATGGCCTCATCTCTGTAATAATTGGCCTGATTATATCCATTGGTAGATGAAGCCGGGTATGAAATACTATCCTTTATCTAAAAAAAGGCGTTTACAGACTTTATAAAGATGGCAGAGGAGTTTAGAACTTTAGATATACGTTGGTCTTCTACACTTGGGAGCTTCCTATCTTGAACAAAAATAATTGTCGCAAGAAATCGAAATGTATGATTAGAGCACCTGAGTAGCACCCAGCTGACCTAGGTTCGACTCTCCGTGGGAGCGAATTTAAACAGGTCTGCATTATTAAAAAATCAAAAACATAGGCATGGGATTCCTATGCTGACTTCGGTCAAAAAAAAAAAGAAATCAAAATGTATATATTTGTCCCATAGATGCTAATGTCGAAGTTCAGTTAAAAGTACTCTGATGTTGTTTAGGTTTCATCACAGTGACAAGTTGCATGTAGGCACCGTACTAATGCTAATTATTGCAGACGAGGTAGACTTTGTGTGTGTGTGCAATGAAATAATTTAGTGTGTATCAAGTCTGATGATATAGAACTAACGAGTGATAAAGGTAAAAACTTTGGCTCAAATACTCTGATTTATTGCAACTTTTCCATTGCGGTCACAGGTTTTGAAAACGAAACTCGCCAGCGCTATTTTTTGCTCATGTTTTGTGTTTTCACTTGGAGTTCCTACTTATTGTTGAAAAAACTTGTGTTATTTATATGTGCATGTGGACTAAAATAAAATGGACTTGTGTGTTATTTGGAGAGAATAACCAGCTATAGTGAACGGGATGGGCGGCGCTTAAAAGATAACCGTTCCTACCAGGAAGGCTCTGGTCAAATGTTGAATGCTTAAAATGAGCTATTTTCACCTGTGTGCTACTAATTGTGATGCTACCATGAAAGAAGAGATGAAGCAAGCTACTGACATTGCCACATTGGCACAAATACCGGGCCTTGTTTAGTTCGTCGAATTGGTGCTGGAATTCCTGTAGCGAAATTTCTGTAGTATTTCGTTTGTATTTGGTAAAAATTGTCCAAACTTTGACTAATTAGGCTTAAAATATTCGTCTCGTAAAGTACAATAAGACTGTGTAATTAGTTTTTGATTTCATCTATATTTAGTACTCTATGCATGTGCCGATATTTTGATGTGACGGGAAATAGAAATTATGAATTTGGTGGCCAAATTTGATGAACTCAATAAGGCTGTGTGAAACTCAAAACTATATTATCTTGCCATTTACGCTGCTGCTACGACGACAGTAGGACGGGCAGGGGCGGTCAGTCGTCGCTCATGAAGGCTTCAACTGTTGGCTCTCTCTGAAAAAGCCTTTCCTTTGCAAGCGCATTCATGGCCCCTTGGATCTACCGCTACCGCACTTTACTACAAGGGCTACACATTGTTGTTCCTGGTACTCCTAATTGTTGTTACCACCAAGAAAGCAACCTGCAACCCCTGCAGCGAAGGTGGCCCAAGGTTTTTAGGCTTGAGTATTTGCATGTAATGAAGGCATTGCATATTTGCATGTCCATGAGCTAGAGCTACAATTGCACGCTATGCTGCATGAGATGGTCGATGGATGCGCAGAAGAGCCGATCAAGCGAGGGGGGGGGGGGGGGGGGGGTGTGTAGCATCAGCAGCAAAACAGGTTGCACACAAATAGCAGCAGCCAGCTCTGCAGGACGACGGGGTGGGTGGTGGTGGTGGAGGGGTAAATGAATGAACGAACGAACGAATTGAGGGAGGAGGCCGGAGCGGTAGTTACTCCACGCGGTGTGACTCGTGCTGGTGGACGGTGGATGGATGGACCTCGCTGTGCTGTACTGACGCCGGCCAAAGCTGGCGAGCCAGAGAGAGCATCTCTTTGCTGCAGCGTGCCGTGTTGCCCTCTCCAAGCTGCCATGTCCGAGGCTCTCCTCTCCTCTCCTCTCCTCTCCTCGAGACTGCATGCCACGCGACCGTTGTGTTGGATTGGATCAATCCATAGACGATTGGAGCGGGACCTAGAAAAATCCCCTTTCGATCCTGCAATATTGTGATGTGGATACCGACCTGTGCAATCGTACTGCTGTGTGTGCATGGGGTGATGCTGGGGACTCCAGTAAATTGTACTCCAGCTAGATCGGCAGATCGCTGAGGTGATGTGTAGTGCCTCTGCCTGCAATTAGTTCAGATTATTCCCAGTCACCAGTGAGATTTACTAGCTGATCGAGTTTATCAGCAGGCATTCGCTGCTAATTAACTAGAGGCTCATTTGCCTCACCGACCGTAGGAGATGCAAGCTTTTATTAGCATCGCTTTGTGCGCTCTTCCTTGCATGTGGATGGAACCCTAAACCAGTCGCACTCGCACATACACAGTACGTGTGGCACTCCTTCAGTAATTAATATGGAGAGTAATCTTTGTGATATATATAACCTTAATTTTAAGAAGAAAAAAAAACGTTAGTTAGTCACTTAGATTCGACGATGCTTTGAGATACTTATATCCTCTGCCTCTCACTAGAACTGCATGGATGCGTTCCGGTGTTATATGGAGACGACACGCACCACAAAAGAAGCTTGTAGCATGGACCGGTCCCGGCCATCCACGCTACTGCTAATGCGCTAGCAAGCACCAATATACAATTACTGTTCAAACCAGAGCTGGCCGGGCCGACCAGCTCGCCAGCGAGAACAAATGCCCCGAGACAACATTGCCCACCTTCAACTATGAGCTAGCTATCCGGGACCGTTGCAGGGACAAGAACTCAACAGCCTTTCATTCATTTCTCTCAAAAACAGCCTTTCATTCATTGCCACATCTATGCCTACAAGGGTACACGTACGTACGATTTGATGCGTGGCATGCCATGGCAAGCCCCCAAGTCAAGAGCAGATCATGGACTCATGGTTCATGGCCCCCTGTTTATTAAAGCCTTCAGCAGATGCTCAGGATCAATGATTGTTCAAAGGATGCCTTGGTGCCATGATGGGCTCCAGCAAGGCTGCGGGCCGGGGCTGTTTGGTTTTCTTTCTCATCATCACTGTTTTCTAAGCAAGGATATAGATCAAAGTGATTGTTTGGGTACTAATTAAGCAAAGCCTTGTTGAGATCTGCGTGAGTAAACTTTTACCATACTTTCATGAGAGCGCCAAAATGGCTCTCCTAGGTCCTGGCATGGCAAGCTTCTTGTTGCTTGTGCCAGAGGAACACGAGGCAAGGAAAACCTCTTCAGTCTGGAAACCGAGCAGGCCGTCTCCTTGTTTAGCTCTTTTCAGGGTCGTCATGACATTTGGACGATATCGTTGTAGCGTAGCTTACGCAAATTTTCAGCCTCATGGCTTCTCTAGCTCGAGAGACGACTATGTGCAACGGTGTTCGAAGCACTCTCTTAATACTGCAGAAACAAGATGTGGCTTCCCACAGCGGCTGGTGCCACGTAGGACACGGATGCAACCTTTGAGGACTCGCGTGGCGTGGACAAGTGGAAATCCACAAAGACCTCCTACTAGTGGCGGTTCGTTGTGATCATCCACGACGTGGCAGATCCGGGTTTTGGGGTGTGGGGGTTGTAAGGTGAAGGCCTTAGGATGCCTTTGCCTTTGACCGGCACTAGTGACGCTTTTAGGGCATGTTTGGTTTGTGTCAGAACATACCATGTCACAATTTAGCCATGCCATAGTTTTTCTAGCAGTTGTTTCGTTCGCTGCTACGTTTGTGGCATGCCATACTTTCAATTGGCACCTTGTACCACACGTCGTAGGCTCATTTTCTCACCAAACTTTACCACAAGTGTGACTTCGATTTTGTTCGCCAACCTTTATCTGGCAGCCACAGTTTGCCAATGTTTTGGAGTGGCACATTGTGGTCATCAACTAAGTAGGATCTTAGTGCCACAATAGTGCCTCTGTTGCCATCTACTCCCTCTGTCCCCAAATAAAAGACATCGGAGAGCAGTTTCTGAGTGTCTGCATTCATACCTAGTGCTCAGCATCTGGATGTCTGGTTGTCTTTATTCAAAGAATCTCAACTGCATGTTTGGAAGCTAGAACGACAAGAACAATGGGACAGAGGGAGTACAAGTTTAAGATTGAAAAACCATGGTTCTCTGTGTTGATAACATTTGTGGACATCATTTTTCTCTTTAGAGGTATCGTTGCCAAAAACCATACAATCCCTTCTAGTTTTGCATCTCTTGTTCTTTTTTGGGCACGTAGAGTGGTGTTTGATGACCGATGTTACTAAGGATCACTATACGATGATAGCTATGTTATTATGATTTTTTCCCTCCTTCGTGAGGATTTTCTGTTTTCCTTTTTATTATAATTTTTTCTCTATTATTTATTAATATATGTTCAGCATGCTCCTGTTGTTTCCTCCTTGAAGAAAATAAAAAGAATTGCATAGAGAGGCTTAACATCCCGTATCAACCAGTTTTATTAACATAATCGGCTAAAGCTCAAGTAACACTTAACTTGAAGCCTAATATTAGGAATATCTTGAGCCATACTCCGTATGTAACTTTATTATGATTTTAGAATAGTTATTACTAACTGACGCATATGTAACTTTAAATTATAAGTTGCATTGACCTTTTTTATATCATTTTTACTATATATATCTAGATATAGCGTATCCAGATACATAATTGATGTAAAAATGAATGACTTGTAATCCGTACGGAGTGTGTATATAACTATTCTTTGGTAGCTATATTTATATTTTTATTTATTGATTTCCTTGAAGTCCGTGTATAAGCTACCGGTACGAGAATGTTTTGTTGGATGGAAAAAAAAAGTCATGTGCCTCTGGTCACAAAATACTTTTCTTTTTGCAATTGTAATTGTTTCCAAGTTTATCCGGTAGCTATAGGTGATAAGTTGTGTGCTGTATCATAAAGGCTTGTCACTTGTACGATCGCGCACGAGTATACCAGGAACTTTTACCTTTTAATGAAAAAGGGTAAACGATTCGATCGTCAAAAATATTTATATGCTTACATGTCTTCTCAGAGCCACAAGAGATCTTCAACTCTGCACAAGCATGTTGTAAAAGAAGAAGAAAAAACTCTAAACGAACCGTAGCCAAACGACGTGCCCATTTGTTTCTTTTTTTTTTCCCGTGGCTCGCAACAGGGTGTGCATCCACGTCAGCGTCAAATAACAGCACCAAAAAAACAGAGGCTCCAATCGCGACTGAGAGACGGTGAGACCGGAGGAGATGGACTCGAAGCTTGAACAGAGCAGTGCATCAGCAGCTCCGGAGAGGCAAGCTCGCACCGTCGGATAACTCGTATCATCGAGATTCTCCCCTTCGTATCCAATTTTTCCACGCTCATCTAAACGTAATCTTAACCTCTATACTAAGAGCTCCTTTGGTATGGCTCTGGCTTCTCCAACAACAGCTCCCTGAGCTGCTTCTCCTAGAAAGCAGCTTCTCTGGAGGTTGTAGAAGCTGTTTTAAAACCTGTTTGGTGAAACAGTTTCTCCTGTTTTCATTTGAATAATGCAGGGATCAAATGACCACGGTACCCTTTTCCATACCTGTTGTATATTCCACTGCACGTTATTTTTGGGTTGGATACTATATTCTTTTCCGATCAATTTAAATTAGGCAATCTATAATAATAGTAGTAATAATAATAAACTACTATTATTACTATTAAAAAGTGATTTCAATAAACTCGAAAATATAAAATATGGAGGACAAAATATAAAGTCTGTTTATATCAAAGCTAGTCATACATCCAATCAAACAGGATCATGCTGACCTAGAAAGAAATATGGCCCTAGCAGTGTCATCACGAAATTTGTCCATGCTCCTGTCGCTGGAATGTGGTGTTGAGCTATCCGACGCATTCCTGGGAGGATTATTCCTGGCATACCTCTTAGGTATTGTAGGAATATAATCAGGATTGCGGTCACACTTATGAAAATCCCGATCTAGTGCATGATTCTCACGGATAAAATTATGGAGGCACATGATAGCTGCAACAATCATCATTTGCTTCTCCATAGGATAACTCAGCATCTTGAGAAGAATTCTCCACTTATTTTTCCACACACTGAAACTACGCTCGACCACATTTCGAAGACTTGAGTGCAAGTGGTTGAAATGTTCTTGCTCACCGCGTGGTGCAGGACCTCTCCTCCAGTCAGGAACATGGTATCTCTCACCCTTGTATGGTGACAAATAGCCTGGGCGATTCGGATAGCCAGCATCAACCACGTAATATTTGCCTGCATAAATATGCAATGTAATATATGTAACAGAAATTTGGTCCACATTGGAAAGAAGAAAAGTGTCATGATCATACCTTCAGGAGGGTGCGGGAATGTGGCACGATCATGCTTCAAAGCATTGAAGAGTACACTGGTGTCATGCATTGAGCCAGGCTGTCCAATTGAAGCATATGTGAATCGCATGTCAAAGTCTACAACTGCCAAAACATTTTGAGTTGGCTTCCTGTATCTACCAATGTACCTAATAAGATCATCTTGTGCTGGAATGGCAAGTATATGTGTTCCATCCAAAGCACCAATACAATCTTTGAAATGAGGCATCATCCTTCTGTCATTTGTAATTCTTCTGTGTGTACTTGGAAAATTAGGATCAATTGGCCGAATGTAATCCTCACACATTGCCACCAAACAATGCAATACCTCATCAAATTTGCAGCTTATAGTCTCCCCAGAACGCTTGAAAACACAGTGTAAAGCACTATTGGACCACCCATGACCACAAGTCACAAGAAAAATTGCAAGAGATTCCATTGAGTTCATATTAATAGATGATTCGAGACCATAATCACTCACTAAAAGATCATGCAGGCTGTGAAATAATTGTAACACCTCTGGTGTTATATTAACTAAAACATGCCATGTCATCATATGCACTGCAAAGCATTCATGTTTAAGTCAATCTTAATGTGCATTAACTAAAACAAGTTTACATTTCATAGGTTGATTGTGTTTCTGGAATGTTTTGTCACATGAAATAATAAAACCCTATTTTTGAATGTCATCGCAAATGCTTAGTTTATATTCTATGTACTTGAGGTGTAAACCGTGTTTACACTAGTGTCAAGCATAGTGTATAAGTCTAAGTCCAACCCTAAAAATGATTTTCATATTTGAAGTTGAATTTGGATTCCAAAGCTTACTTCCACGGGAAATTCAAATTTAAATTCAAATTGGAAATGCTATAAAATATTTTTCAAAAGTCAACTTGGTCAACCAAGGGTGTCATTGGGTCAATGACCTAAAAATGTCCTTGGATGATGTTTGTGATCACTATTAACCAACCAATTAAGTTAGAAACCAAATCGAGTTTGAATTCTATTCTAAAAACCCTTTATTCCCAAAACCTAGTTTTACCCCCTTTTCTCTAATTCAAAATCCATAAAGAATTTGGAGATACTCTAAAAATATAGTTTGTAGATGTTGACAAGAGCTATAAAGTTGGTATATAAAGTTTTCAAGTTTCCAAAAGAAATTTCAAATGAATTTGAAAATACAGTTTTCTAGCATTTGTCCCCTTTTGATTTTAAAACCATAATTCAAAAATTATGCATAATTTTGAAAAATTTTGTACATGAAAAAGGTTGGTTTGGAAAGTTAAACATTTCATAGTTTTGAAATTTTTTAAGTTTTATTGAAAAATCAAAAGTAATTTTAAATGTTTGTTTCTAGGGTTTTATCCCCTTTTTGAATTTGAATTCAAACTTAAAAATCTAGATAGAATTTGAGGATGCCAGTTAAAGGAAAAGTGTAGCTCTTGAAAAGTTATGCAAATGATATTTTTGGAGATTTTCAAGTTCTTATATAAATTTTGGAGTAATTTGTATTTTGAAATGAATGGCAATTCTATAATTTCTGCGAACAGTACCGAAACCTATCGTCGGCCGCCATCGCCGGCTTCTCAATGCGCGCCGCTGTCCACCGCCGCACTTGCTCGACCGCCAGCGCGCTCCTGGACGCGCGAAACTTCATCTTCATCGTGTCGCCCGTCCAGACGTCGTCTCCGACCTATAAATAGGCCCGCCGTGGCCGAGTTCTTCTTCTTCTGCTTTCCGCCGCCGTCGCCGACGACCTCGCTCCGCCGTTCGAATTCGCCACCGACGCTTCACCTCTGTCCGATTGCTCTTGCCAATAGCTCTGCCACATCCTCATGGTCATTTTGAGCTAGTTCTTGCTTACTCTCCTCGCCCGAGCTGCCCGCACGCCGTCGTCTTCTCCACGGTCGGTCGCCGAGCCGCCGCGAGTGTTTTCGCCGTCGACCGTCGTCGAGGTTGAATATATATTACCTTTAAACTCGCTACCATGCTCTCCATGCTATCCTGCATCTTATACGCACCTTGGCTGGCTTAATGGTCCACAGGAACGCCGGTGACGCCGACCTTGCCATCGGAGCGCCGTCGCCGCCATCACCGCCGCCAATTGCAGCTCGATTCCAGCGCTCTGAGCCTCCATTAACGTGCGCACCAGTGCCGTGGTGAGCTCCTGCATCTGTCTGTGCCATCAATTTTGTCTTTGCCGTGTCGTAGCCGCCGGTCACCGTGGCTCGCCGCCGGCACGGCCATGCCGCTCCGCCGCGCGCGTTGCCGCTTTGGCTAGGGACCAGGGGACGGTGTCATTTAGTTGCCAAATACATTCGCCTGAGTGCCCTGCGTACGCCCGTATGCTCGCCGTCGCCGAAAACCGCTCCGGTGAGCTCCGCCGCGCCGCCATGGTCGCCGGCGTGGGTGCCGCCGCCGCTCCGCCGCGTCGTTAGCTACCTTGTTCGACTCCCCGTGCCAAGCTGAGTCCAGTGGTCCAAGTCCGGTCGCAGAAGACCTCGCCGACAGCGAGTAATCGCCGGTCAACCGTCGACGGGCCGTCGGTCAGCGCGGGAGTACTGTGCCGATTTTTTTTATTTTTAGAAAATGATTTAAATGCTATTTTCTTTGAAAAATTATAGTAATTCATATATAGCTCCAAAACTTTTGAAAATTTTTGTGAGTGTTCTTTATGATGTCATCTACTTAGGAAAAATATGAAATGCCAAATTTGAGTACATTTTGCATATGCTAAAATTAGCCCTTTTAATTAAAAATAGACCTTCAATGATTTTTAATAAATAAAATAATTGGCTTTTAATTCTAAAATTTATTTTGCCATCTAATTAGGCAAAGAGCTTTCTAAAATAAAAAATTGGGCTTAATTTGATAACTTTAATTTTTATGCCTTTATTAATGCTTTTAAATAATTAATTAATCCCTTTATTTGAGTTTAATCATTATAGGATTTGTTTGACTTTGGGATTGCTTGATGACCTTGGGTCATTAACCCTACTGACCTTTGGCACTTTAATTAATTGTTTGTGCTTACCTTAATCATGTCATTAGGGCTTAATTAACGTTATTTTATGGGTTTAATTAATTTCTTAAATGGCGTAGTTAACCCTAACGAGTTTTATAAGCGAAGTTTTGTTGGCTTGTAACTTTATCGTAAAGAAAAGTTGTAGTCAAGCCCTTAATCTGATCATGCATCCATCGAGCATCATGTTTACTATTCCATCATGTTAAAGCATATTAATTATCGAATAGCTTCCGTTAACGGAGAGTTAACGTTGTCGCCCAGATCTGAAGGAAGAGCAGATTCAGGAATCGGGAGTTGATCTAGAGTTTGAGAATGTCTACCCCGAACATCAAGGCAAGCCCCGGATGCATTCAAACCCTATTCTATTTATAAAACTTTTACCGCTTCAGCTATGAGATGTTAGGTAATAGGAGTTGAGTGAAAACCCACCAATTGCATTACCTGTCTTATTTCCTTATTCCTTGTTACCTGCTTGGGAAGATAAGTAGTAAAGCTTAGCCCTGCTTATTAAATTAATTGTTCGAAGGCAAAAGAATGAAAAAGATGAGATTGGTTTTCTTGTTGGAATCTTGATGATAGTTAATAAATCGAGTCCGGACGGCTAACTTGCACTGGAAATGGAGTCCCTCTGTAGTGTTTCCGTCTGTTGATGCCCTAGGTCCCGTCCGTTGGTGAACTGGTGATATCGAGAATTTAGAAATCCACATGCATGAAGTGATATACGGATGGTTGGAGTCGTGTATATCATGGAGTGACCTAGCGTGGGCCCAGAGATCCCATCTGTGTCATAGTGTGTTTTACTATGGGGTTTAAGTTCCCACGTATCTCGGTACGCTGGGCCGCAGAGCTCACGTGTATCATGTGGTGATATATGGCTGCGGTTGTTATCCCGGTATATCGGTTCATCTGGGGTGCATCGGAGTTAAAGTCTCCGGTATTCCAGTGACCTAGGTCCTAGCTGGGTATGAAAATGGATTCGAATCGCCGTTGCTTCTCGGAGAAGAAGACTCGATCAGTGTTCATCATCGTAGTAACAACTTGAACAAAGATTAAGGTTTAATAATGAAGTTGATTGTTCATTGGAGCTAGTCCAAGCAAACTTTTCTTTCTGTTAAGCTTTTCCGCAAAATTTCTTATCTCTTACAAGCCTTACCTTGTCCCTCTAGCCTGCATTTCTTGAGTCTCCACCCCTCTTTTTCGTCGGGTCAGTCTTGTTGAGTACTTTTGTACTCAGGGTTTGTTGAACCCTTGTTGCAGGTGAGCCTCATGGGCAGGAGTGTTTTGCATCCTGCTGCATGACAGTCATCGAGGAAAGCGACGACGAGTAAGGTGTTTAGCTCATGGGCAGAGCTTTTCATTTGGTTTTGTAATAAAGTTATCTACTGCTACCCCACTACTATTATGGTTTGTACAATCTAAATTTTTTTGATTGTAAATATTTGAAACTCAAAGGTTTGTAAACTTATGTTATTGTAAGTCTTCCGCTGTTTTACTCCGTGGTATATTATTTATGTCAAACTGTTGTAATACTGCAATGTCTCTGTACAACGATTGATCCTGCTCGGAGAATTGTGGATAATTCGGGATTTACCCGACAGACTTTTTAAGTCGTATGGAACACAGTCATGGTTATTTGGAGTCTGTTTAGACAATAATCATGCATGTGGGCCATATGATTTAGAAGGCCACAGCTGGTATCGGAGCCGGATCGTTGTTAAGAAGAGTTGTTGTAGTATTCTTTTGTGAAAACTTCAAAAGTTTTGAGTCAAATAATTTTAACTTGATTATTTTGGGTCCAAATTGCTTATCCCTTATCTATTAGTCTTTCTATCGACCCTTATTCTGGTTTTACAAAGTGTGATGGTGGAATAGCATATTATATTGCCCTATGTTATAAAAGTTATTTAAATGTAAGTGTTGCTTTACAACTCTTTTACGTTTAGATCGTAAGTTTGTTCATGCATCATGCTTAATTAATTTGTTTAATTACCTTCCCCTTTAAAGTGGTTTGGGTTAAGTAGTATCAATCCTTTATCATGCTAACTTTTAGCCTTCTCCTTATCTATCCTTATCTTGTATGACTTCTCTTGCTTCAGGATGGCCATTACAAGCAAACTCCTCGTAAGAGCACTACACCGAAGGGGGTACCTCGACATCAGTTAGCCCCCAGATATGAGATCGGTGAAAGCAGTAGCACTCCGCATCCGGATCCCCAAGCTAAAATAGTAAGGCTTAGGTCTGAATTGGAGAGGGCTAAAGTTGACAGGATTGAAGAGGCCGCCGAAATTACTCAGTTGAGGCGATCCCGGAAGCATATGAAGCACCAAAGAAATGATGCTTGGACACGAGAAGATGCAGTAAATAATCGTATCCAAGAACTTGAGGATTATGTGGAAGATTTGGAAGAATATGCGGAGGAAGCCGATGATGAATGTGTGAGGTTAAATAACTTATTGGATCCTGAATATCAAAGACAGACAGTCTAGGATGACCTTGGTCTTGTAATGGGTCAGGATGAGGAAGAAGAAGACCCTGAAAAACTAGAGTCTGTCGATGATGATGTCATCGATGAAGAAGAAGAAAACCAAATGGATATAGAGAATGAAGAGGAAGAAGATGTTATGGAAGAAGAAGATCCAGATATAGTAGAGGAAGAGCTTGAAGAGGTGGAAGATCCTGAAGAGGAAGAGGATCCTAAGGAGGATGAATAAGGAGATTGGAAAGTAAGATGTGTAATATATCCTTTCCTTGCTTTCTAAAGCCTAGTAGGTGTGGGAAGTCTTGCCGGAGTGTAGACTGTTGTAACAAAAATAGTGTATCATAAGTGTGTTGCACTATTGTAATATCTCCTTATGAAATCCAATAAGGTTTTATGAATAAAGTGTAGTTTGTGTATCAACAGATGCCTGCTCACACCCGTTCCCGTGATGCTGCTGGCTCATCTCATGATGGAGGTGATATCCCAAATCCTTCAGCAGTTCCACCCACTCTAGCTGATGCAGTTGCAGCATTAGTCACTGCAACAACAATGATGGCCCAAAATCAAAATCAGAATGCCAGACAGGGAAATCATGGGTGGAACCATAGAGATAAAACCACATATGTGGATTTCACAGACACCTATCCTCCGGTTTTCACCAGAGTAGATGAACCCATGGAGGCTGATGATTGGCTCCGCACTATGGAGCAGAAGTTTGGACTGATCGGATGCACAGAGTATCAAAAACCCATGTTTGCGGCACAACAGTTAAGAGGAACTACAGGAGCCTGGTGGGTTAATTTTGTTGCTGCTCAGCCCGAAGGCCATCGTACTACTTGGGCTGAGTTTCGTGAAGCCTTTTGAGCACATTTTATTCCTGAGGGACTAATGACCATAAAGCTTGAAGAATTTCTTTCCTTGAGGCAAGGTGATATGTCGGTAATGCAATATTTTGGCAAATTCAATCACTTGTCTCAATATGCGTCAGACTATGTTAGTACTGACCGTAAGAAGAAAGAGTGTTTCCTCAGGGGTCTAAATAGTAAAATTTAGAGAATGATGACGGGAAATCCAAATGCCACTTTTCATGAGGCAGTGAACATTGCTATATCCTATGAAGATAAGAATCAACAGCATCTGAAAACTAAGAAGAAGAAAAGTGTACCCTCTGGATTTTCTGGTGGCAACCCAAAACGCCAGAAAATAATCTATCACCCTCAGAATCATTTTCCTCCATCTTATCGTCCACCACAATACCAAGCACAGCAACAGGCATTCGCTTGTCCTGCTGCTAATCTTTCATATCCACGACAGCCAAATGCCCCTGGTGTTCGTAATCCCAATTTCCAGCCACCAATCTTCCCATGTTACAACTGTGGTAAGCCTGGTCATTTTTCACAGAACTTCCCGCATCCGAGGTAGTATAACTCTTATGTCCCCAGAACTTTTGCACCACAACAACAACCACAGAATCAGCATAAGGCAGAAAATCAGAAGGTACCGAATAGTAAGAATGAGAAGAAATCTAGTAGAGTGTTCTACACTTAAGTTGGGGAAATTCCAGAAGGAGAACCCATCATGATAGGTACGTTTCCTGTTGCTGATCATCCTGTAATTCTGCTTTTCGATTCTGGTGCATCTCATACATTCATTAATGGTACATTTGTTAAGACACATCAAATTCCAATAATGGGGACAAAAGAACAGTTCTTTATACAATCGCCTGGGGGCGTATGTGTACTAAAGAAATGGTATGTGATGTGCCATTAAGTTTGGGTGGGTACCTATTTTGCACTGATATGATAGTATTACAGGATCAAGATATAGATGTGATCCTAGGTATAAATTGGATGAAACGGCATGATGCTGTGATAGACATCCTGAATAGAACTGTGAGATTGAACATACCCAATTGCAAAACTTCACTTCTTATCCAACTTTCGACACTTAAGAGGAATGTTCAAAAGGTATGTGCAACTTCTGTAAAAGAGATTCAGGAGATACCAGTGGTTTGTGAGTTTCCTGATGTATTTCTCGATGAGTTACCGGGTTTACCTCCTGATAGAAAGGTGGAATTTAGAATTGATTTGAAGCCTGGTACTGCTCCAATATCCAGAAGAGCTTATCGGATGGCACCACCTGAGTTAGCAGAACTCAAGACTCAATTGCAAGAGCTACGAGATAAAGGTTTTATTCAACCTAGCTCGTCACCTTGGGGATGCCCTGCTCTCTTTGTAAAACAAAAGATCAAAGTTTGAGGTAATGTGTGGACTATCGTCCCTTGAATGAGGTAACAATCAAAAATAAGTATCCTCTACCCCGCATTGATCTGCTTTTTGATCAATTGGCGGAAGCAAAGGTGTTCTCTAAAATTGATCTTCGATCTGGGTATCATCAAATCAAGATTCGCCCAGAAGATGTTCCAAAGACTGCTTTTACTACTCGGTATGGTCTGTATGAGTATTTGGTTATGTCTTTTGGACTTACCAATGCACCGGCCTATTTTATGTATTTGATGAACTCAGTGTTCATGCTAGAACTTGATAAGTTTGTGGTTGTCTTTATTGATGATATATTGATATATTCCAAAAATGAAGAAGAACATGTTGAACACCTCAGAATTGTTCTGCAGCGTTTAAGAGAACATCAACTGTATGCCAAATTTAGTAAGTGTGAGTTTTGGCTGAAAGAAGTAAAATTTCTTGGACATGTTTTATCAGACAAGGGTGTGGCTGTTGATCCTAGTAAAGTAAAAGATATACTTGATTGGGAACCACCAAAGACTGTGCATCAAGTTCAAAGTTTTCTGGGGATGGTAGGTTATTACCGTCGTTTCATACCTGATTTCTCAAAGATATCAAAGCCAATAACTGAGTTGTTGAAAAATGATGTTAAGTTTATTTGGTCACCTGCCTGTGAAGAGGCATTTCAGAAATTAAAGAAATTGATGACTACTGACCCTATCCTAGCACAGCCAAACATTGAGAAGCCGTTTGATGTTTATTGTGATGCTTCTGGTATTGGTATTGGATGTGTGTTGATGCAAGAGGGGAGAGTTATTGCTTATGCTTCTAGACAGTTGAAGAAACATGAGGAGCATTATCCCACACATGATTTAGAATTGGCAGCTATTGTCCATGCCTTAAAAATATGGCGACATTATCTGTGGGGTAATAAATGTAATATTTACAGTGATCACAAGAGTTTGAAATACATATTCACTCAAGATGAGTTGAATATGAGGCAAAGAAGATGGTTAGAATTAATCAATGATTATGACTTGAAAATCTATTACCATCCTGGTAAAGCAAATGTAGTGGCTGATGCACTTAGTCAAAAAAGTCATTGTCATTGTTTAACAGTGAAGCCTTTGGATATTTCTATATGTCATGATATAGAAAAGTTGGGTATAGAGATGGTGCAAGAAGGAAGTTTGTCTAACATTGCTGTTGAGACAACCCTCAGAGATCAAATTATTGCTGCACAAAGGAGTAATAAAGGCATTAAACATATTAAAAAGAAAGTTAGAAGAAAAAAGGTTTCTTGTTTCACAATTGATGAAGCAGATGTCTTATGGTATAAGAATCGTCTGGTCATACCAAAAGTTTCGGAGTTGCGACAAAAGATTCTGGATGAAGCACATCTTTCAAAGTTTTCTATTCATCCAGGAAGTAATAAGATGTATCATAATTTGAAACAGAAATTTTGGTGGACCAAGATGAAGATAGAAATTGCTAAGTATGTGGCTCAGTGTGGCACTTGTCAGAAAGTCAAAGCTGTACATTTGAGATCAGCAGGAGAACTTTAACCATTACCTGTTCTAGCTTGGAAATGGGAAGATATCAGTATAGATTTTATAGTGGGTCTACCCCGGACAACAAGAGGTTTCGATTCAATTTGGGTTATAGTGGATTGACTCACAAAAACGGCACATTTCCTTCCAGTTCAAAGTACAAATTCAGCTGCGCAATATGCCAGATTGTATTTTGAGCGCATCATAAGTCTTCATGGGGTACCAAAGACCATTGTTTCTGATAGAGGCCCACAGTTTGTCTTCCAGTTTTGGAAGCAGTTACACAAGTCTTTAGGTACTAACCTTTTGTACAGTACAGCCTACCATCCACAAATAGGAGGTCAGACTGAAAGAGTAAATCAAATACTTGAAGATATGTTGAGAGCATGTGTTCTTAATTTTCCAGAAAAATGGGATGAGTGTTTGCCTTTAGCAGAGTTCTCTTATAACAATAGTTATCAAGAAAGCATAAAAATGGCACCATTTGAAGCATTATATGGTCGCAGATGTAGAACTCCGTTAAGTTGGTCCGAACCTGGAGAAAGAAGATTCTTTGGAGTTGATCTTGTAAAAGAAACTGAAGCAAAAGTTAAACAGATACAACAGAATATAAAGGTGGCACAATCTCGTCAGAAAAGTTATGCGGACCAAAGGTATCGACCATTGTGGTTCAATAAGGGAGATCACGTGTATCTAAAGGTATCACCCATGAAAGGAGTTACCCGATTTGGAGTCAAGGGTAAGTTAGCACCTCGATACATTGGACCATTTCCAATTATAGAAAGATGTGGACAATCAGCATATCGTCTGCAATTACCTGAACAATTATCGGTTGTACACAATGTGTTCCATGTGTCTCAATTCAAAAAGTGTCTCCGTGTACTAGATAAAGTTGTTGATGTTGAAGGTATTGAACTTGAACCTGACTTGACTTACTCTGAGTATCCAATCCGAGTTTTGGATCAGAAGGATCGTGTTACTCGAAGCAGGACAATCAGGTGGTACAAGATACAGTGGGATCAACATTCAGAAGAAGAAGCTACTTGGGAATCGAAAGATTATCTGTTAGAAAACTTCCCGAAGTTTTATGCTTCTATCTAAGTGATAATTCCTTATGCGAGTTTTAACTTCTCTATGTGAGTGGTATAATTCCTTTCCTTTATAAATTTAGTTGAAGTGTGTTTTCCTAACACATTTCCTTTTCCATTACTTCACCCAAGGCTTCAAATCTCGGGACGAGATTTCTTTAAGGGGAAAAGGCTGTAACACCTCTGGTGTTATATTAACTAAAACATGCCATGTCATCATATGCACTGCAAAGCATTCATGTTTAAGTCAATCTTAATGTGCATTAACTAAAACAAATTTACATTTCATAGGTTGATTATGTTTCTGGAATGTTTTATCACATGAAATAATAAAACCCTTTTGATTTTTGAAAGTTAGTTTGTAGATAGTTTGTAGATCTTGACAAGAGCTACAAAGTTGGTATATAAAGTTTTCAAGTTTCCAAAAGAAATTTCAAATGAATTTGAAAATACAGTTTTCCAACATTTGTCCCCTTTTGATTTTAAAACCATAATTCAAAAATTATGCATAATTTTGGAAAATTTTGTACATGAAAAAGGTTTGGTTTGGAAAGTTAAACATTTCATAGTTTGAAAATTTTCAATTTTATTGAAAAATCAAAAGTAATTTTAAATGTTTGTTTCTAGGGTTTTATCCCCTTTTTGAATTTGAATTCAAACTTAAAAATCTAAACAGAATTTGAGGATGCCAGTTAAAGGAAAAGTGTAGCTCTTGAAAAGTTATGCAAATGATATTTTTGAATATTATCAAGTTCTTATATAAATTTTGGAGTAATTTGTATTTTGAAACGAATAGCAATTCTGTAATTTCTGCGAACAGTACCGAAACCTATCGTCGGCCGCCATCGCCGGCTTCTCAACGTGCGCCGCCGTCCACCGCCGCACCTGCTCGACCGCCAGCGCGCTCCTGGACGCGCGAAACTTCATCTTCATCGTGTCGCCCGTCCAGACGTCGTCTCCGACCTATGAATAGGCCCGCCGTGGCCGAATTCTTCTTCTTCTGCTTTCCGCCGCTGTCGCCGACGACCATGCTCCGCCATTCGAATTCACCACCGATGCTTCACCTCTATCCGATTGCTCTCACCAATAGCTCCGCCACATCCTCACGGTCATTTTGAGCTAGTTCTTGCTTACTCTCCTCGCCCGAGCTGCCCGCACGCCATCGTCTTCTCCACGGCCGGTCGCCGAGCCGCCGCGAGTGTTTTCGCCGTCGGCCGTCGTCGAGGTTGAATATATATTATCTTTGACCTCGCCATCGTGTTCCCCATGCTATCTTTCCTCTTATGCGCACCTTGGCCGACTTGATGGTCCATAGAAACGCCGGTGACGCCGACCTTGCCATCGGAGCGCCGCCGCCGCCATCACCGCCGCCGACCGCAGCTCGATTCCAGCGCTCCGAGCCTCCATTAACGTGCGCATCAGCACCGTGGTGAGCTCCTGCATCTGTCTGTGCCATCAATTTTATCTTTATCGCCGCCGGTCACCGTGGCTCGCCGCCGGCACGGCCATGCCGCTCTGCCGCGCGCGTTGCCGCTTTGGCTAGGGACCAAGGGACGGTGTCATTTAGTTGCCAAATACGTTCGCCTGAGTGCCCTGCGTACATTCGTATGCTCGCCATCGCCGGAAACCGCTCCGGTGAGGTCCGCGCCGCGCCCGAGCTCCGCCGCGCCGCCATGGTCGCCGGCGTGGGTGCCGCCGCCGCTCCGCCGCGCCGTTAGCTACCTTGTTCGACTCCCCGTGCCAAGCTGAGTCCAGTGGTCCAAGTCCGGTAGCTGGAGACCTCGCCGACGGTCAGCGCGGGAGTATTGTGCCGACTTTCTTTTTCTATTTTCAGAAAATAATTTAAATGCTATTTTCTTTAAAAAATCATAGTAATTCATATATAGCTCCAAAAATTCTAAAAATTTTTGTGAGTGTTCTTTATGATGTCATCTACCTAGGAAAAATATGAAATGCCAAATTTGAGTAGTTTTGCATACGCTAAAATTAGCCCTTTTAATTGAAAAATAGACCTTCAATGATTTTTAATAAATAAAATAATTGGCTTTTAATTATAAAATTTGTTTTGCCATCTAATTAGGCTAAGAGCTTTCTAAAATAAAAATTTAGGCTTAATTTGATAACTTTAATTTTTATGCCTTTATTAATGCTTTTAAATAATTAGTTAATCCCTTTATTTAAGTTTAATCATTATAGGATTTGTTTGACTTTGGGATTGCTTGATGACCTTGGGTAATTAACCCTATTGATCTTTGGCACTTTAATTAATTGTTTGCGCTTACCTTAATCATGTCATTAGGGCTTAATTAACATTATTTTATGTGTTTAATTAATTTCTTAAATGGCGTAGTTAACCCTAACGAGTTTTATAAGCGAAGTTTTGTTAGCTTGCAACTTTATCGTGAAGAAAAGTTGTACTCAAGCCCTTAATCTGATCATGCATCCATCAAGCATCATGTTTACTATTCCATCATGTTAAAGCATGTTAATTGTCGGTGTTTTGACCCTCGAGGGGTTAACACCAACGAGTAATATTCGTAATTGCGTGCTCCCTTAATCCGGTGGGTGATGCAAGAAGGACACGGCGATTTATCCTGGTTCGGGCAAAGAAGGCCCTACATCCAGCGGGGGGAGGATGATTCGTGTTATCTTGCACCGAAGTGCTAGTACAGGGGAAAATACAAGCAGGTGTGAGGAGCGCGTGGTGGAGCTTGGGCGTTCGGACGCCTAGTTCTCAACCTTACGCTGTCTCACGGTGTCGTTCTGTGATCTAAAGACTTAGCGTTTCTATGCTCTCGATCGATCCTCCTTTTGGTAGGTCCTGGCGCCTCCTTTTATAGATGAAGGAGGGGCACAGGGGTACATGTATTTCGAGTCCGCGTAGCTAATGATGTACGACGTTGAGGCCGATCACGTCGGTGCCTCTGTAGTGATGTACGTCGGTATGGGAGGCCCTGTAGCCGTCGTGTCGGGAGTTGTTGAAGTTCCGCTCGAGGGTTCGTTTGATGAAGTCGAGGGGCGACGGTCAAGGGTCTTGGCTGGAGTCGAGGGGGTCGTGCCGAGGAGGTCGAGCCTCGCCGGATAAGGCCGAATCCCGAAAAATGCGGGAAACGTGCTGGTTTATACGTCTCGAGGTGGTGCTGGACGTGGCACAGTGCTCGGTATGGTGCAACAGCGTAGTACGACTTGCGGGATTCCGGGGCATGGGCGGTAAAAGCCAGATGTGACCGCCACGCCTGCAACTGTTACCGTAACTGCGGCCATGCGGTTAGGCGGGGGTAGGTAGATCGCATTAAATGCGCTCGGGCCCGTACGAGAGAGTCGGTAGCCGAGGGGTGCACTGCCCTCGAGGACCGCCCATTCGCCCGAACGAAGTTACATCCTCGAGGGCAGGCTCGTTCGCAGGGCGAAGTTCCGTCTTCGAGGGGTCACTCGAATTGTACCCTCGTGTGTACAGTACCAGTCCGTTCGGTAGCCTCTCGAGCAGGCTTTGGCTTTGAGCCTTCGTTGTCCGTTCTTGGGTCAGCCCGATATGTCTCAGCCTGCGGGCCTTCGTACGTTAGCGTGGGAGGTCACCGGAGGGGTCGAGTTGCTAATTTTCCGAGGTTTAGCTCGGTAAACCAAGGGTAACCCATTTCCTGGGTATCGACATTAATTATCGAATAGCTTCCGTTAACGGAGAGTTAACGTTGTCGCCCAGATCTGAAGGAAGAGCAGATTCAGGAATCGGGAGTTAATCCAGAGTTTGAGAACGTCTACCCCGAACATCAAGGCAAGCCCCGGATGCATTCAAACCCTATTCTATTTATAAAAGTTTTATCGCTTCAGCTATGAGATGTTGCATTAGGTAATAGGAGTTGAGTGAAAACCCACCAATTGCATTACCTGTCTTATTTCCTTATTCCTTGTTACCTGCTTGGGAAGATAAGTAGTAAAGCTTAGCCCTGCTTATTTAATTAATTGTTCGAAGGCAAAAGAATGAAAAAGATGAGATTGGTTTTCTTATTGGAATCTTGATGATAGTTAATAAATCGAGTCCGGACGGCTAACTTGCACTGGGAATGGAGTCCCTCTGTAGTGTTTTCATCTGTTGATGCCCCAGGTCCCGTCCGTTGGTGAACTGGTGATATCAAAAATTTAGAAATCCACATGCATGAAGTGATATACGGATGGTTGGAGCCATGTATATCATGGAGTGACCTAGCGTGGGGCCAGAGATCCCATCTGTGTCATAGTGTGTTTTACTGTGGGGTTTAAGTTCCCACGTATCTCGGTACGCTGGGCCGAAGAGCTCATGTGTATCATGTGGTGATATATGGCTGCGGTTGTTATCCCGGTACATCGGTTCATCTGGGGTGCATCAGAGTTAAAGTCTCCGGTATTCCAGTGACCTAGGTCCCAGCTGGGTATGAAAATGGATTCGAATCGCCGTTGCTTCTCGGAGAAGAAGACTCGATCGGTGTTCATCATCGTAGTAACAACTTGAACAAAGATTAAGGTTTAATAATAAAGTTGATTGTTAATTGGAGCTAGTCCAAGAAAACTTTTCTTTCTGTTAAGCTTTTCCTCAAAATTTCTTATCTCTTACAAACCTTACCTTGTCCCTCTAGCCTGCATTTCTTGAGTCTCCACCCGTCTTTTTCGTCGGGTCAGTCTTGTTGAGTACTTTTGTACTCAGGGTATGTTGAACCCTTGTTGCAGGTGAGCCTCATGGACAGGAGTGTTTTGCATCCTGCTGCATGACAGTCATCGAGGAAAGCGATGACGAGTAAGGTGTTTAGCTCGTGGGCAGAGCTTTTCATTTGGTTTTGTAATAAAGTTATCTACTGCTACCTCACTACTATTATAGTTTATACAATCTAAATTTTTTTGATTGTAAATATTTGAAACTCAAAGGTTTGTAAACTTATGTTATTGTAAGTCTTCCGCTGTTTTACTCCGTGGTATATTATTTATGTCAAACTGTTGTAATACTGCAATGTCTCTCTACAACGATTGATCCTGCTCGGAGAATTGTGGATAATTCGGGATTTACCCGACAGACTTTTTAAGTCGTATGGAATACGGTCATGGTTATTTAGAGTCTGTTTAGACAATAATCATGCGTGTGGGCCATATGATTTAGAAGGTTCTGCCACATGCATCCATCCTAAACAAGTGATAACTTTCTCCTGGTGTGTTAAGCTTTTCCATAAGCCAACCAAATCCACTTTGAGCAGAAATTCTACCTTTCTTCTTGTTAAGGCATGTCATGTAGTAAGCCATAGCAATGTGAGCAGCAGCAAAAAATTGTTTCTGGACATCCTTGAGCATATAAGCAGTCTTTATATCATGTTCATCATCAGAACCACTACTATCAGTGTCATCATCAGAATTACTACCATCCCAATCATCATCAGAAACACTGTAAAAAAATAGCATAACACAAGAATAATTAGAATTAAAAAACAGATTGTCTCGTACTCAATTAGGGGACATCCTCACACAGCACACAACCACTAAGGGACACCACCACACACAAGACACAACCACTCATGTTCACAACCACACAGGACACAACCACTCAGGTTCACAACCACACAG